>WEKX01008677.1:3611-57068 GCA_013390025.1 Pitta sordida | reverse complement strand
TCCCTTTCCCTCAGCAATAGAGGAAACATACAGAATACTTGAGATAACTATGGATCTTGGGCTTTATGTCTTGTTGAGGGTCCACAGTTTATATCACCCTTAAACAGATAAAAGTGACTTAAGAAACATCTAAAAGAGCTGAACTGTAATTTTGAAATGTTTACTCCCAGGGATAAGAACAACATACCCTCTAACGGCTCCCTTGAGTGTTTCTAATGAAATTAGAATGAGAATTTTAACAATGACATAATGTACATTAAATACATATTTCCATAATTTAAATCAGTGTAACTGGGATAATTTCTACCATAATGTTTCCTGTTACGGATGCTAATTGTTTCCACAAAATAAAAAATACTGTATTGTTTCACTTGCAGGATCTAACTCATTGCTGCAATAATGCAATGAGTGCCTTGGTGTTTTTTAGAGCTTTTCAGGTTTTCTTCAAAATTTAAGTTATTAGCTATATCTGAGACAATGCTGTCCATTTTATCAGTATTTAATGCAATTCATATTCTAAAGCAACAGTTTCTAGTTCAAGCGTTTTAAAGCGTTGCCAAACTCTTTTTTTTTTAATTAGGAACATTTTAGGAACATTAGGTCTTGTAAATACACAGATCAAGCTTCTGAACAAGGCAAAGCAATTCTGCAAGCTTTTTCCTAGTTTATGTGACTATTTTCACTATGTGAGTGGATTCCATCTCAGCTATGGAGGAATACTGAAAATATCCTTTCCTCTCTTCACGTAACTTCACTGCTTAACTCCATTTCAATATTCATGTTACACATCCAGTGGAACATGTCTGGATTCCTGTAACAAATTTGATAAGAAAATCTTTCCTAATTGAATTCCCTGATATTCACAAATATCTTTAAAACACACCTTTTCATGTGTGTTTGTATATAATGGTACAACTTCATGTTGAACTTTGGGAAAGGAATTCTTTTTCCTCAGATACAGGTTAAAGCAAAATTAATAAAAAAATCTTGCCTCCTTCCTTTGTTTGCTTGTTTTTTTGTTGTTGTCATTGTTGTTTTTTGTTGGGTTTGGTTGGTTGGTTTTTGGTTTGGTGGTTTGTTAGTTTGGTTTTTTAACTACACCATCTTTGGAATTTGAGAACGTCTGAGGATTTCAAGTAATACCAATAATATTTACTGTCTTCCTGCACAGCTGTAGAAGAGAAGACTATGTAAAAGTGAAGGACAACTGAGCAAATGATTTTGCCAGTGTTTCATAGCAGAAAACTCAGAATTCAAGAAGAAAGAGCTTCTATGGAATAGAAAAGGTTAAAAAAGTTTAAGAGTGCATTACTTCCCTGTTCACAATCAGCAATACACAAACTGCAAATACCTTTGAATATAAATTAAAACAAGTTTCATGCTAAGATACCAGAAATTGTGATTTATTTTCTCAAAGACTTTATACTCACAATCTCATCTCCTGGCAACCAATATCCTTCTTGTTCAATACCAGCTTTTGACCCTTTACACCCCACCGTCAGGGTTTCCACAATAAGACCATCCTTGACTGCTAAACTCAGCTGACGTGTGGTTTCTTTTGGATGCATACCATGGACTCTAGACATATACCTGCACACAAAGCACAAAAGTCTTTCAGTGTTAGGGTTAAATTATAAAATGTGACAGCAAAATATATGCTTTTTCAAATGATTTAAAAGAATACACAGCCTAAGCTTTTCAAAGCCTAAACATTCTAAATTAATACAATTTCCCCTTTTATTTCCAATCATCTTTTCATCCCTTTGCAGCTCTCATGTACACACTTAGACAAGTAGTAGCACAGTAATCTTCTACCAAACAATCCCTAAATTAACATGCCCACTGCTTGGCCTTGTCTCTGACATATCCATTTGTGCCCTTTAAATTAATCGAAACTTGCATTTCTCTGGTCCTTCCCATTGCATACATACTATATAGAAGGAGTGTGGACATGCACTGATGAATCTTTGTGACGCTTATCTGTACAACACACTCATAAAAATGTAACATTTATGTATCACATATGAAAACTCAGCAGCTAGACTGACTGTACTTAGGGTTTTTTCTCCTTTTCTTGAGATAACCACAATGATCACGCTGTGATGAACTGCACTGGTGGAAACAAAACATATGTAGCTTAAACTGTATGTACATGAGATTCAGCTGTGTAATGTTGATCTTTACACAGCATAATTTACTTCTAGGCCAACACCAAATATGAACATGAAGTAACCAACATAAAATGATCTTCTCTTAAATAAAGACAAATTCCCTCCTTTAAGATGATTAGTCTTCAGATTGTTTTAGCAAAATTCCAAGAACATATCTATGAGTTGCTGGAGAAGCAAAGAGAGACACCATCGCATGCAATAAGTGAATTGATTTGGAAACAATTATTTTGTGGACGTATTTTCCTAGTTACAGATGTCTAACAATTAAAGAGCTAACTGAATTTCTCTCCATTTTTGTTTCTCCAGATACTCTGTCTTTACCTGTTTCCTAAAAGGGAAATCTATGATTTGGCTGCTTTAAGACAAAGCTGTTAGCTATAGTATCTTCTATTTCATGCTTCAAATGAATTGCAGCAACCATGATTCCTCTGTGACTTTCATTACAAATATCTTCACAAAACACCTGAGACAAATTTATTTTAAAGCAGTAGCTTCAATAAAGTTACATCAGTACAGATTTTTTTTTTTTAATAACATGGCTGACAGGAACTTTTCATGCCTTAGAAGTCATAAATTTGCAATAAGAAGTGAAAATCACTACAGTGGTCAAACCTCCAATCAACCCTAATCTTTGTAAACATTTGTCTTTCAAACTTCTTGCTTTGGATGCACAAAGGTCTTTTTTTCAAGCCTGTTTTATCTCTCAAGCTTTTGCTGAAACTGGTTTACACNTGGGTTCGATCCCTGGGTGAGCGTTCGCTTGGGAGTTGGACTAGATGATACTTGTGGGTCCCTTCCAACTCGGAATAACCTGCAATCTAATATTTTTGTTTTGCTCTGAAAGAAATTGAACGCAAATAATCATGTAGTGGATTGCTGATTAAGTAGAAGTATACATTTGTGTAATAATTATACAATAACCAGAACAGAACAAGACATTTATAAATGTCTGCTTGGTATCAGAGGCATTTACATAAATGCAGCAGGTTTGCAGAATCTTGGGCTTTGTTATAGGGGGTAAAAACTCTTACAGGTACATACTGCTATTTATTATATTTTACAATGTCTATCACAACATGGTCCAAGTCTGCTTGGTTTGTGCAATGTACCACTGCATAAAAAGGAAGTAATAATAAATGTAATTAATACAGAGAGTACAAAATTCTGTGCAAGTTTATGATCTGAGCTAATATATATGAATCTTATGCTGGCTAGTAAATAGGATTGAGGGCAAATCAGAAGATAAGACACTTCAGGTCAGTATCACACTGGGTGGAAGCTCACCTGCCCAATTTCATCCTTCTCTGCTTCTGTAAAACCAAAACTCAACATGAGAACCCATTCAAGTGATATTGAACACCAAAAATGAATTTTCCAAGTTCTACAAATTCCAGGGCCTTAAGCAGGCAGGAACACTAAACTATTTACTTCACTTTCAAACAGAGTGCAAGTGAATGCCACTAGTTTGTGGAAACATAAAGTGAAGCTTTAAAACTGCACAAAACCAACTAATTTGCTTATATACTCATGTTACATATTTCATGTGTGTGTGTGCACATATGCACATATTTATGTAAACACAATGAGTTTTCTCAACATTTGTTAACGTTACTGTTTTTTTGTCAAATTTACATTTTTAACTCTGTACTAAGAAACTCCCAGAGAGAGCCATGGCATATTTGTTGTCTGCAATTTCTTCAAGTCCTTAATAGGTCTCAAAATACAGAGCATAGGCTAACTACCATTCTTCCAATTTTACCGACAGAAAAAATCAGACACTGGGCAAGGAAGTGATTTCCCGACAGTTATATGGTGGGCTACTATAGGTCTGAGAATAGAAATCAAATACTATTAATCCAGTGCATGCTTGCTGCTGAAGAAACCATGTATTTTGCATTGCATCATCCCTAGTGGCACAAACACAGTCCAACAAAACTCTCAAATGCAGGTTTTGTGATTTCTCACTCATGTCTCTGAACAGAACAGATACATAATACAGATGAAAAAGCCCTTTAACCAACTCTAATCAGCTAAGAGGTTTAATTTGCCTATTTCCACTGTGGCAGGGTGTGCACTAGTGAAAAAGAGCACAAGGTTCAGAATCTCCCATCTCTCAAATCCAATCTGTCTTCTGAACCAGAGTGAAAGTGCTGCCAACAGCTAAACTATCTCCTCATTTTCTCCAGCTGTAAATCATGAGTAATAAATCCCCAGTGGCTTTTTGAAGAATACCTTAGTCAATGTGCAGATTGGGCAGTCTGGAGAACCACAGGGGCTATGTTTTCCATTTTTAGAATAAAGTGTTACCAGCTTTCATAGGAAAGCACACACATGTAGAGGGACTGTTTTTACTTCCAAGGGTAGAACTTCTGTTAGAAAAGTGCTCCTTCACCCCAAATTTTTGCTCTTATCTTGTCTCTTTTCAGGCAGGACACTCGCTCAGTGAAGAAGTAATTAAAGCACAGGGTTTGAATCAGAAAAGATAGTTAATGTTCTTTAACAATGAAAAGTGAAAATCTGTCACTACATGTGAAAGATGCACAAAATAAATTAAAATCTTGCCTAGAAACAGAAAAATATAATGTCTGGAGTTCTAATTACTACGTCAGCCTCATTACTGGATCAGGGAAAAATGATATTGAAATGTCTTTGTGTGGAAGTGACACCAGTAATCCAGCAAGCCCAAGTCTTTTCCTGGCACTGTATGCACTGGAGCATCTGGCACCAACAAGTTAAAAACCACGTAAGAGAGATAAAGCAATCCTCAACCAAAGCTGATTAGCTGTATGGTGGAGAGAGGGAGTTGAAGGAATACTGGCTTGCTATGCTCCTGTATCAACAGACTGGGAAGTGTAACACTTCTATTATGTAGTCAGACACAAAAAGTAGAGCAAATTTATCTAGATGAGAGAAAATAAGGCACAAAGACAGATTCAAGTCCCCTAAATCAGCAAAACAGCCCTCATCAGATAGTAGGCTGAAACAATAATTTCAAAATACAATTTAACTGTGTTAATCCCTAGTATATAAAATGAGGATCTCTCTGATGAGAAGTGGAGGTTTGGCCTGATAATCTGCATGTGAAATTCCAAATCTCACCAAACGGGGCTGCCTGCCTGCAGGATACAGAAGCAACTGAAGAGCTGCTGAATATTAGAGTATTTATAGGTCAGTATTTTCTCCATTTATAAACCTGCAGCACAAACCTCCCTGACATTAGCATCGAAGAATCTAGCAAATCTAGCAAGATTACAGTAATCAACTTCTATGAGTGTGGTATTGCATGTTTTCACTTACTGCAACACCACTTGGAAAGCAAAGGATAAGGACCTTTAGCATCTAGTTTGTTCATAACCACTCTTAAACAAACCTCTGTGCCATACCATCAAATATATACGTAACTGTGCGGACCTTCAGAAACAACACAACCAACACAATCTGTTAGATGTGCATGTGCACATACCTGCACATCTGTCTGACAGCAAAAGAAAAGCTTTAGAGGAGAATGATAGTGGGTAATCATTAACATATTTATAGATTTTGTATGTATGTGCATGCTCATCTGTATTTAGTACAGAAAATACCAACTGGAGAAATGTGAAACAACAATTTCAAACCTAATTGGGACCGCAGATGAACAGCAGTCATGTATTTTCAAATTTAGCCACAATAAAATACTGACATGTTCTGTTTCTGTAACTTACTCTTGCTAATCATCCTAAAACCTTGACCAGCTCTCAGACAAGACAGGGACAGTTCGAGGGGACAGCACAGCTGCAGGGGAGGACTCCAGAAGTTCTCACAGGCCTCATGGCAGCCAGAGGCCAGAGAGTCACCCACTGCACATCCCACCTGAGCCACATTGAATGATGGGGGAGGAAATGTGCTATGTGCTCTGCCAGACTCTCCTTCACAGCAACAAACTGCAGAAACTCCTGTAACTCATGACACTGTCAGATAAAAATTGGGTCTAGCCACCTCCCTTTGCTAAACAAAAGTGGACCACAGAGTACTCTAATCCACCTCTGAACAATTTACCCACCCAATATAAAGGAGACAAAAGTCAGTCAGCATATGACTAAAACACTCCTAAGGCTTCAAAATTATTTTCTCAAACTAGCCAGCGTTCCTGATGTCTTTCTATTCAAAACCTGCATCTCATACATGTGCTCTCATACACTCAAGAAAAAAGTTTGGTTTGATCTAAGGGGTGTGGGGGAAGCAGACTCTAAATCTGTGATCACCATGGGAGCAAAACAGATACAGAAGTAGCCAGCACTTGCAGGGGATCAGATGATGAACTTTTCGCCTACAGCTGTCACACAGCTCACAACTCCTGCTCGGTGCTGTGCAACACACAACACGAAGCTAAACTCTGTCTCAAAGAGCTTCATCTATATGGCCACAAAATAATGCACGGAAATAGCAAACTCTGCTCCCAAAGAGTCCTCTGGAAGGAAACTGAGCTCTCCTGAAAGGCAGCAAATGGTCTACGTGGGCACAGCTGTGATGTGGCCCAAATAAGAAAGCTGGCCAAGGAGAGGAGGTCACTTAAGGTGGAAAGTTGTGTGTGTGTGTTTAAAAAAAATCTCGGTTTTTCTGGATTCATAAAAAATTGCCTTTTGAGCCACCTCAACTCATTGAAAGGAAACTATTGAAAAAATTCTGCAGAAGCATCTCTGTACAAGACTAAATTAAAATATATATAGGAAATAGCTGCTTTATATAAAATACAACAGTGTGACAAGCGTAGGTAGATGCTAATTTTAGTGGCAAACACTGTAATCTTCGTCTGATCAATTATTTCTCTCTGTGCTGGATGCCTCCACCCCTCCATGATGCAAAGGGAAGTAGCAGTCTGCTGCCAGCAGCAGACTATCTGCTGAGCAACTCCTCCAGGGATGAGTGGAGATCTGATAAATTCGAGACCTGATAAACTGAGATCTGATAAAATACAGCAGATGCCATTAAACTCGACTGAAAGCCTGCCATTAATTTTAAATGTTACCTACAGGTATATAAAAATGTCCTAGATTCAGGGACAGACCTTAAGGAATAATACATAAAATAGAAGAAAAGCAGCCAAAATCTGTTCTGAGTTTTATATTGTGTTCCTGCCTCCAGTGAGAAATGATGTCTTTTGCCTCAGTTTAGGGTATGACAGCAGTTTTAAAGAAGGACCACGTATTTCTTTTAAGACTTTTTTCCTTAATTTGAAAAAGAATAGGCCATTTTGCCATCCTGAAAGTAAAAATGCAAGAGCTGGCTGTGGTTGATTTTTTTTTTAACAAATACAGGTGCATGGCATAAAAACTCAAACTACGCAGGCTCAAATCTCAGGAATCATTAGCCATCCTTCTGGAAAGCCAGGTGAAGATTCATGCTCACAGCTGTATCTCAAGGTCTTACTCTGAAGCTCAAGTTGTCTGCTCCCACCAGATGTAGCACTATGGTACCAATCAACTTCCATAAAACACAGGCAAAAAATAATGGGTATTTGACATACAGATTCCCTGCCTGCCAGAAACAGAGCTGGTCTGAGAGCTGAAGACAATACAGACACACAGAGAAAAGCAGAACTGTTTACAGTGGGGATGTAGATGCGGCGGCTCACTTTTGTTTTCTAAGATACTTTTTGGTATGTTTACACTTTATAAAGTTTAAATTGTGGATTAAATTCACTAAGACAAACACAACCAAATCACAATGTCCCTCCTCTGTATTTATACTCCACAAAGAGATGCAGTTACATGAACAGGCTGTATTTGATATCCACTGCACTCCACATACCAAGAGCACACTGCACAGACCACACAGGCATTGACAGTGCTCTTGCCTCTGCAGCAAAATGCCTCTTATATGTTATGTATTTTATGTAATCTGAAATTCCAGAAATTCCAGAGAAATGACAAACTTACTTTTCCCTCTGACATCAGTGTCTGCAACAGCCATTTTGAAGACAACTACACTATCTAAGCAGGAAATGTTTTTAAAATTTATTTCATCTCTCCTTCATAGTCTAGAAATACAGCATTTGCATAAAGATGGAATTTAATTTTGTGCCATGTTTTTATAAAACAAAAAGAATGCATAAATCTGATAGCGAAACTGCAATCCAGCAGCTCAGTGAAAGATCTGCCTGATGTTTGTGGCGCTGCTGCTAAAAGACAGCTAAGGAGTAATCTTGCTTATCCGTGCTTTAGATACCCCTCGCACCACACAGCTTCCCACAATGTTAATCATCTGGGTCATTTCTGTAAAAAGCACAGTAATGTTAACTCAGGTAATTCCCTGTTTCAGTAATTTAAACTGTCACTCATACACTTCACTATATACTTCAGATTGTGTAACCCACTTTTATGACCATGAAAAGCAAGTAATTAAGGTATCGAGCTATTCAATCCTTGCCCACAAAAATCTCCCTTTCAGAACTATGTACTACCACCTCCTTAAGGAGGAACTTGTTCAAAAAAGGGCTCTACTCCCATTTTTCCAAGCTAAAAACTTGCATGTGATGCTGTTGGCAATGTACAGGTGTGTGCAGTGAGCAGGGCTGGCAAACTGAGGCACTCATTGTTCAGGGGCACGGCATGCACAGGTACAATTGCTCGTTCCATCCACCTCTTTTCTTTCAAACAAATATTGCACGATACAGAATGTAACCTTTTAGCTAATACCTTGCAAATGAAATATTTAGCCAGCTGATATTGAAAATCTCAACCCAAAACATGTTTAAAAAATAAACATTCAAGTGCTTTTATGATTCAGTCTTTCTATCTAATTTAATTTCCACTCTTGTCTGGGTCAAAATCTTTTTCTTTCTGGTTTTGGTTTTTTTTGGGCGGGGGGGGAAGGGTTTTTTGTTGTTTGTTTGGGTTTGGTTTTTTGTTTGGGGCCGGGATGTGGGTTTTTTGTTAGATTAGTTTTAGTCTAGCTGAGTTTCAAAATCATCACACTGTCACACAAATGTTCACCTTATTATCATCTAGGGAACAGCACTACATCTGGAAAAGCCATCAGGACAGGGCTGCTGCTTTTGGTGATGATATTGTTTATATGAATGGGAATATGAAACCACAGCCTAAAATGGATGGTATGAGTAGTGCTTTGGAGATCATTCTTTCTCCACTGATTACACAGAAAGCCTTGATGAGCACTTCAGGCCAGATAACAAGCTGTTAAATGGCCATGTCTCACTCATTTTTATCTTTTACTTCTAATGGAAAGTCACATTTATTTACAGCAAAGAAACCAAACGTAAACTAGAAGTTTTACTTTCAAATATTGTAAGGATGTTATGATTTGAGAAAAAAAACATACTGGTTGTGACACAAAAATTGGTTTGCTTTTAGTAATTAGAAACAAAGTTAGCCTGTTATGTATTCTTCTGTGTAAATTTACACAACTTCGATACAAATAAAAACAGGGACAGTGATTTTTCAAGTCAGTTACACATCCATCCCTTTACTTCTCAATAGCTCTGCTGGACTTCATAGTTCGCATGTACTATATTGCATGTTCCAAGTTATAGTTCTTAGAGTAACATACAACAAGGAGAGTTTAAATGAGTGTGAACTCATTAGTAAACACCAAAAAAGGAGTATAGCTGTTTTTAATAACAACATATGTGTGCTGTTAGTGTGAATCATTTTATTTAAGAGACAAACTCATGCTTCGCCCAGAGATGACTTCCCCTACTGAATCAATGAAGAACATTGACCTTTGAGATAGAAAAAACTCCTGCCGTAATAGCAATACCACATAAGAGCATTCTTCAGAGAAGAATTCTTAGATAAGGAAAACTGATTAAGTAAAATTCGTTAGACCATTTGAGAACCTATTTTTTTTTGCAGAACCCACTGTAGGAACTAGATGTGTAAGCAGTAACGTTTCTGATCAAAGCAAATACACAAAAAGCTCCACCTCATGCTCTAGTCCTCAACAAAATAGCCTGTTATGCTAAACTCTTACAGTAAGAATGGTTGCACAGCCAGCTACAGCATCCATTCCATTCCCTGTAGTCAGCACAAAGCAGGGAAAAAAGTTGGCAGACGGCTCCCTGGCACTGTTTTGGCACTGTGTTGCTGTGTATTGCCATATTGTGTGGTTGCCACGGCGGCTGTGCTGGGTGCGCAGGGAAGTGGCAAGCAGTGGAGCCACTGCCGTGCAGCTGTGCAGGTTTATTTGTATATTCATGACTGCCTAATTGAATATTCATGCGTGTCAGGTCACGCATGTGCAGTTGTGAAAAGGGGCCTCCTTAATCACTGAAAAAACATGCCACTAAGATGTGAAGCCACAATATGCGGTGCGTGAAGTGGAAGAGGGCCAATTGTATGTTATAAAATCAAGCTAACACTTTAAGCAAATTCTACTACAGTTGGCCCTCGAATACCATGGTACTGCAGGTCTTGTTGCCCCTCCGTGAAGCCCTCTGTCTGTGTAGAATGGCAGCTTATTAATATGCAAATTTGCCCTGCACCCTCACACCGCCCCCCGGCGCTGTTTTGGCACTGCCCTGCTGTGCGTTGGCGTTTGTGCTTCCCGGCACCCGCAGCCACCGGGAAAAAACCCCTTTCCACTCAGCTGGGGACACTGGTGCGAGGAGCTGCCTGCACTGCTATCCTCTTGTCTCTCTGGTGGGTAGACCTGGTCTCTCCATACTTGGGGTAGAAGTCTACCCTGCAAAAGTCTTGGACACCATGTCTAACCTGAGAGTGTGTAAATCTTTCATAACTGCAAGAAACCTCTTCACTCGGAGTAGAGCAGGGCGGGCACGGTGCCAGGGGGACCTGGCGTGGACAGTTCTCTCCGAGCAGAGCAGGGCGGGAACGGTGTGGGCAGAGCAGTGCGTCTGTGGTCCGTGCGGCACAGTGTGGGGGTTTATTTGAATATTCATGACTGTCTACTTTGAATATTTATGTGTGTCAGGTCGCACACGCGCAGTTGCAAAAAGGGGCCTCCTTCATCGCTGAAAAACAATTCTGCTATGATGTGAAGCTGAAATATGGCGGGGGTGCGAACTGGAAGAGGGCCAGCTGTAATATCCAAACCAGAAAATCATTATGAACTCTTAAACAAAATTAAGATTAAACACCCTATAAACAAATAGATAAAAACTGTATGACAAATGCACTCCTTGTGCAACTGAATGACAATCTGTCGTTCCTTCTTAAGGGTCCTATAAAACATGAATGCTTAGCTTAGTTTCTAATTTCTCTCTCAACATTTTTTGGAGTTGGATATTAAAAATTGTTATTAGTTGCTGAATATTACCTCACTGGTCAGTCTGAGTACAAATTTACAAGCAAAATTGTGTATCAGTTATGCTGCAAAAGCTGGTGAGAATCCCTGTACTCTCCTGCACATACGCAGTTCTCAGTGTTCTTTTTGTTACTTTACAGTATGTAACTGAGCTTTTGAAGATATCAAAAAAATTTAACCTGAATCCACCATTTAACCTCACTGTGAAGCTATCAGTATAAAAATTTAATGTACCAAATGTCAAGCACTTTCGTGTTCAGCATATTTATGTACAACACATTGCTACGCTTGTAACTGCTAGTTATGCCCACATAATGCAATTTTTATATATGACCGAAGTAGTACTTTTACTGAAAATTTAGTCATTAGGGAGTCAAATTACAAGTTTTATATTTATTTTTGGTTTATTAATATGTCTTTTTAACCAAATCAATCAAAAAATTGCTGAAAAGCACAGAGACTTTTTCTCCAGGATGATCTATGACTAAGGATTTATAGTTCATTCTCTTGGTTTAATATAAAAATAGTTCTCTAAAACCAGAGAAACCCACATTGGTTTGGAGCTAAAAGAAGCAACTGAAGTTTATCATGGGAAACAGAAGGAAAGTAAAAGAAATTAAAAAGATGATTGACTTAGTGGTGTCATAAAGAAAGAAGTACCTTGACTGTAAGAGAGAACACATAAGAAGGTATTCATAAGAAGGTATTGAAAACAAAGAGTTTTCTGCGCTGTCACCACTTTGCAATGTGTTTCTGTGCTTATTTTATCTTTTTCACATTATCTATAATTAAGTCAATTCAATCCAAACTGAAGTCAGTATTCTCACAGGTGAACACTCAGTGGACAGGCTGCCACTGGAAGCAGTTTTACGGACTGCTGAGGAAGCACTACCACGCTTTTTATTTTAGCACCTTGTGCTCCAACTTTTGCTTACCCTGGCATAAATAGGAATTGCTATTACACTTCATTGCATGCTAAAAAACCTACACAAGGAAACTCAACCTTTCCCAAATAAAAAGTAAAATGTGGACCTTCCTGAGCACCTTCTTTAACATGGACCTGTTCCACCACAGTACAACTGACCAGGGTTTAAATATTTGCTTCATACAGTCACATCTAAGATGTACATGAGAATGACATACAGATGTGGAAAAGGACCAAATAACACTGGATAAAAGTGAATTCAAACAACCACTGCGTTCTCCTGCATAACAGGAGGACGTTCTACTTCAAACAGTTGCTTGCAAAAAAAACCTTCTCTCTGGCAACAAAAACATGGATATCTTAAGGGAATAGCTTGACAATGGATAAGAAACCAACAAAGAAAAAAACATTTATAAGCTTTTATTTCAGTCAAAGAAATATCAGGTGCTACAATACTTCTTACTCCTCATGTAAAGTTAAACAACAGGATTATATAGTTATAAATCCAGTGTCATCCGCTCCTCTAATCTTTCCTATGGCTTACTATTTTTGTTTATGTGTGACTCTTTACTTGCAACATACAAAGTACCAGAAAGATTTAAATTTTCATCAAGGGTACTATAAATATTAACAGATTTTTTCTAACAACTTTCTGAGCTTCAAATAAGCAATATTGTAAGAATCTTGTTCTTCCAAATTTTTTCTTGCCACTGCATCACATATTCTTATTTAAAGACTTGTGTGATTATTCCCTACCTGGTCAAATTGCTCATTTTCTTATTTATACTTTGTTTTGATTATTCTCTACCTGAGAATAAATTGCTCATTCTCAACTTTTCTTTAAAAAGTACTTCTAGAAATTGTTTTCTGTTAAAGTAGACAGCACAGAAAGAGAACAGCAAAAGAACTAAGGAACAAAAACAGATACATGAACTTCAACTATTCTCAGATGTTGAATAGAGAAATTTCATAGAATGATATGTGGAGAAGAAATTCCCCTCCTAGGTCTAAATGAGAGGGTCACATACTCAATCTACAAGTGCTAGCGACTCCATCTCAACTGCGGGAGCAGAAAATCTCATCCTTTTAAAGTAATCTTTCATACTGAGTAATTCTTCTCTGTCTTGCTATCCCATCAATGCTGATTAATGTCAGTCTGCACAGAACTAACAAGTGACTGACGGAGTCTATACTGGCTTGAGATCTATCCATTTCACTTGGATGTTCTGACTTAGCTGCACCTACATTGAATTGCAATACAACAAAAATGAGTCCACAGAACAAAAATTGGAAAAACATCTATGACCCTTTAGGGACTTAGTACTGGACCATCCTATCTGCAAGCCAATTAAAAAAGATGAGAGTCTTTTCACCTATTAATGAAAAAACAGTATTTTCTTGTACCACCCATGTGGGAAAAGCTTTCTGACTTTATCTGAAAACAACACAAAGCATCCAGTTATAGCAATAACACTTTTATCCCAGCTAATGGTCCATCCATCACTTTCGTCTCCCCAAAGTTATGATGCCTCTACCCTGTGTACTACGGCCACTCTTGGTTTCATTCCCAAACGAACTCATTCTCAGGCTCCAGGCTGGAGAAAGCCAACTTCTTCCTCCTGGGAAACAGGCAAAGCATGGCCAAGGGGTTAGTTTGCTCCTGACAGAGAACACAGATGTAAACCATGCCAAGACTGGCTCCTTCTGCCAAAGGCACTCCAGCACTGTTGCAGCATGCTATGTGTCCTCAGATGCCTTCACATCATGCCCAACAGCAAACTATCATGCCTCTATCTCCAGGTTTCAAGAATAGCATTGCTGTGGGCCGTATTATTTTTGGCGCTTAGAACTGAAGAACCACACATATAAAACAAACAAACAGTATGTCAGGGCCAAAGAAACACCCTGTGAGCCAAAAGCAGGGTGGTGTAGTCCCAACATATCTGCTCCAGAGGGTGCCAGGGCATTCCCTGTCACAGTACACAAAGACAGTACAGACACAGCCTTTATTAGAGACAAAGAGAGAAGCTAATCAACTAAATTAATCATGAAACACATCAAAGGGAGAGACAAAAAATCATGAGGAAGGAAGTACAGAAGAAAAGAATTATGTTTTGGTTCTTCACATTAGCCTTCATGGAACAGTTTAGAAACCAGAATAATTAACTATTTACAATGACAAAATCTTGAAAGCGGCCAATAATAGTTCTAGAATGGCATACTTGCTAATTGGGTATTTTAATAACATTAACTTAATAGGTAATGGACTATGAACTAATATTGCTACTGAGGAAACCCAGTACTTTGTGAGAAAAGGGGTAAATATGTACTTAAATAATAGTTAATTAAATCTTAGCAGTTCAGTTACCTGTAAGAGAATTATAAAGAAAATACTACAAAAGAAACTGGAAGATTGCAATAACCAAGGAAAGAGAACTTAAAAAACATGTCTATACAGAAATACTTACCAATCTGCTATGTAAATTAATGTCAATAATGTATCCTACTCATTTAAATATGCATGCCTTATTTCCAGTGTATTTTAAGGCATTTTATTCCATAGAATTGATTTTTGAGGTTACCTCAAATCCAAAACAGATGGAAGATAATGAGGAAAAAACAGAAAGTCAAAGCATAACTATAATTTTTAACACACTTTCAGGGATGAACAATTTGTCAAGCTGTTCTCTTGACAGAGAATTCACAGGACATGGGAAACCATTCCTTCTCTCTACCTACAGTAGAACTACCTAATACCAATAGTACTAATCTAGATAATTGACAATATGAAGGTCACATTACCCAATATCAAATCTGGACAGAAAAAGAAGTCATATTTCTTGATAAATACCTCCTCAAAATATCATTTCGTTATTCAGAAATGCAGTTGTAGAAATATTAGCCATTTCTTGTAGTCAAATTTTAAACTACTGTAATTCATTGACCTGAGATACACTATGGCAATGTAAGTCAGGGGAGAATATTTATTTTCCACACCTTTACAGAAATGCAAGCACTACCTTCAAACGAGCTTTACCATTAAATAAAAACACATTGAATATACTGAAGCTTATGTACAAAGACAGGAACTTAAACATATATTTTAAAGTTCTCTTCCGCAGGTAGTTTGCACTTTTAATACTATGCAATTCCTTTAAATTCACTACACTCTTGCTTCTCATTAGTATTGGTTTTTAGTCATTCATTTCATTTTCAAGCTACTAATGGATGCTTCTTTCTTAACCTATGGAAAGTGCATTTCCAGCTACAATGTACCCACACAGATAATCATTAAAACTTCAGAATCCCATTCATATGTTGATTTGTTGACTTTTTTTTTTTGAGACATCAAGCCTGTGCAGCATTGTATTTCCCTTACCAGTGCTTAATACTCAAATTTACTGCATCACATTCTTGCCATTTTTACACCTACATATTTTTAATTCCTTAAAAAGTAGGCACCTTTCTTATGTTTCTTAATACTTCTCTACATGAAATGACTTTTAAAAGAAAATTGCCAGAAGTGCAGTAAGCCTACTAATTTCTTAAAGGCTCTAACTTGCGTATTCAAATTTTCCAAGTGACTCTTTCCCTGGTATAAGACAGGTTTCAATCACTTCTAATCTCGTATTTTTCTGTCCTTGCCTTTCCCCCTCAACAATTTAAAAAGCTACTTTTAATTAAAGGGCCTCTTTCCTTATAGGTTTTTCCTGATATTAGAAATACCTTCTAGTATTATTCTCCTACTCTTATGTTGTCTACAAAATATGTGTGCCTAGCTCTGTAGATTTTCTTGTATTCTTTCCATTGCCAGTATCTCCTGGAAGTCCTTCTTTGCCCCATATACTTTCTAACAATTACACTTAAAGTGTACAAGTTATTTTCCATATTTTAATGTGTTATATATTTTTTTCTTTTTTACATGATGAGTTGAAGCAGTTAATAATCTACAAACAACAAATTCTCTTTTTATATCACCCACATTTCCTCCCTGATCATAAAAAGTAAATGTTCCTTGACATGTCCAGTGTCTTCTACTCAGCACCAGAAGACTAAGAACAGCAAGATGTAAATAAAATAAGCAGGAATATGTTAAGAGGAGGGTACACACTAGAAGAAAAGCCAATGAACAGATTTGCTTAAACACAGCAAATCATCTGATGAAGAAAGCAGCAATTCTTCAGAGCAACTTTCCTTTGAAGGTCTTTGGACCAACAGGTCACAAAATACACAGGACAACTTGTCTCTGGCAACAAAAGAACGCTAAAACTAAGGGAAAAGAAAATGAAATAAAAAATCAAATAATGAATCATCTTTTCAATGTGTGAAGCTCACTGAAAGTACCCATTTGTCATCCACTATATAACACAGTAGGAAGACTATAACTTACCTTAAACTTGGACTTTTAGAGAAAAATAAAATTATCTTGCTGTTTTTCAGTGTCCTTACTCAGGAATATGACATGCTTCCATAAATTAAATTGTCATTATAATTTGCAATTACAGGTACTA
This sequence comes from Pitta sordida, assembly GCA_013390025.1. NCBI lineage: Eukaryota > Metazoa > Chordata > Aves > Passeriformes > Pittidae > Pitta > Pitta sordida. The sequence continues at coordinate 40,197 of WEKX01008677.1, read as the reverse complement.
TGCAAAGCCACTCTTCCAGTCAATCCCAAGAGATATCAACACTTCTAAAAAATGTTACTAATGGAAGGATTAGAATCTTCCATTTAGTTCCAACTATGTCTATATGCTCATAATTTTCACTTTTGATCACCATTTGATTTTGAACTTTCTTATTAGTCACAGATTTGCCTATGTGCCCAGATAATGATTTATCTTTCAAGGGATTGCTGGTGACCTGACCAAATAATTTCTGAGCCCAGAAGAATACATCAGCTTGTCACTTTTCACCAGAAGGGATACTCTGATGCTGCGCTGATTTCATAACTTTATTTTGAATATTACACATTATGCATACTGATTTACTACATTCTTCACCAATGACTAGCACTATACAACAACTCAAAGGTCTTTATCTCTTCCTTGTCAAAAGTTACCTCCTTAAGAATATCATAGAATAGAAACCAGGTAAGTGTTCACCACTCATGTCACTGATGTGCATGTGGAGTATTCACACATCCAAGCACTTTTTGGATTACCCTTCACTGCTAGCAACTTGCCCACCTTTCTCAAAGTGCTAAGACTGCTTGCATTTCTGTTTAGTCACTTATTTTTCTTCTGATTAGGAATGAGTCATACAATCTGGATCTAGGCTGTTTTTTTAAAAAAATCAAACTGCCCATTGGTTACCAAGAGCAGTACTTCTTTTTCCAGTGTCTAACTACTTCTTTTTTCAACCTTATTTGTAATGATTTGTCTGACCTAACTTTACCCAGCTAAATGTTATTCGCACTATCTTAAACTAGGCTTCTCTCATAAGAGTGGGATGAATTCCCAGCTAGACATGCCTGTCTCCCTTTATTACATCTAAAAAGAGCACAAACAGCTAACAAACTCAGCTAATATATAGCCTGGAGCAAGTAATTTGAAATGTTAAAATGGAAAGTGTATAGCTTTAGTTTACCTACTTGTCTCCTTGGAGATATGACGAAAAAATATATATGCTTTAATGCATTCTGAAACTCCAGAGCAACCTCAGAAATTAAATTCCTTAAAATACAATCTCCTTCTCAAGCCTTTTTGGAACTCCTTATCTCTGGGAAGGTGCTTTTCAGTTTAATGGTGCATTTATATTATGCAGCACCTGCAAAATAATTACGACATTAGATCTAGTCAACACGGATTTAGGAGAACTAGGTCCTGCCTGACCAACCTGATCTTTTTATGAACTGGTGACTCGCCTGGTTGACAACAGAAAGGCCATGGGTGTTGTGTACTGGGACCTTAGCAAAGCCTTTGACACGGATTCCCATGATAAGGTTCAGAAGAAACTCTCAGAGCGTGGGTTGGATAGGAGCATCCTGGGTTGGGTTAGGAATTGGTTGGATGGACGAGCTCAGAGAGTGTTGGGAAACGGTGCCACATCCAGCTGGCAGCTGGTCACTAGTGGAGTCCCATAAGGATCAGTGCTTGGCCCAGTACTGTTTAAAACAGTTGGCCCTCTTCCACTTTGCGCTCCCCATATTGCGGCTTCACATCTTAGCGGCATGATTTTTTAGCGATCAAGAAGGCCCCCTTTCACAACTGCGCATGTGCGACCTGACATGCATGAATATTCAAACTAGGCAGTCATGAATACGCAAATTTCCCCCACCATGGCTACCCGCGCCGTGCTGTGGCTCGGCTTGGCTTGGCTCGGAGCTATAGCTCGGCTCAGCTTGGCTCGGTTTGGCTCAGCACAGTCAGCCCATGCCGCAGCTCGGCTTGGCCAGCCCACACTGCGGCTCGGATCAGCTCAGCTCAGCCAGCCCGCACCGCAGCGATGGGGCAGAGCCAAGCTGGGCGCGCACCACTCCTACAGCGGCTTGGCTTGAGCGCTGCCGGCCCTGCTCCCCTCAGCTCAGCTCGGAGCGATGAGGGTGCGTGCAGTTATGAAATATTTACACACTCTCAGGTTAGACGTGCTGTCAGAGACTTTCTTGAATAACTCTCCGAGACATAGTTGTCTACCCTGAGTATGGAGAGACCATGTCTTCCCACTTGGAGAGACATCGAGAGAGCGGCATGGGCGGCTCCTCTGCATCCGTGCCCCCGGCTGAGTGGAAAAGGGTTTTTTCCTGGCGTGGGGTGGCCATGGGCGCTGGAAAGCACCAACACAAACACCAACACACAGCAGAGCAGTGCCAAAACAGCGCTGGAGTGCCAGGGGGCATGTAAGAGTGCAGGGCAAATTTGTGTATTGATGAGTTGCCAATCAATGTGGAAGGCGGGCTTCGTGGCACCCAATTAAGACCGCAGGTCCGTGATATAGGAGACCCGACTGTATCTTTATTGGTGATATGGACGGAAGAATTGAGATCACCATTAGCAAGGGTGCAGATGATCCCAAGCTGGGGGCATATGTTGAACTGCCAGAGGGTAGAAGTGCCCTGCAGAGTGGCTAGAGAGTGGTGAAATGGAGAGGGACTTGGGAGTATTGGTCGACAGAAAACTTAATATGAGCCAGCAGTGTGCCCAGGCAGCTACGAGGGCCAATGGTATCCTGGTCTTTATCAGGAACAGTGTGGTCAGTCGGCACTCGGCACTGGTCAGACCACATCTTGAGTACTGTGTCCAGTTCTGGGCTCCCCAGGTTAAGAAAGATGTTGAACTGCTTGAGAGGGTCCAGAGAAGGACAACAAGGATCGTGAAAGGACTGGAGAACAAGCCCTATGGGGAGCGACTGTGGGAGCTGGGGTTGTTCAGCCTGGAGAAGAGGAGACTCACAGGTGACCTCATTGTTCTTTACAACTACCTGAAGGGAGGCTGCAGTTGGGTGGGTGTGAATCTCTTCTCTCAGGCTGCCAGCACCAGAACAAGAGGACATAGCCTTAAACTACGCCACAGAAGGTTTAGACTAAATATTGGGAAGAGCTTTTTCACAGAGAGAGAGATCTCTCATTGGAATGGACTGCCCAGGGAGGTGGTGGAGTCGTCATCCCTGGAGGTGTTTAAGAAAAGACTGGATGAGGAGCTCATTGACATGGTCTGGATAATGGGATGATGGGATGGGAAGTTGGTTATAAAAAAAAAAAGATTACACAACCCTGAGATTGGCTCAGATGGATAATAAAACATGGTGCTCATGGCACCAGGGTTGGGGGTTTGATCTCAGTATGGGCATTCACTTAGGAGTTGGACTTGATGATCCTTGTAGGTCCCTTCCAACTCGGAATATTCTGTGATTCTGTGATTTTCCATTTTGTAGAAAACAGATACACACTAATTCATTTGGGACATCATCTTTTTCCTTTCTCCTGTTCATTGTTCATTATGTTTGGAGAACCTTGAATTACATATTACATTTCTTCCCTTTACGAAGTCAGTTTTGCCTGTCACTTTCACCCTAGAGCTTCCAAACTCTGTCAGCGGACCCTGCCATGCACCATGTTATAATGATTTTCACTTCATTAGTCACCTGCACTGTTTATAACTCTCCCCTTTAATGGTCTCTGGCCGTATTATCAGTTCACATTGGTTCTGGCAACTGAAGAGTTGCCAACTGGTTACTTTTGCTCTCTTAAATTATTAATATTGATTACTTTGACAATATGACGTTATGTTGGCCTGGAAATGCAGACAAAGCAGAGAGAGGCAGACCTCCCTCAATTTTCAGTGGCTGCTACAAGTTATATTGTACACCTTTTTACACATTGCAAGCTCTACAGAACAAAGAATATATATTTCTTTGTGTATGCAGCATCTAATACACATTGAAGAATATTTTAATAGCATCAATCACAGGTGGTAATCATCTCATGTCTTCTTTCACAGCATCTTATGCACATACCAGCAAATACTGTTTCTTGTCAACACTTCACATTTAGCTTTGTCTTCTAGAAAAAAGTTCTCCACTGGCCTACCACATTTTCCTAAACAAATGTATTATTTACGGATTTTATTGCCCTTTTCATCCTTAACTATTTACTTGTATTTTTACCAAGCTTCAAGTGTGTACAACTCTGAAATGCTAAACTCAGTTAAAGTACTATAAATGTTATATACTATTTCCTGAAAATGTTTATGCAAAACAAATACAGGGTAAGATCTCAAGTCAATGAATGAAGCCTCACTTTAGGATCTTCAGGTGCTCAGTTCAGTAAGTTTGGCTTTTTAATAATTAAATAATCAGTAACACAGAAGCACATGTAACTCTTTCACAGTCTCTCACAATGTTTACAATCTCTGTTTCCAAGGGCTTTTAATAGCACCAACCTTCCCCCTCACCAAGACTTTTTTGGAACAGGACACTTACTTTGTAATACGGTCAATGTTAGCAATTTGCTTCTGGTTCCGGATTATTTCTATAGCTGCCCAAAGATGCTGGATAGCCTTTGTATCTGCCTGTCGTCTCTTCGTTAAGCGTGCCATGACCTGTTTACTCGGTCAGCTGCAGCCAATAAATAAAAAAAAAAAAAAACACCAAAAAGTTAACCACGAGTTATGAAATAGATTACAAGATGGTTATATTGCAATAAATATGATTACAAGGAAAAATTTATGGTCCCATAGTTATTTGTCTGTTAACAGCATATTTTCTTGTGGTTAAAGTGCAGTAAGAAGCTAAACAAAAATAGTTTACAAGAACTCCTTTCACATCACATAATCTATACAGAAGAAGAAAGGCAAGCAGTAAAAATACCACATCAATAGCAAACGACTCAACTGGTTAAGAAAAATCACTTAGTTAACGTCTTGGTTCCCTGTAATTTGGTAAAGATGCAAAGCTACCTTAGCCTGAAACTGCCACGGGTTCCTGCATTGGCTGAAACCTTTAAAAAGGGTGAATGGGGCTTGAATACATCACACAGTGTGAGCACGAGCTCTCAGAACAGAGAAAAAGCTGGACCCACAGTTTAGCACTGGAGTAGTACTTTCATTTTTTATAATTTACAGCTATTTACAGAATTAAAAAAAAATCCATTCTATGAGCAGAAACTAGAAGTATATTTCATGGACGATAAATATTTAAAAAAATATTCTGGAACAATTCCATTTTCTGTAACATGCTAAAACCCAACAGGACCAAAGGGCTTCTGATGGCATTTACCCATCTAACCAACCCTGAAGAGGAACATAATGAGCATCTGGCTTTGTTTACAAATTTTCCAAAAGCTCGAGGCAATGAGTACAGATAAGCCATAAATCGCCTACAGCTCTACTACAGGCATCGAATCCCTTTTTAAAAGCTTAACGATGCATTTTGATCACTAAATAACTTTCTTCCAGTGCCACCACTTTCTCAATGAAAAAAATGACTGATTTATGAGTGCTACCAAGGTCTGTAATTTATTTTAGAGCTCTGTCCTCAGAATGAACTCTGTGCTATGCATGCAGATATTCGTAGCTAGCAGAATATTAACTTCAGTAACCCAAAATAATATAAAAAATGCAAAAACATTTCACCATCTGTGCAATGTTAAAGATGGGAATTTAAGTATTAAAAGTGTCCCCGCTCTCAAATTCAGAAAAATGAAACAGATTTGAGTATTCTATCAGTTGTAGCAATGTAATTTTCAAGTCAATGGGACCTACAGGTACTTGTCAAAGAGGGCTGTCAAGTTTTACATCCTATATTAGCTCAGCAACGCTCACTCACTCTACAGGTGTAATGAAATGAACAGCAACATTCCATTATCAAGGTGGAAATGATTTAACAGTATTATATTCAATGTTGCATAGCTCTTCAAAAAAAAAAAAAAAAAGGAAAAAACAAGATGATGGGAAGTGAAATGTGCATATGTAGGTCCATGAGGCACTTCTGGCTGCAGGAGATAGCAGGGAAGGGCAGAACAGAGCAGCACACAAGATGTGGGCTGGGCACACATTGATCCCACATTTATGCTTTATAAATCTTTTCCCACTGAGATTTAAAGCAAAGGAAACTGGATGGATCTCCCAGGAAAAAAAAAAAAAAAGGCCAAGTATACACTTTTGATGGAAGGATAATAGGAAATGTGACAGACATGCAGCTAAGAGCGACAGCAGTAGCTCGCATCGCCTCAGAATGATTCAGACAAAGAAAGTCTCTCTTGGGAATAGTGGGAGAAGACATGGATGGTATCCCTGTGAGCTCTTCTGCATTCATTTCACAGAACATGAACTTTGACAAGTAAAAAAAAGTCACCTCCTAATTTGTAAAAGAAACATGTAATTATTTGTAGAATTTAATTTTTAAGGGAGATAAGACCTGTAAAATACAAAATAGGTGAGACCCTAACACAAAAAAGGACAATCTTTACAGCCCTATTATTTGAGCATAAAACTTTGTTCCTAACATAGAACTGACTGAAAGTGAGATCATTCTTTCTATTCCAGCTCTTTACAAACTCGGCTATAAAGGCTGTCAGACGATATGGCAGCCAACAAGCTGGACACGGGATCTCTTGCACAGCATCACATCCACATATGAGAATCAAGGAGAAAACACTCGCCCTTCTTGACCCTGATATCAGTGTGAAACAACAGACTAGTTCTCAGTTTATTTTGTAATAAATGAAGCAGGTCGTGTTATCCCAACTCCTTTAAAAATAGCCGTTATTTTTGGCAGTTCGGCATATGGCCGCCCGTGTGAGCGTCGCCCCCGGCGCGCCTGGCACAGGGAACAAGGGGGTTTTCTCTCACACCCCCACAAGGCCTGTGCCCCAGAGCTCCAGCACAGGGCAGGGTCCTGGGGGAGCCACCTGCTGCCTCAGCATGGCCCTATGGCCCTGCTGTGCAGCTGAAGGAAAGGCCGACCTTCTGGAGTAAGGAATTGCACCTCGTGTCTCCAGGGCGGGAGAAGCCCATGGTTGCGGCAGGGAGAGGGAGCGCTGTAATCAATGTTCCTGAAGTCCAGACACAGGAAAGCCTTTCCATACAAAGGCTCCAGTTTCCTTTGGAATGTGCCTTCGTAACAGTGTCCCTAAACATCCCGCTGCCTCATCCTTGAAGCACACACATGCCCTATCCTGTGCCATGGCCAGCTCCAACTCTCAGTACAGGTATGCACCTCCCAGTCCCCAGATGCACAGGGAAGTCACACCACTGGAGCAGGAGTTACCTCCCCAAAACACAACTGGTGTGGGTGGCCCCACAAGTGACTCACTCCTGTTCTGTTCTTCTTTTCTTTGTAAGATACAATGATTTTAGCAGGTGTTCTGACTTCAAAGAATATACATTTCGTTTTCATAACTTTGGTTTACTATTTAAGGGCACTTTTGTTAAACACAGGAGCTGACGCTTTACTAGAGAAATAGCAGTTCTCACACACCATACTGCCAAAAATACAAAAATATTATTTTTTTTTTCCAAAAGCCCAGGCTATTTAGCGTTATTTTAATCTTTTAATTGCATGGTATAGAAAAAGTATAGTCTTTTTGCACTACCGAAAAAGATTAAAAGATTGTGGCATATTTCTTCCTGTTCATTGCAGTCACGCTTCCTCCATGGTAAAACTAACCACAACAGTCTACTCTCTGCACTTCTGCAAAAATAGAAGCAGTTTTCTGTATTATTACAAAATCTTAAAGACAACTTGTATCAGACTATTAACAGTTCACACAATGCTTTGGAGTACTACTCCCAAACAACAGAAAATGCTCCCAGTGCTTCCACATGCACAACCTATTGATGCAAGTAATATTTTACAGTTTAATAGGATACATGTTAGATTCTTAAATCTATATTTATCACTCCTGAATATTTGCTTATGTGTGGGATCACACAGGCATAAACATGCAGTGTATGTGATTATGTGTAAGAATCTACGGCTCAGAGGTTAAATACCCAAATAAGCTGATTCACCCATTTTAAAGAAGTTTGAACTCCAGAGACTCTTTAAAACCACAATGCTGAAATGTACATTTAGATATAAATGGTAGAATATGTTTCTTATCCTCCTCTTTTCTTATAGCATTCATGTCAAAATCCTGGGAAGAAAAACTAAAAGCGGAAGTAAACATTAATTTCCTACGTGTGATTTGCCGGACATAATGGTCATTTAGCTATGGTATTCCCTGGAAATACAAACTTATTTACTTCATGCCATTTCTGTCACATTCTGCTTGCAAGTTTATGGTAGGATGCACCTTCTTGGAGAAAGGTTGGCAAATATAGATGGCATCTGTGGGATCTGCAGAATATAAGAAATTTTCTCGTAACAGAGAAAATTTGCATGGCTGATGTGCTGGCTCACACACTTTCATCACACCCTCACTCATACGAGAGGTCATAGTGTTAAGCTTCAAGAGGGGAAGTTTAGACTTGATATTAGGAAAAGGTTTTTTACTGAAAGAGTGATCCGGAATGGGTTGCCCACAGAGGTGGTTAAGTCGCCAACCCTGGAGGTGTTTAAGGGGAGGCTGGATGAGGCGTTGAGCGATATGATCTAGATGTAGATGGTAGGTTAGTTGGACTATAGGTTGGACTAGATGATCTTTTGAGGTCCTTTCCAGCCTTATCTATACTGTGATATTGTGATACAGCACCCAAAGCAAATAATTTAATTTCTCAATTTTCAACTCTCCATCTCTCAGTACAATCTGAGTATGGGTTTACTGTACTTTATATTTTCAATCCCGCTTTAATGTCCTAAGTACATTTTGAAAAGTATTCAACTTCAATGTATACAACTTTCCTCAAGAGCTAAATGTTAACCACACTTCTCACAGGCAGCTCAACAACCTGTGCTTTATCTTGTGGATACACACAGCAGGGCTTAGCTTTTCCAAGCCCAGAGCAAAGTGTGCATAGCCACGGGGTGGCAATGTCACAGCAGTGGCAAACAAATAACAAGGCTACTGGTCATTAGCACACACTTGACTGAACAAATGCTATACAGCTGTCTCCTGCAATAGCAGTAGATATGGAAATCTGCACTGCAAGTCAAAATAAACAAAAATCACCTTGCAGCATCCAAGCGATTTAGCGAAAGAAACCTCCTGACTTCCTGCTTGCAACCAATTTAGCAGATACTATCAGGTACTAAGTTTAGCCAGAAACTCTCCCTATACACGCAGAAAAAATGGAAAGGTAGTCAAACCTTGCCATGCTTCAGCTGTTAAATACCATCACCCAAGCAAAATATGATGCTTCTGAAAACTTAACTAATGAATTGGACTTTGCACTGAAGCAGACGGTGTTGCAGTTGGGTGCTACTGTTCTGATGGGAGCTGCTAATTAAGAGCTGACAAGTAGTAGCTTGTTAAATCTTCTGTTCGTACTTCCCTGTAAGTGAGGCTACCTGTGGCGCTCGTCCCTTCCATTGCAAAGTCAAACAGGTTAAACTTCATCCCGGCTATTAGCCACCATTTGGCTGAGATTCGGTATGCAGTTAATTGCAACGGAAAGAAGGTTTAAGAAGTTGATCCTTGCCACTGCTCAGCTGCTCGTTTCTGCCCTTCAGCCTCGCATCCGTGGGGCTTGCTATTCTTTCTTCCACACTACATAGTGAAAAGATTTCAGGCTCAAGAGGAGAAAGAAGCTAGGCTCAGTCCTAGTTTATGCGGCTTTCTTGCTGTGAGACCGGCTGAGTTTGGGTGGCTAGGAAATTTAAACACAGAATTAGCTTCATATTTATATGAACATTACCGAAGCTGAAAGATATAACAAAGGCTTGTGGCTAAAATAGGCAAAATTTCTTTATTAATTAAACTAAACTCAGAAAATCAGACTATAAATTAATAAAAGTTGCTGAATACTTCAGTGTGCTTTTTTGTATTAAGAGATTAGTTCAGGCTGTAATGCTGTCATTCTGGAGATTAAACTATGGAAGAGTTTTGGATGTTGAATGTGTGTCACTCCTAATGAAAATCTTTTCATTTCATTGTTAGATTGAGGTCTACACAGTATATTAAAAAGAGAAGTTTATTAACATAATTATCCTAAATACTTCCCATGTGTAAGTGCAATATCCCTGTTGGACCATGCAGCCCCATCTTCTGCATTTCCCAGCTGCGAAGTTTGTAACCTTGATGTCACACAACTTTTTGAGTGAGGCTTTGCATAGCCCCAAAGCCCCATGAAGTGCAGTACAGACAAAAAACATGACTATATGAATACAAAACTCTAGTGTTTTGCTTTTTTCTCTCTGCAATTTAATTTTTTTTTCCAACTCCTGTACACAGAATACAAGGGAGCTATTGCTGTTACCTTGTACCATTTCAAGATGGCAGTGAGCCACTGCAGAAATCTGAGCCAAGGACAGTACAGAATTATAGGCCCCGAGAATACTTTTACTACACATATGTGTAAGCTCTATTTTAATCCCTGATATTCCATTTACTTCATTTGTATTGTATTCAATTCAAAATGATTAAGTAAGTGTCCTTCACTGGGGCTAAGGCATATGGCACTTGAATTTTAAGCTCAGATATCCTGAATCGTCAATATATAAATAGTAGAACTCTTTTTATTTTTCTTCTGAAATGAAACCTGGACTTTCCTGTTTAATTAACTAACCCTGTTAGAAAGAACTTAACACAAATATTGAAGTTCCATCCCAAAAGAGAATTTTAAAAACTGGTAAGTATAAACAGAGTATAACAAAACCTGACATAAAGCACCAACACCAGCTGCTGAGAAAGACAGAATAATAGTCATGTACCCCAAACATGGCTCTCAAGCAAAGTGGTTTTGTTTGTTGCCAAATAAAAAATATATGTAGAGGGCTAAAATGGAATCCTGCATTCTGTTGCCCCTTCAGCCAATCGCAGTTTGGAATTTCACAGACAATAGCAAATGTCGTCCTACAAATTGGAAGGAAACTATCCTTTGTTCCTGTCTGGCAGAAATCACCGAATAAAACTTTATCTAGCAATGTAAGTTTGGAAAGGAGAACAGAGCTGCCAAAGAAAGTAATACAGCTGAAAGCTGAAAGGAAAAAGCCAAATCTGTTACTAGCGACGTAGCTACACCAGGTTCTTTCAGTTGACTTTATTTTTGTAATGGTCATCATGTTTTACTCCAGGTACTGTGCCTAGGTAAGACGAAGCACACAATGTATTTTCTGCTAAGGATTTGTCTTAATAAAGGGTTCCTCACTTATCTTTTAAAATAAGTTGCTTTTTCCTTCCTATTTCAACTTTTACTAGGTATTAAACACATTGAGCTAGTAACAAAATGAAGAGTTATACAGCAAATCAAAAACAACGTAAGTTTTTGTTTTACTGAGAATATTAGATTATATCAGTTGGTTAGAGAAAGGTGTTAATAATGCCAAGCTTGTGGGATAAATCTCCATATGGGCCATTCACTTGAGTTGGACTTAATGATCCCAGTGTGTCCCTTCCAACTCAATAGCCTGTGAAAATAACAATTCAAAGCAGTGCTGGGGTGGGTTAGGCTGGACATATTAGGAGGCATTTCTTTACCAACAGGGCAACCAAACACTGGAGCAGGCTTCCTAGTGAGGTGATCGATACCCCAAACCTGTCAGTGTTTAAGAGATATTTGCCCTTTAATAACATGCTTTAACTTTTGGCTAGCCCTGAATTGGTCATGCAGTTTGACCAGATGATTACCTCTACAACTGAAATATTCTTTTCTTTTTTATTCCACTCTATTCTATTCCATATGACCACTGATTAAGCATACACTGTTAATGCATTTACCAAACTTCTAAATGAACATAATTTCAATTTAAAAAAACCCAACAATTTAGTGTGGTTTGGTTAAGGCCTAGTTAATGAAATTAAGTTACAAGGAATAGTTTCCACAATGGAGCTCGCACTAGTATAAACTGCTTTAAAAATATGGGTTTTGTAAAGAGATGCAGGCTTCTCATGAAGATAAACTTTAGTTCCCATAGTAACAAAGTCCCTTACTTTCAAGATGATGATATACTAGACTAGTATTAAACAGACTTTAGCCTGTTCATTTCCAAAGTCTACCCATCTTCGGTCAAAGAAAATTTCTCTACAAAATACAGTCCAAAACAACTAACTTCAACATCACTGTAACAATGTACGGCTCATATAAGGTATTAAAGATCATCCTACACACTTCTTGTCCCCTATCATGAAAAATAAGGAGTTGTCATCAGATTTGTTTATTTGGGGAGTCATCAAAAATAATGTTTGCATCCAAATTGCTATCAACAATGCTCTGGTCTCCCCTGTATGAATGCACATCTCATGGACAAACAAGCAAGTTAGACACAAAGCACTGACATAAGAGGCTTCAACTAACCAATTTTACCTTCCATTTGCCACAGAGTAAGAGCATGAACAGGGTCAGTTACAGAAGATTAAGTGACATGTGGGAACAGGATCGTGTTCTGAACCCACACTGTACGCTAATACAGGCTTTCAGTGATTTAACTACACCCACTACCAAATTCCATATTTTCCAATGCAGCCTGAAGCTAAACCACTGAAAGATGCTTGAGGAGAATCCATGGAAGGAGTTAACTCCTAATGAGCAGTCTGGGCCATTTCCCCATGTAGACAAGCCCTTAGTAAATAGATGCTTCCTGTCCACTCTCTTGGCTGTAGCGGGCAGAGATGATTAATGCAGCTATGCATCCTGACAGGCTCCAATGCTCACTTGGTCATAAAAGGGGAAAAATCACGGCCAAAGAAGGCTGATGGTGAGGGCTGGAATTTCAGTTTGGATGATAAATAGATGCCACTTTGATTCTGCAACTCTCTCTAATAAAAAGTGAGAGGTGGAAGACGTCTTAGAAAATACTAAGAAATGTAAATGAGAAGAGCAGCTCCTTCTCCGAAAGCAAGCTTTTGATCATCATCTTCCTTTCTGCTCCAAAAGCTGGGGAGGTTGGGTGTTCTGTAAGCCTCTGATGCAATAAATTTCTCTGTCAGTAAGTAAGGTATAATAAATAAGGTATGATAACATAAATAAATAAACAAATAAATTTTCAAGGTATATCAGCAAGAAGTGTAATTCTGCATAAGGTCAGTTTCTCACTAAACAGTGAGAGACACATTTTCCAGGTCAAAGAATTAGGAATGTATGGAAAAGCACGAACTCATGAAAAAAGATGAATTCATTGCAGATTATGTAAGCTATATGGTAAAATAAGGAGTTGATGTTGACTCTTTGCAATGTAATGCGAGATTTCAAATTGCTGTTCTTTCTTTTCTTTCTCTGAACTACACACAACTGACACTATCTACAAAGTACAAATTTTGATCCTTGTGTTAGCAACAAGACATAAACCTTAGATGTTTGTAACAAGTATTCCTCTAACCAGGCTTCATTTTTATTGACAAAAGGCAGCTGAATCAATTTTTGTTGCTCCCTAACAAAAACAAAGTCTGCCTGAACTTGTCTCTTTCAAAGCTCTTCTTTTTGGCCTCTCCCTCTCTATAAAAAAAAGCACAACTACACAACTTCTAAAACTGCTCAGATATTGAATTATTTTAAAGTCAGGGTGTTATGCAGGCATGACCGCTTTTCTCCAGCAGTTAGGCCACAAGCAACATTAGCTCAGAGGAGACTTTCTCTTGTCAACAGTCACCTCTGGGAAAGCTGGTACTATATAAAGAAAACAAGTAAAATTCTGAACCAACTAAGGTTTCCAAACTGAAGTTCCTTCAAAGCCAATATGCTTGGGCTTACCCTTGGAAACCGTCAGAAATGTGCTCAGAACTTACAGAGTTAAAACACATTGATCTGTAATGCCGGTAAGATGAGCCAAAGATAAACACTGCCAAAGCTTACAGACTTCTACAGCATTAATCAAAAGAAACTTTAAGGCAGAGAGAGGATCAAATTGTAACATCTGAGCATTAGATCCTGCTTCTGAAATTCAAGACGAATGTCAGAAATAATGGACCTCAAAGTTTCATGCAGTGCTCCCCCAGCTGTGGGACAGTTCATCAAGACAAGAGCAGTAAAAAGAATAATATATCCACCCCACCTTGCTTGGTTTGCTTCTCCATGTTATTTTTTTTGAGAATGTCTTTCCTAGGTTGGGCACAGACATCTGGCTTAAAAGTACACTCTGAAGTGTATTTGGAGCATATGCTTTCTCTTTCACAGACAGTACCCAAACTCACTAATTACATGCATTCCTACAGAGATCTCCTCTCATCCTGCCCCAAACCAAGTCTATCATCACTCCTTAGTGAAGCCTTAATCCTTATCCCTTTCTAAGGTCCATTTTGATTTCTTTTTTTTCCCCTTGACATTTCAAATAATTTCTTTTTTATGCCACAAAAGCAGGTAATGTATTATGTTTGCGCTTTCTTACTTTAGATTGCCCTCAGCACTTCCCCCAGAATGTTCATGTCTGGACAAGAACGAAGCCTGCCTAGAGGACAATTTACAGACATGTGAGAACAGCAGTTTTCATAAAAAAACAATGTACAGTAAAAAATAACTCTATTCATAACTAAACAAATCCTGAAGTGGAAAACAGTTGAGTATAATCATGATCTTTTTCTTGTTATCTTTGCTGCAAAAGTTGACAAATAAATCATGGAAAAAAGATAAAAAGAAAGTTTCAAACCCACAATTTTTATAAAGAGAAACTTCAAAAGCCAAAACATTACACGAAGAAATAAAGATCTTCTGAAGACCAGATCGAGTTGATGGAAATACGTTGCCATTACTTCTGATAACAACAGTTCTCAGCAAACCTGGTAACTGCTGACATCAAGAAAACCTCACCCTACCACTGCAGGTTCATGTGTCCTTCCTATAAGTTGTTTAAAAGAGGGATTATATCATTCAATTTTCTGACCGGTTCATGGTGTGGCTGATGGTTTGGGAGAGGTTGGCAAATGGTATTTTCTGGCACAGAATCTTTCCCAACACCATCCATGTAATCTGGGACTGCAGTCTCAGATTTGTTGAGCTGTTTCAAAAATCTTGGGGCAAGCTCTAGTGAGATCTCTTTTGATACATTTTCTATTAGCTATACTTTTCACATGCTTCCAACTCATCTTTTCTCTTACCTGAAGCCAACTTACAACATGTCTTTATTTTTTAATGTAGAGAATTCTTCTCAAGGTTTCTTCAGGATCTGTTGTGGGTGATCAGAAGTGTGTTTGTTTTGGGTTTTTTTTTCTGAAAATCCATTTCCTATCAGCCTGATTCTTGAATTTTATATCTGTTCTGTATTACTTCTGTGGGAAAATTATTACTGTGACCAGTGGCTTGCTATTACATATGCATGTCTGTTGCATATGCTGGAGATACAGGTCTGAGGAACAAAAGAGACTTCCGCAGGTCTGAGGCTACAGTACTTCTCACTTGCAACATGTTCCTCCTCTCCTCTGGCAGGTGCATCTGAAACCTGTTTCTTCATGAACTGAAGATGATAATGATGACATAGAGCAGATTACAAATGCCCTTTACAAAGGACATTGTTTCCTGAATGCTCGAGAACTCTTCCTGCACCATCATATCTAGGAGTGAGGTTATTAAAGGCAACAGAACCATACTATTCTGTTCTCAGCCATTTACTCTGGACACAGAAACATGGGATTAATAATTTTGTCATCAGAAGTAGCGTTTAGCTTTTCAGATTATTTCAGGTTTTCTACTACCAACCTTTGGCTGAGTTTTTATTTTACTCCTTTAACCTGAATGCAGATGAATGATCCAGAGCGCAGACACAGAGATTTATCCCTACAGGGTGGGGGAAAATCACCCCAGTGCAGGACATAATTGAATAGCGTGCCATCTCTGTGGCTACCAACAGAAGTGAAAGTCCAGAAAAATTAACTCATCCTACCATCAACTTATCCCACATTTCAGAATATGTCATTCACGACAAAAAGCCTCCTGTTGTGATTTCTGCAAAAATCTTTCCTGCCTAACACAAAGAAAAGGAACTGCAGGAGTATCACAACACCATGGGATCATAACAAAAGGCAAGCCTGTTGACATGAAGCTTGGATTTACAATACAATATTCTGCAGGAAACAGCAGAAATAAAATGCTAGAATTCTGGCAGTCTTTCCAATCAATATCTTATCTCATCATACGGTGTTCTTTCAACCTGGGCAGAAGACTTGGAGTCCACTGTGCTGCTGAGGCACCTGCCTGGAATGACTCCAGTTGTGATGCCTGTTGCTGAATAAGGCACGGAACTCCAGGCTACTTCACCAAGCACCAGAAACTACCTGAAACACAGACTAACATTTCATCATCCTCTTAAGCTGCTCTCTTTCCTACAGAACTAAACACAAAGTGTAAACGGAGAGGTTAATTTGCTCCTGACAGATTTTGAAGCTGGATTACCAGACTGCTTGATTTCAGACAGCTACTCTTTAGGAAAGTGGTTATTTTCTCGTAGGGGTGTAACTTTTATTCTCATGTGAAGTCAAATCCACTAATGAAGAACACCAAGTCTGAACCTGGGAAGACTTCATAATAGTAGTGATTTCCTTACGGGCTTATATACATATTTCTTTTTGATACATTTAAATGCTGAAATTCACTCTAAAATTGTTTATACCATTTATATGTCACTTTTTCATTCCTCTTCCATAAAGGTTTAAGTTAATTTTTTCATTTTGCTCTTTTGAATACAACAAGACATAAAGCAAGACTATGAGAACTCCTTTTATGCTGAGGAGCATGGTTCCGTTGTTTCAATGATGCTGAGGCCCCAGTGGGTGACCACAAGGTGACCATCAACTTGTTCTAACCTTATAACATGAAATCTAAGATGTTTTTCACTGTTTTCACCTACAGAAACAGTTTTCACTAATAGAAACAGAATGTGTTTGTCCAAGTGATGACATGCTGAAGGAAAACCTACAGAATACTGAATTGGTCATTTTAAAGTGAAGAAAGACCAAGGTATTGTTTTAAGACACTTCACATCTGTTTTCCAAGGATTGAGAGATTCTGACTTTTACCACTTCTTTTTCTGTTGAAGATAGTCTGTTACTTTATTTTTAGACATGAGATCTACCGAAACCGATTGTGGGTTTACCATCTTTGCTGAGCTCCTACAACAGAAAAAAACCTTCTTTTGAGGAGACCTTTTAGGCAGTGTTTGTCAGAAGCTACTGCCACCACAGTGGTTAAGCTAATTTGAAGCAGTAGTTTAAATCAACTGCAAGAAATTTTACTCCTCAGTCTAGCAGCATGGTTGATAAACAGACACTGTCCTGTCTTAATTCGTGCTCTTTCTGCAGCCTGTAAGCATAACTGTTCCAGTGTGCTAAAGAAGATACCAACATTCATGTCAGTCTCTGGATTGCAGCTTCTGAGTTTATGACAGATGGGAAACCAACAGAGGAGTTAAAATCCTGTGAATCCACACACAGCTTATAGCCAGTAGCCATCTGGCTGGGGATCTACATAATACCACAAGAGGATGACAAGAAAAAAAAAAAAAGAAAAAAGAGGCAGTTTCATTTGCACTTCCATTTCTCTTCCCCTTCTTTGTGTTACCTGGTTGGAATATAATTCATAATCACATTGCAAATAGTCATTCAGCTACTGCATACAGGTTAAACAACTATGGTATTCTCTTACTAGCACTTTCTACAGAGAAAAACAAATTCAGTGTTAGGCAAAAAGTCCAACACATGACAATGTATATAACATTTGTCCATGGTAACAGACAAACAGGCAGCATTTACCAAAAGTGTAAACATTTAAGGAGAAAACAGAGCAGGGAAAACACCAAGGAACCCCATTCGGCAGTGCTTCCAGTTGCTCTATAAAAGCAATTCCAGCCAGAAGT
This sequence comes from Pitta sordida, assembly GCA_013390025.1. Classification (NCBI taxonomy): domain Eukaryota; kingdom Metazoa; phylum Chordata; class Aves; order Passeriformes; family Pittidae; genus Pitta; species Pitta sordida. The sequence continues at coordinate 22,532 of WEKX01008677.1, read as the reverse complement.
TGTAACACAGGGCCCCTAAAGTACAATTACTTGGGAAAAAATGTGGCCAACGAAAGTTACCTAACCTGTTCAGAGAAGAAAGCAGCTCTTTACTTCTAAAATGTGCTGGGAAGGCTGAAAATCTGGTTTTCAAAGGGAAAAAAGTACTATAAGCTTTATTAAAATCCCCTTTTGCACAGCAGTGTGTTCAGCTAGCTTGAGCCAGGAAACATGCAAACCTTCCTTACAGACAAAACCCCTTTTTTGCCTCAACCTGATGAAATGTTTAGCTAGGCACTTTTAGCCCCTGCAAGTTTGTTGGCATTTAGCTTTCTGAAGAGAGCAGATTTCTGATGTAAAGAAAGAGTACAGCCACTGGACCCAGAATTCTTTTCCCTGTGTGTCGTGTTGCAAAAACGCGAGCATATTAAGCAATTTGAGAACAGGAAATAACACTGACAAACAAACTGATATTCTTTCCATACCGTGGTCACTCAGAGGACATTTGAAACTTCATCTCCCCAAATCAAGAAATGTTTATTCTACTTTTGGCAAGGCTGCTGAATGCTTGCGTGCTCTCTCCTTCTTGTCCAACTGTTTTACGATCCTTTCAGTGAAGCAGATAGTCACACTAGAGCAGAAATGAACATTGAGCTGTGCAGTTTTTTTCATAAAGCTCTCTCCTTCAAAAAATGTTATTTTCTGGGTGTCAGCATGGTTTGTGAAAATACACTAGTATTTATATGGGAACGTATCTTAGATTCCTTCACCTCATCTGGAGCATCTGGCACTGTAGGTGAACGCTGCCGAAGCTCCACTCGACAGCCCGTGTCCTACTGCGAGTCTGTTATTTTGTTAATGTAACCTCCAACATGAGTCTGGAAAAATGGATTGAACGTAGACATCTATTTCTGAGCTAATCACTCCATGCTCCCTTCACACTTGACATGATCTACTCAAGGCCACAATTCATCTTGTTGTGAAGCAGACATCGCAAATAGGTCAGATGAATTAAACCCGAAAATTAACCATTTCTCTCCAGGGAAGATAAAGTGAGATTAGGATGAGGAGTTCATGTGGCTGGATTTAAATCACATGCACTCCACTCAGGCTGTCTGTTTTAACCAGTGCCTACACTTACTTAGTCTAAAGTAGTGCTTAAAGCTGAATTTCTTACATCTCAGCTCAGGGATTTAGCCACCACACTATTGATTTTTCTGGTAATTTGCCTTTTTTTTTTGGATGAAAAACATCATTGTTCTGATTTCAGTTTCCACATAGACATCTTTGAATAACTGAAGATATCTTATTTTCCCCATCTGCCTAAAGAAAAAAAAATGTAGTCGTGTTTTTCATTGAGAATGACATAAATAACTGTAATTTATCTTAAAAACCTCCAAACAAATCCAAGGAAATTTAATTTATAACTCCAGTAATATCACTGCAATTCTAATAAAAGGATTGGTTAACGACAATGTCTGATATATATTCTAATTTCCAATGGGGAATAATGCGCATTTTGAGCTATTTTTTTTTCTTGTCGGATTGAGTTTTACATTAAGAAAAAGTGCAGTGTAAGAAACTTTAATTTTTCTTACAAGAAGTGCAATTTTCATAAATGTGCCTATCAAAGACAAAATGAAAATGCAAAAGTAGAATTTTCTTCAGTATTTTATTACAATACCTTGGTGAGTAGAAACTAAGCTAGGAAAGAAAAATAATATCCTTAGTTATTTCAAGAGGTTAACTTTCCCTCACTTTGACTCAGAGGTCACAAGGCTGTTTATTTCATATCAGTAGTACATTCATTTAAAGTACAATTTTTTCACCCCTTTTTATAATGGTGTAGCCTTTGTCCTCTATATCATATAACTACTCAAACCATCATATCACCCTCCTGTCTTTATCAGCACACAGCTAATCAGATTTATTTGGTTATGCTGAGCTTGATTTCTACATGCATTGCCTCCAGTTACCTCTGAACAGTTCAACAAGTACAATAAAAAGAAGCTGCAAGCATGCAAGCAGTCAAAACTCCCTATACTGCTGTCTGTCTTCAATAATTTAAAATAAACACCTTCCTTCAGACACAAAGGTTCCTTCAATTTGACTCAAGAGTTTTATGCACCCTATGGAAAGTTATAAAACAGAAAGTAAAATAAATAAATTTTAACAAATAAATGTTAAAGCCACAGGTACAACTTCCCTTCCCAGCAAAGTTGTATGTGGAACTTCATCCCACAGACCAGCAAGTGGCCACTGAAGAGTCTGGCTGCTCACAGGCCCTAAAAGGAGTCCTCCATGCAGAGTGGGCTGGAAAAGCCATGCAAAACATTTAGGATTCATCTGACACCATAATCCAAGCCTGCAGCCTCAGAAGCTGTCTTTATCTTTTTCTTTATTAAGGTTAATACTATGTTCTTCTACCTGCTAAAACATGTTACTCTTTCCTAATGTGCTAAATAAGAAGAAAGTGTATCTAAATTCTTTCTTACAGCTTTTACTTACAAAGGAGGATCTCACATAGGATTTAACTCTGTATATACTCCTAATATTGCATTTTAAATAAAATACTTTAACTTCAGCAGTTGCCATTTAGAGCAAAGCTCAGAAACAAAAAGCTAAAGGAGAAACCAGATATAAAATATATCTCCATTTTCATGTCAAGAGAAATTGCCTAGCTCATGCATTCAGTTACCTTACGACAGCTTAAAAACGTGTGGGGTGGGTGGGGCTGGTGCATTAATTTTAACAACTAATTTACCAAAGAGGTGAATTAATTCTCGAAGTAACATGTAAAACGCGTTCAAGTTAACTTCTATTTGATGTTGGATCAGGCCATTTTGTGCTTTTGCAGCTTGCAGCATCACCACATCACCGGGTTCTTTTGTTTCAGACCATGTTGGTGTCATTCAACAGAGCAGCACAGGAAAGCAGGGCAGTGTTCTGTGCAAGCATTTGATATGAAGTGATGACATACAGAAGACTGTATCCTGACCCTAAGAACTGCTAGGAGCAATGCTGCAGAGAAATTAGGCACTACAAATAGCCCCAATGAACTACAATGAACCCCACTAATTGCAGAAAGCTTTGCAGGTGACAGAGAGGAACGAAGTCTTTCTGATGTTAGAGGTAATGCACTTATGTCCTAAATCATGAGATTTGATTGCCCTTCTCCAGGCATGCTTTGCTGCCACTGTTATTAGACTTTATATCATAAAGCCCTTTTTGAAAATTGAACCACTATATTTAACTATATGACCTCTACAGTGAATTCTACAGGCTAAACGCCCACTGTCCAAAACATTATTTATGCCTTATAAAATTACAAGTCACTTGTAAGTATCTAATTTTTTGGTCCTGTTTTCGGAAGCTGGAAAAGAAGGAGAAAACAACAAAACCTGATAATTTCCCTTCTTATTTCATATTATAGACATCTCAAAACTAGTTTTTTTGTACTACGTACTTCAGTTCCAAAAACCAGAACAGATACCCATCCCTCTCCCTGTCACCTCACAGACAGGACCTGTTACACCTCTCTATATTATTTATACTTCTACACTTTATAGAACTTCGAAAATTTTAAAATTTTAATGTTATAGACTGAAAACATTAACTCTTTATCTCTTCTATAATTTTGGTATCTCTCTTATGGTTACCAACTGCAGCAAGACTTCCTGATACTATAACCCTTTAATCCAAACCCCTCCGGCAGGACCACAGAGGAATGAAAAGGAGTTCCAGAGATGGTTTTTTCCCCCTTAAGCTATTCTCTTTAAGAGTTATGGATTTTTCTTTACTCTTTGAAGACATCTGTATTAAATTACACACACAACAGTAATACTAACAAAAGCAAAATTTATTACAACAAAGAGAAAATGGAATTAAAACAAAAGAAACTGTTTGCTTAACATAGCTGAATTTACAGTTCTCATACATTAAATTAGATAAGGCATAAACCAGATAAGCTTGACTTCAGATAAAAAACCAAACCAAAACAAAAGAATCCTGTAGTTTATCCTTTGAAATTAAATATCTCTTCTGACCACACCAGTCAGCCTGTCAATGCCACTTGCTGCTTAGAGACCAACAATTCCCCTTTTGTCTCCCACAGCTATGCTTAATAAACCCCGGTTCGGGTTTCCTAAACACTTCTCCAAACACAAAAAAATGGGCTTTGGTAAACAATTTCAGTCTCCATTCTCTGAAGAGTTACACCACAGAGGAAACAAAAAAACCTTAAATTATGATTTATGACTGCCTTTTCAAGGTTTATGATCCACTTCAAATGTTGCCTTTTGCTAACTGTCTTGGCTGGGTATCCAGGTTTTGGCTGGACCCATGGGCAAACCTCACGTAAAGGACACTCCCTTCCTCTCCCACTTGTCACACATGATGAGTTATAGACGAGGCTAAGGCTCACTCTTACAATCAGTTAAATCTCAAAACAAAGTCCAATGGACATTTGGAAAAAATCAGTCTTGGCTGATGTCTCATATGTCAAATTGTTCTTTGTTTCCACCTGTATGGGTTTGGGGAGTCACATACACATTTTTGCATGAGTATGCTGTGTCATTAAGCAGGTGATATTTCCCTGATACAAGCAGAGTATGGCTCTTGGACAGCTATAATAAAAACTGACCTGTCATAGAAAGTTTTGCCCCTTTGGAAGTACGTATATAGAAAATGGCAAGCTCGTTCCTGCTCACATACAGCCGTGGATGCAAGCATTCTACTTGTCAAAGGCATTTTGGCTAGAACTTCTCTCTAGCCAAAGACACAGTGCAAACAGTCCCGCTGAACAGGCTCCACAAAGGGTCACCAGCACAGAGGTATCGGGAGAATGAGGAGAGTGGTGAACAGATCTCGTCTGTACCCTGCACTATTAAGCAACTATTCTCAGTTTAGAGCATAGTCTTAGCCATTCTCAACCCTTTATTCTTCATCCTCTCCAATAAATTTGAGATGAGAAAAAAGAACCATTCAGGCAAGAAACACTGAAGGCAATGAAGTAATGGAGATATTATTGTAGAGCAACCTAACAATACCCACATAGACTTGTCTGATCTGATACAGCCCGGCACTAAACCAGGAGTACGGTAGTCGGGCAAGAAAAAGAAGTGATCATGACTTGAAAGAAGATTCCTATAGGAGAAGGTTAGCTTGCGACTCCCAAAATGATGCCACATACCATTTTTGATACAACAGGAAGTTTGGAAGAAGCCTTTCAACAGCATGAACTAAGGCTGTGGCTGCACTTTGGTTCCCTAAAGCCAAAAGCAAAAGAACTGTGAACTGAGATCTGTTCCACAGAACAGTGTATTAATTTAAATATTTTTTTTTAAATTGTGAAATCATACATGGGACAATCTTCCCAAGCTCCAGATCGAGTTCATTACAGAGGCACGTAGAGTTAGTCAAACATTCAATTAAAATAGTGTTACAGAACTGCATTTAAATTGTATCATCACTCAGATGATATCCGAAACAAAACATAAAACAAAGGTCAAACTAGAGAACACTATGAAGCAAATTAATACCCATGAAAAATGAGTACAAGAAAAACAAAACTATTTCCCAATGACAAATGGTAGCAGAGATGTGAGAAGAGATGTTATTCCTCTCCTTTATTGCTGCTCATCTAACAGAAGAAAAGATAGAGAAAAGCAACTTCAACATTTCTAGTGGGAAAAGAAAAAGACAACTCTCTCTGCCTCACCATGTAGAAACCAAGGCACGTGACCAAAATAGGACCTCACTGCTTGCACGTCTCTCTCAAGCTTGAGGACACACAGACTTTACATTTTTTTTAGTTTGCTCAACAGTTTCTTACAAGGAAATAATGTCGTAATTTACTGAAGGCAAGGATTATTTCTTAAAGACAACAAGGAAAAAAATCTTAATGCTTTGGTAATCTCTGTCTTAATCCCCTCTATACATATCACTGGAAAAGACTTCAAAAACTGATTAATCCAAAGATAATTATACTCAACTGTTCTCCAGCGATGAATAAAAATGTATTGGAATGCAGCTAATACAATGCATCTTCCTTAAAAGAATAAATTACTTAAATATTTTTTTTCAAAATGCTTTCAGATATGTACATTATCAATAACAGTTAATGAAGATCACCTAAAACTCTCTAGTTAATTCCTTTCCAAAGAAAGTTTTCCTCAATTTTATAGAGTTCCTGCAAACATTTCAGATGAGTCCAAGAATATACTAAGGCATTTAATTCTTTCTAATGTAGAAATGTTTAGATTACATGCCTGTATCTGTGAGAAGGGAACAGCCCTCCTCGTTTTTACAGGAAAAATATGTAATATGTTAGCAATAAATTAGCATGATCCTTGAAGTAGTAACCATAAAAAATCCACCTTGATACAAAATTCAAATTATAGAGAAATATATTAATTTTAGATCCTGATTTTTCTGGTTACCACTACAGCAGAATACAATTAGCACTTTACTGAGGCTTCCACCATGTATATTCAAAGAGCTTTCATGACTAAGTGATGTATGAAATTATACAGGGGACTCTTTGAAGCACTGCAGACTAAAAAGAACAGTGAAAAACAGTATCTGCCATGTTTACACACAAATATTCTGCATAAGCAAAGTGGAGTTAACACATCACCAGGATACAGTTTCTTTAAAGGTGGTGAGTTTGGACATACATTATTTGTCTTACATTAAAAAACATGACAGAATGGCAGAAGTCTGTTAACAAGCTAATGTTTTAGAACAAGACAGTGAGGACAGAGAGTATTTTAGAGACTCATTAAAACACTAGGGTCAGAAAGGTCAGCAGAGTTTTCACAGTTTCCCGTCACTTGGGGTGGATGCTGGAAGAGTGGGAGTTGAGACCATATTTCAGGGGAACGTAGGTGTGTACCATTGCTGCTAAATATGCTGAGATTTTTTAATGAGAAAAAAAATCCAAATAATTTTAATTTTAATAACTGAGTTATCCTACTGCCAAAACCCAATACCACGTGATTAACAACTGTGCAATCATGGACCGCTGCAGGATTACCAACAGATGTACAACTCAAAACAAATATTTGTGACGTCCCTGGCGTTATATTTGCAGTCATTTACGCAAGTTAAAACCGGATCTTTCAGTATTTGGGCTATAAAGATGTGATTCACCAGGGCTCTTGAGTACACCATGGTTTACGTGGGACTTGGGGAACCCTCAGCAGCACCCTCCATAGCAAGGAGCTGTTCCCCACCAGTGCTGGAGTGGACAGCCCAGGCTGGAAGTGCTCAGCTGCCCTGCTGGAGTGCTGCCCCTTGCACAAATAATTCAGTATTTATTCTAACATGGTTGAAACCTGCAAATCCTAGATAGCTGCACACTCCTTACGGTTAGAAACACAATCTCCATGTGCCTCACTTATCTACTAAGCGTAAAAGTTTAGGGATCATACTAGGCAGGAGAAACTAACTCTTCTGTGCATTATAAAAACCTCCAGTGAATAAACATTCATCATTGCAATATTGTCCATTGGTTTGTACCTGAAATTCCTAAGGAAGAAATAATTAAAATTACATGCTTTTTATTTGTTTGTTTCAAATTTTATTTTTACTGTGCATAGAAAGCAAAACTCTTCTAAAAAGCAGGTATTTGTAAAACCATATCTATTTCAATTTTGACAAAAGAATATGGAGAAATTACGTGCTACATTTTTTTAATACATTATGCCTCCAGTGACCTTCAGCTCTGATGAAAACTGGCACCACTCATTTTTTAATTACTTACACAAAGCTCTGGATTAGTTAAAGAGCTTATGAACTCTTCAAAACTTCAAATACACTGTTAAAGGCAAAAATGTAAATGGACTTCATTCATAACATTTTAAACGCAGAGGGTGACAATTCTCATGGCATTGTAAGAAGGTGGAAATGACACACAATGGGTTTGAAAGGCAGCTGGGCAGAATCTGGCATGTCCAGACCAAGGAGAGAGGGAAGATGGTTGAGAGATGCTCACCAACAACAACACAGAAGAGCATAAAGGAAAACAGGAAAAGAAAGTCTCTTCTTCACAGGTGCCTGGCAAGGAGGCCACACAAGGTCAAGACTGGGATGGAGAGCACTCCTTGGGCAGGCCCCCAGGACAGCAGGAGTGCCACATGCTTTCATTGTAGACAGCATGGTCCTCAGAAACAAGCATGATGACAGGATGGTATTGGGAACTGCACACAGGCAGAGAGTGGCAGAAGAAAAAGCACTACAGGATGATTCAGACGAATTCCAAGAGAAAATATTATTTTTCACCAGGTCACATCCACAAGCCGATTCCACTGAAAAATCCCACACACCATAAATGTGTGTATTTGTTCAATATGGTCAGTACTGGACTTGTCATAGGGTACAGAGCTCTGGGGTACTAAGTACAGTCTTACCTCCACATTTGTGGGTAACAGGTCTCATGGGGGTCCCGTGAATCACTCAGCCTGTGAGTATGAATATGCACATGGGCCACGCTCATCTCCCCAGCCCCCGCCACCCCAGAATGCTGGGGAGTGTTTTTGGCACCACTCCATGGCGTCTCACAGCACAGGGGAGCAAAGGGAAGCATTTCTGAGCCCTCTCCGACTGGGGAGACCTCCACAGGATCCCTGGGCTTCCCTTCAGCCATACTGCTGCTTTTATAGCCACCACCGCCAGACCGCTGCTGCCGCGCGTGATTGCACTGCTGCCGTGGTGGGGGCACAGTGGGGCAGGGCTCAGCAGTCCCTGCTCACAGTCTGCAGGCGCTCTCTGGAAAGGTGCTGGTGGGGACAAACGCTTGAGAATGCCTCACACCAGGACACTCTGCTCCTGGCATTGGCAGTGCCACAGGAGTCTACACTGCGTGTTACAAATCTTCCCTGCCATGTAACCTCCACAACACTCACAAGGGAGAGAACTGTGGCTGTCCTCAGCCAGCGAGAGGCACTGCCCCCCCACCTTGCGGGGGCATGCTCCACAAATAGACAATCAATATTCGCTGAGAAATAGTCCACGAATCTGTGAAGACCCAGATCAGTAGGTGTGAATATGCGAGGTATTACTGTATTATCCAAATTCCAGAAAAATACTTAATTTCCAAAGCTCAAGACCCTTCAAGCAAAGATACTAAGACTGGGTAAGTAATTATTTTTCTCTAGTGTAATTCCTAGTATCCCAAAAAAGTTGAAGTTTTTTTGTTAGATCTTCTGAAGAACGTCAAAACCCTGCCCACAATCAAAAGCAGGGGGAGTTGAGTTTTTGTAAGGTTAAAGGGCTTGCCCAAGATCTGTAAATAGCAAAGACAAACCTCCAAGTTCCATCTCCCCTCCCTTACTCTACCATCATGAATCAGAAATAATCCTGCACCAGAGCTTTATCCCAGGGATTACAGAAATTACTTTAAAAGACTGCATATGGGAAAAAAACATAAATCAAAAGTTCTGACATGAATTCCAAATAATTTGATTCTACGAGATGTAGAGTTTCAGTTCAATTCTCTGCTCCAGTTACAGTCTCTCTTCTAAAAATCAAGAAACTCATTTCAGAATAACCAAGATGAATAAACACTCTTTTCAGCAGAGCAGCAAATCAGGTAGATGAATGCCTTAAAGATACGAGTTCTAAGTTTCACATTGCATTCCTGCCTACGGCCCTCCAGTCATAATCCTGACAACAGTCAATAGCTTCTATGAATACTCATGTTCTGGAAGAGACGCTGGACTACGTGGCTGATAAACAGACGGATAAAATGGTACAGAAATAAAAAATGTCAAACATCCATTTACCACAGATATCAGCCCAGGAGCTTGCAGTAATGTTTATGCAGATAAGAGAAAAAAATATCAAAAAGAAAGCTATGCAAGTAGTTTGGTTCTAGTATTTATTATAAGATTTTGGCTTTGTAAATATAAATCAAATACAAATATACAGCACTGCCATGGAAATAAATTATATTAGATACCTATACATTAATACATTCCAGTAAACCAGTCTAAGGAACAAATCTATCCATAATTCAAGTCAAGAGTCTGTACAGAACCATACTATTACATTTCAATGGTATGTGAAGAATAAAACAAGTTTAAGCAATACAGTTCTTCAAATCATATCAAAGGCAAAATGACTGCAAACTCCTAAAGCAACGTTACTAATTTATCATTGTTACAGCTTAAGAATGCAGCCATATCACATAAATTACTTCTCCCTCATGTTGTATCTTTGAGTCACTCAATTTGAAAAGAATAAAAAATCCAAAATATATTCCAGAGAGACTGTACTTCTATAGCAGTGGAGGTAGCAGACAGTGAAACAAGAAATAATATAATGGCATGAAGAATTATATGCATTTTGCATTGGAGTTATCAGTTATCTGATAAATACATAATGCACAAAAAAACTGAGCCACTTGATTGTTTCTCTTGAAGGAAAAAAAACCTGGGCAAATATTAGGAAGACGCAGAGGAGATTTTCAGTAATTCTGAAAGAAAGTAGTTAATAACATCTAAAATGTAACTCATACTACAAAATGCCTTCCTAACAATTTGGGGGTGTTACAAGGTGTACATCTACTTAATTAACATCAGGGTAAAGACATTCAGAATCCTACACAACAGCTTTGCAATTTCTGGATCTCATCCAGGAGGAGTAGTAGACTTCACCATTTTTATTCTTGTAACTAAGAAAAGCAGGATTTCTCTTCTACTCAATTATATATTTTTCTGCAAATCTTTATTTAAAAAAAAAAGAACAAGGGAAACATCAGGGCACTTAGTTTCCTTCAGGCAATTCATCACATTGATTCAATTTTTGTACCTGTAATTCCATGTCTCCTATATTCATGACCTACTTGCTGTTCTTCTACTTAGCCATAGTAGCTGAATGCTTGTCTGCTGATTTCAGTTATTTTAGCCATTTTCCCACACCAAGAACCTCCTCAGTTGTCCAACTGATTTGCTATAAATTTTCATGGATTACAGGCCACCTCCCTGACATCCTCCCCCTTCTTTGTTGTATCTTGTTTCCTGCAATCGTGGGAAAGGGATATGGGACATTTCATCTGTGCCCTGCCTGATTTTCTTGGTGGTCCTTACTGTCTCTATTTCCCATTTGTCAGCATCTCAAAAAGCCCAAAGATTTTGTCAAAGGCAGTACCAACCAAGAAATTACAAATATTTTTTTAAATGTTCCCAAAAGTGCTTTGAAAGTTTAGTGGATATAGTGAACATGAAAATGTTAATTAAAAGGAATAAAAATTAAAAACTGACTTATGATTTTAATTGGCCACAGCTAACAGCTGGAAGAAAGCAAGCAACAGCAGCACATACTGGAACACAAGTCTCATTATTTAAAATTGCAATACATGTACTTCTTTTTATTGAGAGTGTTTTAGCTGCTGTTTCAAGTAAAATTCATGAGGAAAAGTGAAAAGTAACTATGTAGTCTTCATTTATTAATTTATTTTTTTAAAAATTGCTATTTAAAATAATTTATAAACTCAGACAAGGAAGTTTTCAGCTTACTTTTTCTTGTTTTTCTTTAGAAAAGGAAAAGTTTGCATAAAATCTGTGCAACTGTATTTTGAGAAAGGGCTAAAACAGACTGCCTGACCTGATAAGCCCTCTAGAAGACTCAACAGAAAGTCCAAGAGATAGAAAAGCTGAGCTGCAGGAAGATTGCACTGACTATTTTGGTACTAAGTCTCCTGTCTCATGTGCCACTCCTATCTTTTTTAAACAGAAATGACAATGCATGGGCAGTTGCTGACAGACAGTTTCAACAGTGCAGCAGACAAATTTGTTTAAGTCTACCCTGCAGGTATGTCCAAGTTCAACTCCTAGCAGTGCTACTGGCTTGCCGTGACACCAGAAAGTTTCTTAACTTTGCTTAAAAAATATAATATCTATATTTTTTAGATTTCATAAGTTTTCCTCATTTTTTGTAAAATGGAAAAACCCTCAACATATACATTCTGATTACTGAACACTCAGGTCATTCTTGAACGATGGGTACTCAAGATTCAATGAGTGAACACTGAAAAGGCCATTCCTGTTTCATTACACTCAAGAAAGAAATCCAAGAGTGTTTCCAAGTGCAGGGCTCAGGTTCTACAGCATAAGCACCTTCTGTGCTGAAGTCTGAGACCAAACAAATTCTGTAAGAACAATATTCAGTTCTCTGGAAAGCTCTGAGAGCAGCTCCAGATTGTATCACAGTGAACGCCTCAGCTCGCTGATGACACCAGAACTTCTGATGTCACAGCAAGAAGTAAAGAATGGGCTATGAGTAAATGTAAATTGAAATACATTTTGCTCTTCCCAGAGAAGAGACATTCACTCTGAACAAAGAAATAGCAGCACAGCGCTAGAAAGAGAATTGCTAGCAAGATTTGCTGTCTCTTGGCAAAGATTTTAAGGAAGATATTTCTCTGGAGGAAGGTGATGTGACTGCTCATGTAATTCCTTCCCAAGTTATTAGCAGTTTCTCAATTTCAAAATAACATTCATGTAGTTAGTAAGTGTAACATTCACTAGCTTTACTGTAGCACTTTCTTTAAAACTAAGCCCACAATCACAGTAGTAAGCATTTGCACTATTTCTACCATGTAAGCACAATTTCATTTCCTGCTACTAAGGGGGTACCAGGAACTTGAAGTTCCAGCCATTTTTACAGAGCTATTAAACAATTTAGTGTATCAGATTTTCTTGCCTTTTTGCTGTTGCACTTGTTTCATTTTTATCAAAAACACTTTCTCTTCACCTCTTCTTACTTCTAATTTTCCAGTCTTCTAGTACTAAAAATATTGGCATATTATCGTTATCTGGTTCTGGCTTAGAAGCAGACCTGTTCTCAGAACAAAATGGAAGTGTATTCCTTAGCAATTGTTTTCCTCTAATTTATACTCCAAATGCCTCGTAATATAGCAAAGTGCTGATACTGTTATTCTCCAGAGAGGAAATCATGCCATGGAGAAGTATATTCAGAATCTGTTACAAGCACAAAAATGAGAAAACATGACGGGTAAGTCATTTCAGAAACAACCTGTTGAGTGATTCACATCTGCTCCATACTGAGCCCATGGTGGCCAGTGCACAGCTCTTGAACCACTCCTGGCTCACAATATTTCAGGTACAGATCCTGTGGCACTGCCAATGCTGTACTTGATACAGCAATGGCTGAACAAATTCAGATTACTGGATTTGGAAGAAACAAGTCAACCAGGACTGCTGAAACAAGCATCACCCTAGCCCTCAACACTGAGACAAGTCTCAACCTCCATTTCAAGAGCCCTCAGCTATCCAAAGCACGCGGTGTGGGAGTTTTGGCTCATGTCCATACAGGCATTTTAGAGTGTAATCCATAGGTAAGTTTAGACACACTTGCTCTATACAGTAAACACTGAAAAGCAGCCACAACACAACACGTCTGATACAGACACCATGACAGGGTCCTCCAGCGGAAATTTGAAATGCTCATGCTTAGACCCTACAGCCCAACTTCCAGCCCACACTTAGACTAGCTGTTCGTTCTCATCCTCACACCAATACTGCGGCTTAAGTGGCATTTTACTCCCTTCCATAGTCACCGCTCTCCATATTTGTAGAGACTGTAAGAACCATAGCGATAACTCAAAGACACATTTAACGAATTCGTTGGGTATAACATGAAGCTACTCAAACACATGGGACGTTCTAGGGCTAAAGATGAAAAAGGTAACATAGGTAACAGCACAGCTTTAACCACTCTGTTGGAACACCAGAGTAATGTTGACATCTAAATCACAATAAATCTCAACCCTTGCTTATTAATATAAGCAGGCTGTAAATAAGAGTAATAAAAATTAGACATTTTTACTGACTCAGCAAAACAGATGCCTTGCCACCTGACACACCTGTAAGGCCCACAAATATCAGCTCTTTCCCTAAATCAAGCTGTGACTAGAAGGACCTCTGCTATGAGGAACCTGGAGAATCTTATGATTTGAAGAGAGTGTGAAGTATCCTGGGCCTTCTGTAGGGGAGGCTTTTTGTTGCGCTGAAGAGAAGGAAACTTAAGGAGAAATGTGTCCTGTGCCTGGAGTCTCTAAAGCAGGTGTTGGGTAATTGAATGCTTGGAGGAAAGGATCTCTAGCTTTTGAGATCAGAAACAAAGCTCAGATCACATCTGTTCTCCTTCCTGAAAAGTTTACTGTAATCCACTTTAGTTGATGGGGTAGAGAAAAGCAAACAAGCTGGGCCAAGAACTCCCATGGTACCTACAGCACACATTCCTCCACAGTCAATTTGGAGAAACGAAGGCAAGAAGAGTGGAAAGTACTCCATGGTACGTAGCAGCTGGATATGGTTATTAGTGTTTTTTCCACAAACCATCTTGGCGGAGGCTCTTGTAGCTTGAATTTTTTATGCCCATAGCACTTTGTAAGATTTGGTTTTAATTTTTTTTCATTTACCAGTTGGGGAACTAACACAAAAAAGGCTGTGTTTGGAAGGCCTAGCAGAGGTATCCAACTTCACCATCACAATTCACAGGGTGTGCAATTTCAGAAGTCTGATAAGTGCATTTTGGCCTTTGCTCCCAGTGAGATCAAAATAATTACACCCAACAGCTAACACTACCCAGGCTATTGTGCTGTGAATAGTCCTGGGCATCTCCAGTTAGCTTACAGCTCAATGCATTATTTTGGTGACTTTATGCAAAACAGAAACAGTCCCCATCACAAATTTCTACTATAGACAAAAATAACATGAGCACATTAAGCTGCTTTCGCTTGTCACCCCTGATGAACTTCATATGGCAACCAGACCAAAAGCCCCCGCTGAGCCCCTGAAGCTGAATCTGAAACGGAAATATCACAAAAAAAACCACTGCCAGCATCCCAGAACATGACTCACGCTGCTTAAGTACCAAATCACTACATTTAGAAGATTCTCGTCTGGTTATCTTGTATGGATAGATCAAGCACTCCAACTCCATTTGCTGAAGGAAGCAGGCTGAGCACCAGGGCTCCCAACTTGGTAGTCTCCTCCTGCACTGGTTAACTTCAGGCAAGTCACTGCGGATCTCGGTGTTACCATTTCCGAATGCAAACTAGTTACACTAATCCCCTTTGTGCAGCAGTTAAACATCTATGCATGAAAAGAATTACCCTAAGAACTATTTAGGTTATTGAAGAAGTAAAATACTGCACAGAAAGCCAGGGCCACATCTCTTCTGTCAGTCTATCCATCTTGACAGGTATAAAGTCCTGGGTTCAGAAGTGACTACAAAATGCTGCTTGAAATTGGTGGACCCTTCTTAAGCAGAGTAAAATGGGGAACTAGTAAGGGAAAACCATGGAAACAAGAGAGGGAAAGCTGTAAATTGTCCTAAGGGCCAGATTTTCTAAGACATCTGAGGATAAATATGAAAGTCCATACATGGTGGGATTTCCAGAACCAACATTCATTCACAGCCTTCACAGAAAACTGCAAATTAATCACTCTTATCATTGAAAATCTGACCCAAAGAAAACAAACTAAACCAACACTGTATAACGTTGCTCACATGACTATTGTGGAAAACTTTTTTAGAACAGAAATGTGACTTTTAAATTGCAGTTTAGCAATCCATAAATGCTAATGAGATCCTGTGCTGTTTTCCTTGTGATAATTTTTTCCTATTAAAATCTTGTTCTTTTTTTAACCTAATAAGCACATCACTAGTCTAAGCACGTCCATTGTTCAAAGTTTAAATTTACAGCTAAAATAAAGAGAGATTGCTTACCAGCAACCAGAATTTTCTGAGACATGAATTCTTATATTCAAACTAATGAGCTACATATTTGCCATTTCGCTTAAGACTAGTCTTGCATCTTTGCAATTAATAACTCTATAGGGTACACAATGACTGGGCCACTTTTGGTTTCCTCTCAAACACAGAAAGGAAACTTAGGGAAATTCCATTCTTAGGGAGAGCAAAGTAATCAAAATAGAAAACATATATGCAAACTATACACCTAAAAAAAAAAGGTTGCC
Organism: Pitta sordida; assembly: GCA_013390025.1. Lineage (NCBI taxonomy): Eukaryota > Metazoa > Chordata > Aves > Passeriformes > Pittidae > Pitta > Pitta sordida. Next base: position 6,543 of record WEKX01008677.1, on the reverse strand, counting down.
TATTGGTATATAACTTCTTTTTCTCTTTTTGAGAGNCCCAAGACCTTAATGAGGATAAATGACAGTTCAAACTCTTTTAGCCTTAAGCAGATATTCCATAACAGCTTTAATAGATGATATAAAAGAAGAAAAAAAAAAAAAGGTCAGAAGCCACATGGATTTCATTCCCATAATGTACAGCATGTGGATGGTGGATGGCTTTCCTCATTGAAGTATTCCTGATCCTTTCCATAAAAAAAGTCCACAGATGACAAAAAAAGAGCCAACTGGACAGACACTGCTAAGTGGGTAAGATACCTGTCTGCCCCAGAGCACTGAAAGATGGGTTTCAACCTTTCACCTACAGGCTGGATGCTATCACAAGGTGACAGCATTTCCAGTGGGTTTGATCCAGAGGAAATAGGTAAAATTATTTAAGCTGTGTGACACAGAAGGTAAAGGTCAGAAAAACTGATCAGTGTAGTTGAGCTAGATAAGAGCTTAAAGGTTCTGTATCACTGGGTATCTGGGACCTAAAGTGAAAAACATCTTTGTTGAAATTCTTTTTGAAAACAAGATATTCCTAACAATGTTAAACAGAGCAAAATTAAAAGTACAGCAGTTTTCAGAAGCATTATCATTGTCCTAAATCTTTCTGTTGTGTAAGTACATTATTTACTGCTTTTATTAGCAAATGAAGTTATGTAAAAAGAGCTACTAACAATAAGAAACACTAATGCTAATATGTAAATTCTGAGATATTTTCAAAACAATTTTTTCCATTTCTAGAAAAACACAGAAACATCAATCCTCTTTTTGTGAACAATCTGAGTATGATTTCACTCACAAGTACTGGTCAAAATGGTCAAAAGCATTTTTCTTGAAAGCATTTTCAAAATGAAAACTTCTATCTACTCCTAATCTCTCTGTGAAATCGGGTACATTTGCACCGTGGATGAACCACCTCAAAGCAGACAAGATATTTTTGGAAGAACAAATATTCTTGTAAATATTAGGCTACTATGGTTATGCTGTATGGTCTAATATTGGATTATTCTGAACTCTTCAATTAGTTTTAAGAGTAAGCTTTCAGCTTTAAAGTTGCTATTTGTACAGAACAAGTCTCCACAACAGGATGTGGCTTGGGTTCTTTCTCACCTACCTCTTATTCTACACTAACAAACAGCAAGTGCTCCCTACTGTAATTTAAGTAGTATTCTGGGAGACTGAGTGCAAATTATAAATCGTGCCTGTGTATGTAGAAGAGAAATACGTACTTCTGTGCCAGCAGATGACTGCCACGTGCATATCTGTGATTGCCTAAGTCCTACTGACATCACCACATAAATTGGCATCCATTCCTTGGTTGATACACATGTAAAATCCATGCCTGATAACCTTCTAAAAATACATATATACTTTAATACAATACAAACAAGCATTATTTCTCCTACAAGTGAATTATATCCATTCCGGCTGCACAATATATCACATGTTTACCAGTGCACACTACTCAGCAAGTTAACCCATGGTGTTCCAGCTTTTGCAGGAGGATCTTCTACAAAGAAATCCTGAACCATCGATTTTTCCTCACCTCTCCTAGATCTATCTAGTTTTCTCAACTGTCTCCTCTGTCTCCATCATCCCTATGCTGTCTTGTTTTCCACTTGAATTTCATGGACTGCACCTTCTCTGCTGTTTCACAAACTCTGAAAGCCTATTTTGTCTATGAATGTTATTATTGAATATGCCACTTTATATTTTTTCTGTACTGTATCATGCCACACTGTACTTACTCATGCACAAATACTGAATGTAATTTGGGGCAGAGATTTTTGTAACTTTTTTATTCTGTGCTGTTATTTTGTAAATTGCCAAGCGCATATGCATTACTATTTAAATAAACAACTGCAATAAAATCCAGATGAAACTTTACAGAAATGTAGGTACTCGGAATGTAATTCCCCAAACCAGAAGTTGGGCAGGACAAGAGGGCAAGCAACTCTTACTAACAGATCATACAAATGGCTTGGATCAGTCAAAATCATAAGTACATAAATATATACATAAAATGAAATTTCCAAATGCACTACACCTGATCTATCACTTTTTGATTTTCCAGAGTACCTCTCAAAGGTGCTACAGCCTCATTAGCAAACACCTTCTCGGATCTTCTTCCCACTGCAGCTTGCTGTAGTCTGACATGCAGGAAGTGAAGGTCATCATTTAAATTCAAGACAAAGTGATTGTTAAGCAGCACATTCTACCTGATATGGGGTTCCTGCAACAACATTCACCCGCACCTCTCTGATCTGGCAGTTCAGTTAATTCCATTAATCCAGCAGAACGCTGAAGAAATGCTGGAAACCAGGGCTGCAATTTCAAACTGTCAAGAGCTCTTTTGTTTCTGAACTTTAGAAACGTGGACACGACAAGGTTTGATACCCACTGTGATACCGCACTTCACTTATTTGTTTGATAATCACCTGGCCACCCCCACCAGAGCAGACTGAACTCAAGGGACCCTTGTTTGCTGTTCTGCACAGGAGGGGCTGAGCCCATTTAAACAGGATTCCTAAACTGCAATTCAGGCACCCAAACCCCTTTTTCAGAGGCATCTTCAGCTCTTGAAAAAAACTGAAAGTATGTAGCATTAACACTGACTTTTTGCTCGTATTATCACTCGATTCTCATTTTCCTTTGCCATGCAGCTGATTTCAGCACCTTTCTTTCTTTAACCTTACTGAATGGCCTTCCATGACTGAGGTCCCTATTTACTGGTAAAGAAATACACAGCACACAGCACATTTCTCTGAGTTTGCAGCCTTTTCAATGTTCTTCCAAGAGAAAGAGAACAAAAGTATCAGACCCCCTATTTAATCTGCCTTACTGCACTGAGGTCTTACTCAGCAGTGGGATGGCATTCATGAAACCTTCAAATTCCTCCTGTATG
>WEKX01008673.1:59601-87952 GCA_013390025.1 Pitta sordida | reverse complement strand
AGTTCTCCCCTAACAGGGAGTCAGATGCTTGCTAATACTGTATCAATCTATTGACAAATACTTGCTCAGTGAAGCAGACATCTTGGTAGAAGTCAATATTTCCTTATTACTTCAGCTTTTGAGCCAAGTCAGGACATGTGCATGTATACACACAGGAAATCACTAGCAAAGTTAAAGGCAATTTTCAAAAAGGCTGAAAAAATGGCTTCTGAACTCCCTTACCTCAGCAGCATGTCAGACTCTGAATCCTCATTACGTCTACACAGGGTGGGGCAGAGTTTAGAAAGCAGTGATGTCAGTATCTCATTCTGCTGCGGAACACCTCCAGTTCCTGACAAAAATCAGGAATTTACCATGCTGGAGACAGCTGGATCAAATTTTAGAGCCAAAACCATCCCTTGAAAAATGTTTTTATATGAGAAATATAATGCTAATATTTCAGTTGGATATTCATGCCAGAAAAAAACCCAACACTGAAAATATCCCACTACTCAGGAAACTTTTTTCTACTTTCAATTCCAACTTAGCTTCCAGGCTCATAATAATACATATATTTAATTAAACTATTGTTTATGCTTATATTTCCTTACAGTTTATTTGAACATACATTTTGGATTTTAAAAAAATTCTTTACAAGTCATTTAAATGAAATTTATTTTTAGCCTTCTTTTGGAGGGGAAAGTTGTTTATTTTACCCACATACACATTTTTTTTTAGTTCTTAAGATTATTGGTGAACTTAAAAATTAATTATTTCCACAAAGTTTGACTACGTGTCACAGAAAGTGGCACAGTTCCTGCCCCAAAGATTTCGTAATGAATTACAAAAGGGGTGGAAGTAAAGAAATGCCATTCTCTTGGCATTACAACTGACTGGAACTAAGCTCAGAATGACTTACTGAGCTGACCAAAGTCACACTGGAAAGCCGTGTTGCAGACAACAACTGAAACCAGATTTGATTTGTTCCAGACAAAAATATTTATCGTATCCTTTTTATTCTTTATAGCTATCAAGACATTTAGACTTTGAATTTATAAATATCTAGGAATGTTCTCCATTTTGCACATGAACAGCGAAGAAACAAATAAATAAATAATGAAAGAAAAAAGGTTACAGTTGGTTATCATTTATATCACAGTTCAGAGTGAGACTTTCTGATTAAGCATAATGTCTTAGCATATTCAGCAACTGCAGCAACATAAGTGCTATTCATGCAGAAAGCAGCCTTTGGCTGAAGGTGATTAGAAATGGAGAGGAGTCAAAGGAGCTATTTTATATTCAGTGGTTCCACAGTTTCTGACCAATATTTGGGTTTCTATGGAAAATTACCTATCAGGAAATTTCTAAGAAAGAATGAAATTTATTTCCACTTAGCAAAGAATGAGTTACAAAAAGAAACATATGGCACAAGGCCTGAGATTTCTATGAAACTTCTGCACAGCTATCACTGCAAGAAATAGGAGCAGTTTAATATCAACTAAAGCTGTACAAATACCATTAGTTTTCACTTGCTGGCTGGGTTTGGTTTCATCTTATCCAAAAGGAAAAAATGCGTGGTTTTCTTGTGAAAATGAGAGCATTGTTAAACAAATATTTGAGGTTATGTCAAAATTTTCAAATCACCCCAATATGTTTCTGAGTGAGGGGAGCATTGCTCTTTTCAAACCAAAATTTAAAATCAAAATAGAAACTTAAGGCTTTTTGTTTTCCAGTGGAACATTCCAGTTCTTTACAATATTTTTTCAGGGTGCATGTGGGATGTGGATTCAAAGTATATGTGAGTTCATGAGCAGCTTAAGGTAGCTCTGATTGGTACTATTTACAATTAATAACAACACATCATATTCCTGCACCTTTCTCATTCCAATATTTAGCTTCCATGTCTTGCATTCAGAGGTATGGGAAACATCAATAGAAATGGAGCAAGATCACAAAACCTTTCTCTTCCAGCACAAAATACAACCAAGAGTAAAGGAGTAAGACTGAACAGCCCGAAGTCCAAAATTATCTATTCAAAGATGAAGTATTATATTCAAAGTTTTTTTGCATTTATTCAAGATATAAATCTGGAATTGGACTAATCAGCTGGAGGCTGTAAGGAAATGCCCACCATTTAAACAGCAATACAGCTCTGAGAAAATTAATCTGGTTTTAGGATATTTTTGTAAGGAATTTTTAAGAACAGAAGCATTTCATACAGTACAATGTGTGAAACATGAAGACATTTAAGAAGTCCAAGTGCCGAGTTTTTTACTTTGGCCTTAACAATTTNCCTGAAGGTGTTTAAGAAAAGACTGGATGAGGAGCTCAGTGACATGGTCTAGATAATGGGATGATGGGATGGGGAATTGGTTATAGAAAAAAAATAAAAAGAAATGGTCCATGGAACATGGTGTTCATGGCACCAGGGTTGTGGGTTCGATCCTTGTATGGGCACTGGCTTGGGGGTTGGACTCGATGATCCTTGGGGGTCCCTTCCATTTCAGAATATTCTGTGATTCTGTGATGTTGACTTCTTCAGGAGCATTTGCTAGAGACAGCTATGGCTACAAAAGTAACTTTATGATGAAGCAGGTAAAGTAAATGCAGAATTCCTGCGTCTGAGAACAGCCATCAAAGAAAACACCTCAAATAAAATTACATGAGCCTATTGTCAAACTTATCCAAAGGGTGAATAATATACTTAATAATATACTGTAGGGGTAAAAATGAAGACAGCAGCACAGTGTAAACTCAAGGCTAATAACTAGACTATGCCAGAGGTAAATGAATACAAGAAACTTCCATTCATCTGGGGAGTGATGAAATGACTAAGAGTCATCTGGAGAAGGGGTCATTTGAAGATGTGAGATATTTAAATTTATGGAAAGCACTGTTTACAAAATCCCAGTAATGAGAAATTAAACTTCTAATTTGAGTCCTTGGTACCTGATGAGTTGATAACTTGAGTGCCTCTGAGAGGAGACTCAATCATCTTTTGTTTGCATCATTTTTACAAGTAATTATGCTTGAACCTTCTATAAATTGCCTGGAATATTCTCCTTCCACAATTAGTTTCTGCTAGTTTTATTTCACTTCCCACTGCAACACTAAAGCATACCACAGCTAGACAGAAAACTTAGGACTGCATAAACTGGCTTACCAGTCACTCTGAATTCCTTAAGGCAAACAGTGGCATTCATAAACTCCAGAAATAGGTAGAAATCAGTATATGTAGGAATTTTCCGCAGTCAGATTGCTTGCATCAATAATCTCTGGCCATGGCAGGGATTGGGTTGGAACTAGATGGACCTAAGGTCCCTTCCAACCCAAACCATTCCATGATTCTATGAATAAGGATAGTTTTCACGTTCATTTTAACTGAGGAGTACCCTCAGTTTCCTAAAATCATCTGAGAATTTTACCCATAGGTTTCCTATGCAGATTCAGTCACTTGACCATGCCCTTGATCTCTTCTGCAGTTTACTACACCTGTGGCATTAGTACAGGCTATGGAATTAATCCTTCTGGGTACCTCCGCAAGCTTTGATTTTCCTGTGCTGTGTTCCCTCCACCCTGCTGTTCACCCTTCACTATCCTGAGCTGGATGCAAACCGCTATGTAAGAGAAAGTATTTCTACCAAACTCAACCAGTCCAACTTTATGCACACAGAATACATGTAATCATTAGGTGTGGACATTTTTCGTTACTATAGTAATATGTTTTCCAGTGGCCCTAATACTGAAAAAATTACGAAATTCCTTTCTGAGTATGCTGTTTGTGGGTCTTTTTTTGTCAGTGAGAAACCTTCTGGCAACAAAACCTTAACATGAGGGCCATTTTCTCCTCTGATCCCTTGCAGAAGTGTTGCTGAGTTACCAGTTCTGTAATTTGGGATATATTTTTTCACTCCTTTGGCAGGTGGCTCCACATACACAGGTGTGCTGGGGTTTGTGGAGCAGTGTCTCAATCTGTCAGTTGGTGTAGTTCTCCCACTGATGGAGTGTGAGGTCTTCTTCATTATCCGTGAAACATGATTTTTTATTTCCCTTTTTTTTCCCTCAATTTTTGATTTAGAGAGATTTTGCTCCTACTGCGAATAAAACTTGAAAATATGTTTTATTATTAATTCTTCAACAAGTCTGTATGGATGCTTTAAAATATGCATCCCCCTATAAAATAGCCTACAACTTCTGCCTGAACATATGTGATGCAGCAAATAAGATCAAAACCCAACTGACCTCTTTGCTTGATTAGTGAGTTTCGATTGATAAAGTTTCTTCATTTCTCGGGAATTTTATAGCCTGGGATTATCCTGGAATTCTTTGGAATTATGCAGAAACAACACCCAGGTTGTCCAAAAGAAATTTCAAGAATGAAAGACAATGCTAAAGACGGAGGAAGAAGTATACAAGTTTTTGTTTTGTGTTGCTCTCTGAAGATATACTTTGGCTATGGGGATTGCATAATGTGAGTAGATTGGAAAATGTGCATAGAGAAATTCGGTGTATCACCTTAGCCTGGCTTATTTCAACTTACTGAAACCAGCTCACTGACTTGATAAAAACATATATTGTATTCCAAGGCTGTATTAAAACATTAGGCCTGAACTAATACTTAACAGCATAACACAAAAGCAGAGATGTGCCCCTAGCCTACTCCCCAAGCCAGAATTCCTAAAATCATTTGCTGTTTAAACACTGAAAAGCCAAACTATTATTAATTTAAAAATTATTCTAAACCCAACTGAGCTTGTTTGCCGCTTGCCCCTCTGACACACTAAGATTTAAGTTACTCCCACAGTATAGCTCATAAGACAACTTTGTGACATTAGTTTGTCAATCAATAGTTCTGCCAGAGTTAACCTAACGCTTCAATATCACTGCGAGAGAAAAAAAAGTGCTCAGAGCAAAAAAACCAAAGCCGATTAGTTCCATGGAGAATTGTTTCTACATCAGACTGCATGGCTTATTGCTTCTGAAAAAGACTGCAGTGTCAGGCACGCCAGGCTGGTGACACTGAAATTACACAGACACACACACAAAAATCAATTTGGGAGCAAACCCAGCTGAAGGCTGTGTGCGAAATGTCCCCAAAACATGGGGGAGAGAGGTGGAGGGGCTTTTACATTGCTGTGTAATCAACTCTGCTCTCTGGTCTTCACAATGTTGACAAAGGTGGACACTTTTTGGGTACCTGTGTCTATGATCACTGTATTTGAGCAGCTCCCCCTTAAGGTCCTGACATAATAAACATTCCCTGTTCAGCAGACACTTAAGCACCTCTTTCAGACTGTTTAAGTGGCACATAAGCAGGTTCTAAAGTGCTTTGATGAACGGGGTGGATCAAAGTATGTGCTTAAGTATTATACTAAATAATTAAAAATTGGCTTGAGAGCCGGCATAAAGGCACTCACTGAAAATTACAGAGCTTTATGAAAATTAAATGAAGCAATTAAGTTTAGCTTTCCTATCTTTACATCCAGAAAGGCCTATTAAGTCCAGCACATAAGCCCTGGTTGTTAGAAATGTCAGGATAAGTCTAGGGTTAGTTAAAAAAACATTGCCTTCTTATAGAAGGGCCTTGATATGTTTCATGTATCTCTTACTACAAGGTAAACCCTGAAGGAAGGATTTTGAGAAACAGCTTAACAACATAAACCAAAAATTATTTATAACTTCATCTTCCTTAGGATTTCAGCTTGCAATAGGTGACTATAGCTACATAAATCATAGACTCTGTTCTTGTGTAGGCAAAGCTAATATCCCTACTTTTGTTGTACCCCTTACCTTTTGCACTAGTTCTTCAAAGAAGAATTTCATTTTGTCTGACCCCTCCTACATTTGTGTTAATCCCCAAATTGTAATCTTTCTAAACTTGAAAAAAACTGTTTCAAGTACATATTCAGACAGCAAAGCCAAAACCACAAACAGATGCAGAGACAGTCTACAGGGATAGGAAACATGTCTCTTCTCCATGCAAGTGTTACATTGCTTAAAAAAATCTGCAGAAACATTTAAATTCAAAAAAAGAATTGTCAGCTGAACTGAGAGTTTATTTTAACTTAGAAAATACTGAGTTCATCTTGTGAATCTTGTTTATTTCAGTCTGTTTTGCTCAGTCGTCCTTTACCATCAGAACCACCAACACTACCCCCAGAAAAGTTCATGTTTTCTTCGTGTAAAACCGCATCAAAATCATATGGTAAGCATATACATTTATGGTATCCCTCAAAGTGAATTAAAAAAACATTTGTACTCAAATATAAAAGAAAATGCAATAAACAATGCATTGGGCTGAATCTTACCACAATAAACAGTCTAAGAAGGAGTTGAAAAGACGTGTTACAACCATATTCCTTATATACTCTTGCACCAACTCCAATCCTAAGAGCTATTTGCATAGGGCACCTCAGCCTAGCCCTTGGTCTACTGCCCAAATGTGGCCCCTCAGCACTCACAGTCCAGGATGACCACAGGACAATGCTGAGGCTTTTTCATCATCCACCCTGGCAAGGAATCTGCTCTGCGTTCTGGCATTCTTGCTTCCAGACAGATAAACCCACCTTTGTAGTTGAACCTTTCTGTCCTCTATGCCAGATCATTCCTCCACAAGTTACCACTGCCAATTAGAATTTCCCCTTCATTGGAGATAGACAGAAGCAGAAGAGTTTTGCCCAAGACTATATACCTAATTAGAGAGAAAATTAGGCATATTCATTCCTAGAATGTCACCTTCTAGACTAAGTGCTAATGACCACAGGACGGTTCCCACATGCACCTTGTTAAGACAATTATTCATTGCATTACTATTTAAAGAAGACAGAGAAAAAGAATAAGTGACACTATAGAGAAATGAAAGGTGTGAACAGAGCAGCATAGAAAAGTTTGGAAAACATTTCATCATCATAGAGGTGGAGACATAAAAACAGAGGTTAAAATAAAGTCTAGAATACACTGGCCTAAGTTATCACAAAGACATTCAGAATGAATTTAATACTCTGAAGTCTCTGGTGTTCGTACGAAATGTGATATGCAGGTGAGGTTTAAAAACTTACAGTCTTTTTAAAATGAGATAGTATAGATGAGCATTCAAATGACTGCTACCGGGCTCCTGAAACCCTCTCGACCTGTTTGGAGTAAGATCTTCAATTGCTGTTGCCAACAGGGAATCCGGCTTCTTGTAGCCATGCACATCCATATCTGCCAGCTGACATTCACGAGGCAATGAACTAGACCCCACAAACTTTTTTTCTTTCTCTCTCTCTTTGTCTTTTTTTTTAACTAAATGCTCCTGTGAACAATAAATACTTAATTTTCAGAATTAGGAAAGGTCTTTGGGTTTAGTAGATCTAGTCTAGTTAATATAAGCAGCTTTTCCTCTCTAGGGAGTAATTAAAAAGCTCCCACCACAACGCTAAACTGTGATAATGACAGAATTTAAAATCATTTTCATACCACATGCTGCACTGCGGTCCATTTCCATGTACTCTGCCTTCAACGAAGGTGTCAGGCTTATAAAGTCTCCTGGGCAAAAGGATGACCAAAGTCCCAATGCCTGGAAGGAAGCTCAGGGGAAAGACACATTGTCATACTGTATGTGATAAGGTCTCTACATTATGAAGTTGGCAGGTGGGAAGTAAGAAGGCTCTGGAGATTTTGGCTATATTTGTCTCTGCCACAAGTTAGCACCTGAGATATATGATGTTTTGTTGGCAACTCATCTAAGCTATAAATTATTTGTTAATACTGGACATTCAGTACATAGCTACTGCACTCACCCTAAGGCTAGGTAATGGTGAAGCACCTATAAGTAATTTTCACATCCACACACTGTAGTACACAAAGCTGAGACTACCTATTCACTGCAATGCAATATATTTTAAAAATATATAATTATAGCCACATTACCGAATAGGCCACTGTTAACTTGGGTGCGGCATTGCCTTGATATTTATGTTGACTCTAATTCCAGCTCTGGCTTTTTTAGCAGAAATTAAAAGGCTCTTTGGGAAAGGTCATTTACCAGATATCCCTTCTTGGACTGGGAGACAAAACTATTGACAAGAAAAGGGGGGGCCTCACGAGTGGCTTCCACATAAAATTTAGATCTGAAAACGGTACAGCCAGAGAAATACTTTAGAGGGAAATAAAAAAACAAACAATCAATTAATAATAATAAAACATTAAATTAAAATTGTAATCAGCTTGTTAGTAGCAGCAAATAGCTTTGTATAATAATTCATTCAAGTTTTATCTCTTATTTTGATTACTGCCAAGTTCACTAAAATCAAATCCAACCATGTAATGTGGTAGACAAATAAATATTTATCACACACAGAACTGATGATCATACTTGAGAAATCTCCCTAGATGAGGTAATTGAATGAGTGCAGGTTAGGAGGTTGACAAGAGAAATGAGAATCAGAAGTATGGTTAGTGTTGTAAGTGGAAGTAGCTAGGAAGAGACACACCTTACAAGGGGAAAAAGAAGAGTGAACTGGGAGCAGGAACTTAGTAAAAGGCATGAGGAACAATGCATGGGTGACCAGAAGGGAAACCTCCAGACTCCTAGGAGCAAGGCAAGACTAGAAAGAAAGATATCAAGCAGTGAAAACCACCCACTGAAGAGCTGAAAATGGGTCCCCTGCATACAGCTAAGCCAAATGTATGTGGAGGTGCATCAAGGGAAGTGTGACCAACAGGTTGAAGGATTTGATTCTCACCTTCTACTTCACTCTCATGAGATCCCACTGGAGGGCTGCATCCAGGTGTGGGGCCCCCAGTTTGCGACAAACATGGATCTGTTGATGTGAGTCCAGAAGAGGGCCATAAAGATGTTCAGAGGGCTGGACCATCCTACGAAGACAGGCNTGAGCAGAAGGCAGGTGACTTGTTCCTCCTGGGCTTGGATCACAAGAATCAGCAGATCTCTACACACCAGAGACTACTTCATTCTTCTTTTGGGTACTAGTTCACACAGGGAATGATGACATTGCACCCTTTTGTTCTGGTACCAGACTTTGGATCCGCCAGCCTGAAGAGCCTATTTCTGCTGATGGCTTTTATAGCTATCAGTATGATGGTATAGGACAAAATCAAAATGGGGGAAGAGAATTGACATCCATTCTAAGCAGCTTTAAAACACATCTTACNGACTTTTTACTGGGGCATGTAGTGATAGAACAAGAGGAATGGCTTTAAATTGTAAGAGAGTAAGTTAAAATTAGACATTAGGAAGACATTTTTTTCCCTGTGTGGGTGGTGCAGGACTGGAACAGGTTTCTTAGAGAAGTTGTGTGTGCCTCATCCGTGGAAGTGTTCAAGGCCAGGTTGAATGGAATTTTGAGCACTTTCCACTGGTTTAGTGTGGAAGAAGGTGTCCTTGCCTGTGGTAGGAGGCTGAAACTAGATGATCTTTAAGGATTCTTCCAACTCAAATCTTTCTATGATTCTATGATAAAGAATAAAACAGACTCAGACCACCCAGAAGCACAGGGGACACTGGAGTCATTATCTAGAGAAAATGAGCAGAAGGCAGGTGACTTGTTCCTCCTGGGCTTGGATCACAAGAATCAGCAGATCTCTACACACCAGAGACTACTTCATTCTTCTTTTGGGTACTAGTTCACACAGGGAATGATGACATTGCACCCTTTTGTTCTGGTACCAGACTTTGGATCCGCCAGCCTGAAGAGCCTATTTCTGCTGATGGCTTTTATAGCTATCAGTGTGATGGTATAGGACNTTTATAGCTATCAGTATGATGGTATAGGACAAAATCAAAATGGGGGAAGAGAATTGACATCCATTCTAAGCAGCTTTAAAACACATCTTACGTAAGAAGGGCTCTACTAAAATAGTATTATTGAGATTTTAAAAATTAGTCCTCATAACTTAGAATATTCTTAATTTTGGTGATTTACAATTCTCATAGTTGTTTTAACATACCAACCTCAATGTACCATTATGGTAGCATTATCTGTGTATGGTGACAGTACATGTTGTTCCTGTGAAATCGTATTTCATCCTACTTTACACCTGCTAGGGAAGGAAGAAATTGGGGAGAGGGGGTGGAAGGAGAAAAATTTTATAGAATAATGCTGATATGTATTGTTGTTTTATCCCAAAAGTAGAAAGTTTTGGACACACACATTTGAAACTGGAAAATCTGTTATTCAGTTATGCAGGATAATAATGCTTGCTTCTAGGACAAATGTAGAAAAATACCTAAATTTTTCACCTCGGTGCAAACTTATATCTCACTAATTCTTTGAGGTTTCTCCATTTCATCTCTAATCATACATTTCTAAACACAGCAAATACAGCAAAACCTGTCACAAAGGCTTGAAAACTTATTTCNGGAAGTGTTCAAGGCCAGGTTGAATGGAATTTTGAGCACTTTCCACTGGTTTAGTGTGGAAGAAGGTGTCCTTGCCTGTGGTAGGAGGCTGAAACTAGATGATCTTTANTAGAATAATGCTGATATGTATTGTTGTTTTATCCCAAAAGTAGAAAGTTTTGGACACACACATTTGAAACTGGAAAATCTGTTATTCAGTTATGCAGGATAATAATGCTTGCTTCTAGGACAAATGTAGAAAAATACCTAAATTTTTCACCTCGGTGCAAACTTATATCTCACTAATTCTTTGAGGTTTCTCCATTTCATCTCTAATCATACATTTCTAAACACAGCAAATACAGCAAAACCTGTCACAAAGGCTTGAAAACTTATTTCCTTGGGGGATTGTTTGCTTAACATGGTCTGTCAAGGAATCAATACCCATTCCCATATGCACACAAAGACAAGTACTCTTAAGCATGCATACGAATAAAAAGCAAGCAATAGATTTTATGCAACTGGGACACTGCAAATCTAAGTTTGTAAACCACTTTAAAGACCTTTATACAACTAATTTAAAAAGTAGAAAAATATCTATCTTGATTACTTCCATACTTACTTATGTAATATTTTTGTCCAAATATGATGACAACGTAAATTTTGAACTCTATGTGCAACCAATATATGATAAAGGAAATAAAATATTCTATGTGCAGTGCTCTAGAAAGGGCCTGGCCACTTAGGATTGACAAACTGGTTGACAATTTTTTTTAAAGATCTGTGTTTTTTCTGTTATCCAGGAGGCTAGGTTAAAATTCCCAGTAGCATTAAGGAGGCATCTCACTGATTACAAGAATTCTGATAGTATAGTCAGTCACACTATGTGATTTGTCACTAGAGAGATCAAATTTCAATAACTACCTTTCAAATATTTAAAATCATAATTACAGCAAAAGACTGAACCAAATAAAGTGGGAAAAAAACCCCAAACGAAAACAAACAAACAAGACCAAAAAACACACACAAAAACTAAAAAAACCTCAACATTCGAGCACTTCCATGAATGTAATGGTAACATCTATTGAGCATATTTTTGCATGTTATTATTCACCAAGACCTACCTTATGTAGTAGAAATGATCCATTTGTATATTCTTTATAAATTTTACAGTAAAGTCCAAGCTCATGCACATTATGATAACTAATATCTTACTTCTACTCTGGTAACACAGACTCCTTAAATATATAATTAGCAGAGTGAGCATAGTTCCATTTTTCTCCTAGAGCAATGCTGCATATGTAACAGCAAAGTCTGTCTTTGCTTCAAGAATCTCAAATTGTTTCTGGACAAAAATTATTTCTGAGAACACAAATGTAAGTTAGGTAAAGACTATACAGAGATGGCATGAGCTACATTAGTATTAGGTTAAAGGAGTTCCTTCTAACAGGGTAGACAAAGAGACAGGAATTAATGGTTCAAATTTTCATCAATAGACTTTGTTGTCTTAACAGGATTTAGATGTTCTATACATATAAATGACACCCACATATTCAAAGTGTGTTATCAGTGACCAATTGCATGAATATTCTAAATCTTGCCAAGCTGGGTGCTTTTGTATGTCTTGCAACAATAAATGGGAGCCTTATAAATTTTTTTGATAAGAAATGGCACAAATGAAGAATTATTTTTCTCTTAGGCACCATGAGAAAACCAATGGCTCCATTTTGATCTTAACACACAGGGATGACCCATGTGAATCTAAACAACGAAAAAATTGATGAACTGAAGAACGAAGAACCAAGTGCTGAGTTTTGCATAAGTTAAATTAGACTCCTTTTTGTTCTCTGCTCCTTGATAACAAATTGTGATCTGGGAGCTCAGTTTCTGCAGTGGATCAGTGGTTTTGACTGTGAATTACTCTGGTAACACACAGGTCAGTAAAAATCCTTTGTTCTCTATTAAGAATGTTTTACTGAGCCCTTCAGAACATTTCCAGCAACAGATAAATAAAACCTATAATTCAACTCACTTCAGTTTTAGTCCATGAAAAGTCACTGACCAGGATAAAGGACATCAGAATGGCATTTTGTATTGTACCCAGATGTAACCAATCCCTGAAGCAACGAACACCTGAATCAGATGTCATACAGACAGCACTTATGGTACAGACACCGTAATTATTTATCAAGAAGAAGACAGAGGGCTAGGAATGTAAAGTTCCAAATGCATTTAAACATCGCCAGAAGAGTACAAGGAGAGTGCAGCAGCCAGTTCCCTCTAAATTTCCAGTAGTTTTTTTATTCTAGGAAGCAGTGGATTCTCTTGCCAGAGTTTTGATCTGATCAGTTTTCTTGTTTAAAAGAGTGGAAAAGTTATACTAAGTTTATGTAGCATAACACAGAAAGTTAATTTATGGGAAATGGCCTCAGTGGCTGCCTGTAGTCAATGGCTTGAGTAAATGTATTTGCTTCATCAAGGGTGAGTCCCAGAACATGGGTGAATATTTATGTTTGGCAAATACTTCATTTAGCAATGACAACATTAAAGCATGTCCTTTTTATTATTCCCCTGCCTCTCTGGTCTCTCCTTGCCAGTAACCTGTTTAAAAAAAAAATCAAAGCCACCAACACATTTCCACACAGAATTTTCCAGGAGTCCAGAATCTAAATGAAGGTCATCTTTCACATTTGCAAGTTTCAAAGCAAATGTGTCATCTATACAGTTATTTTATACTAGAACAATGTACACTTGCTGAAGTCTAGGTCACATAACATTTTTCTGTTGATATTACATGTGCCTTTTCAAATTAGAAGTTTATGGCTTGAACCTTGCTGCTGCTTGTGCCAGCTGAAGTCCTGTAGCTTGTGTCCTTCAGAAACTCAGTCTTCTAGTCCCTAAAATCCTCAAAACTAAACTTCTAGTTTAGCTTGAAAGGCCTATTTTAATTGAACTCATCATCTGAAATCAAAGTTTTTAATTAAGGAGAAGGCAAACAGCTTTTAAGAGTTTACAGAATTGCACACATGCAAGTACTGTTTCCACAGATTTTATATTACAGTAATCCCTCAAATATCACAGGGGATTGGTTCCAGAAAGATGCCGCGATAGGTGAAATCCACGAAGTAGCGGTAAATATGGCAAATAGAGTAAATACAGTAAAGCTGGGGGGCGGGTGGAACCCACAATGTATTGAAGCTGCAAAAGGTGAACTGCCAAGTAGTGAGGGATTACTGTATAATGATAATTTAGAGAAACTGCTTTCAAACCATAGTTTGAAACTGTTGTTTGAAAACCATGGTCATTCTTTCTAACTTTTAATATTCAGGAGGCACAAACAAAAATGAAGGCAAACCAGTGCAAGTGACAAGCCTACCAAATTCTGTAAGCATTTTGCATAGCTTTATATGATAAGGCCACCCACTCACCAGCTGCATCTGAACAGGCCATGTGCTAGCAGAGATAAATAGATATGTGTACAATAAGATACAATTACATGATCCAATGATAAATAAATACATCAAAATCTTAAAACAAACAGTTTTGTAAGTTTCAAAATATAGTAAGGATGGGGAATAATTTTACCCATCCTCTTCTTGTGATGTAGAGTCACACTGAGCCTTACTCTTGCAGAGATACTGTCCTTTGATCAGAAAGCTGTTTGTCAGCAGCTGAAGCCTCACAACATTCGTATCTAGTGTTTGGCACGTCAGTAGTATACTGACAACTGAGGTATCAGAAGCAGTGGGAAGCAGCAGGAATACTGATTCTGGAACAACTGCATATGGAAAAAGAATAAGAATTCTAGCCCAGGGAGAATTTTTATAGAAGCTGTACTCTGCTGGACCAACCTTTTATTAACGATGTAGCCACAGGGGCTCATTAGGCATCTGCAAACTACAAGGATTTTATATATAGCCAAAACTACAGGTAACTGTAAATTATAACATTTTCCTTTTTATCAGGCAACTACGGTTAATTTCACCAGTCACTGAAAACTCAGGCTGCCAGCCTTTTCTCTGACCTCTGTTCCTTTGACCACAGCTAAAAATAAGCTTTGTCTCTTTCTCTGGCAATTTTCCATTCAGCGTAAGTGTCATTTATTACATGAACCTAAAATTCAGCATTACAATCGAGAAGTGAGGCTTGTAATGGTTATTAAGATAAGTTACAAAACCTATCTTTTCTGGCGGTAACTGAGTGTAATTGTCTTTGCTAAATTTAAGCTGATTTATAACAGCTGAATAAGGTAATAATTAACAAAACAATAATGAATGTGTCACAGCATGTTACTGACAAAGGAACACAGAAAATTTCATAGTGGGTCATAATGGAAACATTACTCTGTATGGGAATTCTCTCCAGTTTAGGAGGCATGTCCCATTAAGAGATCTGTTTCAAATTTTTATTGTCTTCTAACCTATGATTTATGTCATATCAAGTTCATTCTCTGACAACAGGGAAGAACCAGAGGGGTTAGTCTAACAGGCAGATGATAAGGACTAATGAATTTCTGGATTTCTACCTGGTGAGTACATTTTAATAGGTAAGGGGAAGTAAGCAAAAGTCAGGCACGGTGACTCATCAGTTCTAGCAATGTAAGAAAATTAGATTTTAAGTGGAAAAAATGTTTCCTAGGAAACCGCATGATCTGCTTGTGGAACATCAAACAAGAGCAATTTCCTAACAACAGCCATAGCTGAATTGATCTACTGCACCTCAAACAGCTTTATCAGTGAGAGCGAGATTGAGTCCCTTTTATATTTTCTTAGTTACCATCATCAATTTTTCTATTATTTGACTCCTTCAGTTGTTACAATTCTGACCTTCCACAAGCACAAGTATGATATTTGCTGTTACCTCATTGGAAAGCACATTTTCCTTTATTTCATGTTCTCTGTCTCTCTTTTTTGCAGCAACCTCCACATTCTGCTGTTTCGGATGCCACTGACCCAGAGAGATGTGAGCATGTACAGTAGCATGCAGCAGGCATAAGTTCAAGCAAATGTCCTATTTGAAACCCTCCACTTTGCAGCAATGCAAAGTGAGCTGCAACACAAGCAACTCCTGGGCTCCATGCTCTGGGATATTCAATCTACAGTGCCTTCATCCTACCTGCACAACTTACACTGGATCAAAATCTTTCCCTTTCCCTTTATCGTACACTGTCTATATTTTCATGCCAATAAATCAAAACCCTTACATTTCTGCAACAGCATATGACACTTTATATTATGCATGAAGGATATCAAGTATTTCAGATGATAGGGAGGAGAACATTTGTTCTCCTTGACCATTTCCAACACAGACTGTTCAATACGTATCAGCCATAGTTGATGGAATGTAGAGATTGTCTTCAGAACATGACCATGGATTTCTGAGCATAAATCAGTGCATGTGCTGACTATGTGTAGTCAGACAGGGAGCTCTAGTACCAGGCAGCTCCTCAGCTCTTGCATTGCACGCACAGTTTGTGCATGTCCTGTAGCACTGAGTAGCAAATGCACATCTGTTCAGCAAATATAGTCTCAAAGCATTTGGCTTCTTGAGCATGCTTCTGTACATTGAATATGCATGTGCAGACTCAATCCACATATCATAAAGCAAGTGGATTTACTCTGGGTGCACAAAAAGAGATGCATCCTATTCTAATGCCAAGGTATTCAAAGCAGTCTTATACAAAATCTCCTGGCAGAAAAGTAAGATATGTCTGAGGAAACCCAAATTCCTGGTAGCTGTAGTCCTGGCCACTCTTGAACTATCACAATGGATAAGGACAACTGCCAAAATTAAGAGCCAAAATGTAAGTAGGCTGCCAAATTCAGAATTACTGAAACATTTTCAAGTATACTGATTGCACAGACAGTTGCAAACTGGGAAAAATACACAAAATTAAATCCTTCACACTTACAAACTTGTCTAATGTGTAACTTATGAGGAACTCAGAAACAAAGACATTATAGGTCTCTTCAACATCAGTATTGCTCTTACCAAAATGAGCCACTTGACCAAGGTTTTGTTATCACTACTGCTAATAATTTGGAGACTCAGATGCAAGCAAAAAACATTTCAAATTCAGAAAGCCTGTTCAAGCTATTTTACTGCCTAAAATAAACCAACATATTATAGCAAACTTGGGTTCTACTATGTCTGAATATCATGGCCAATGGAATCTGTACTCCAGTGTGAATTTCTCCACTACTGAGTATGCATCAGCAAGTCACACATGGAACAGAATCCCATGTGAAAGCCAGAGAAAACAAGAGAAGGGACTTTGTGTTATGAATTTGTCCCTCCAGAGTACTGTAAAGAGATGGCATGAGAAGCATTATCCCACTGTAACTGGTTCTTTGGATTTGCCGCAATAATTTTATTGTCACCAAAACAATGTTGGAAAGTCTATTTTCCAGCCGAGTAAAAGGAACAAAATTTCCCAGATCTTGGTGAAGCCAAAGACAAACTGTTTAATATCAAGAATTACACTCCCAGAAAGCTCACATAAAATCATCTCAACAAAACTTTTATTCCTGAAGTGTTTTCCCCAAACTGCACCTTTGCAATAATAAAAAACCTCTTCTTTTCCTACCTCTCACAGTTTACATCTTTGTTCTTAGCTTCAGACATATTTAGGATTAATGTTTTTGTTTTAAAGGACTAAGATTAAGTATTTTTAGTCCTTGTGAAACAAGATGATGTATGCTGCAATTGTCAAGTCCCTCTTAAATTGCATGTAGCACATTCTGTAGTTCATGAATATTTAAGATGACTAAATACTAATTATCCTAGACTCCTCAACTTGCCTCTCTTTATTAGTTCCATAGGGAGCTAGGAAAGCATTTGTTCTTCTTCAGCCATATAGACAATTATTATGTTGCAAAATATCCTCTTTCTGTTGTTGGTGATGCTGCTACATGATTCTTTCCTATTGTGGCGTGAAGGAATAAGCCTCTTGCAGGGAACAGAAGAGCCCTTGCTTCCTCACAGACCAGTCCAGTGAGCTTGGTTACTTTTCCAAAGCATCTCAATCAAAGCAAACCCCATTTCACTTAATTCTACCCTTAGCCTCCCCTTTCAGAGGGTAAGAGCATTCTGAATTATACAGAATTCAGAGTATTAAGCAGAGGAGTGTGTCTCTGCTTGGAGCAGTTCAGTGGGGAAATGACAGGGGCTGAACGGATGCAGGTGTATCTATTTAAACCAGTAACTCTAATGACTTGGGGGAAGATGTGCCACCAGCCCTCTCACCACAGAATAGAACTGAACAGAATTTTTACAGTTCCTTTAAAGCTTATTCTCCTCTCTGTCTCTTTTCAATGCAGCCATATGGTAGCAAGCAGATACTTGCAACTTCATAGCAGATGAAGAGCCTGCACACTCTTACAGGCAGCAGACCATGCCCTAGCAGTCGGAGTGGCAACACCCGCCAGCAGAGCCAGGGAAAAGGAGCTGCCTCCCAGATGGCTGGGATGCAGAGTTTGTCTCAAAGCCTAAGCTTTTTGCTTCTGCAGCTGTCAAATCTGTCACCATGGTTCAGTACCTACTGCCATCACCGCCACCCCCTTCCACTTGGGTGCATTGCAGAGAAGCAGAGTAGGAGCACAATACCCACCACCAGTGAGTGTGCTGCCTTTAGAGCACTGTTGTCATGTTATGCTGAGATTAGCTTGCTTTGGAATGCTACTGTAAAAGAGGGTACTTGGCATCAAGTCAAAATAGCCTGTGTAGTTGCTGTAACGAGCATAAGGGCTGAGCAGAAATCCACAACTGTCTAGAAAAGGAGTGATGGCAGAGTTCAGCTTAGACACAGAGCCTAAACACTGGGGAAGATGAGATGTGTAAGAGCTGCAAAGTTTTCAAGCGCTTTTCTAACTTTATTTGCATTTTGCAGACTCACCTTTATTTTTAAATTCAAAATAATGATAACAGTAACACAGCTGGGAGAGATCCACATGAGGGACCACTGAGAAGTTAGGAGTCTAAAGGCATGAAATTAGCGTGCAGAAACTAAGCACGTTACATACCTATGGGAATGGTCTCATTCAGAAAAAGTTCAGCTTGAAGTTCACTGTGGCTTAATGCTCCCTGGAAGATCATTATTTCCAGTGACGGAGGAAACCAACATGTAAATCAGCATATTTTAAGGTGCAGTTTGACAAGATTGCAAAACCTGTGCAGTTTTACAGATACCAAAGCATGTACAGCAGCAAGCAGCTCCCTCCTGCTGTCTGTCACACTTGGCTTCTACACTCCTTTGACCCCTGTTCAATTAGCTAATCCAGCAGAAAACTAACAAGCAGGGGACAAAAAAAATGATAAGATGCAATAACCTGAAAGTAGTTTCGTAGTCAACATGGGGAGTTTAATATCAGGTCCTTATAATAAACTTTTGCTAGGATAGGCTTATGAGCTGCAAGCCTGCAGGGGAAAAAAAAGTAAGGGAAGAAGCAAAAGACCAAAACCAACCCCCACGTCCCCACCAGTAAAGAATGCCTGCAAAACATTAGGATTTAGGCTAAATCAGTCAGAGATGGCATACAGCAGTGCTGAAACAGTCTGCTTCCCTTTTGACTGGATGGTAGCTCTGCAAGAAGGATTCTGCCCATGGAGTTGTAATGGTGGGAGCAGCTAGAGACGAGCCTTTGCCACCCTATGTCCCTGGGAAATAAATAAGCATAAAACAACACCAAACAAACAAACAAACTCAACCAAACAAAAAAATTCTGCACAGTTCAAGCTTGCATGCTCAGTTCCGTATAAACTACATGACACGTTACTCAAAAAAGTCTAGAACCAATTAAAAAATAAGTTCAAAGTGGTGAACAAAATTAATTCAATTGAAAATACTCTCTTTACAGTTGTTATTAAAAAGTGGGAGGAAATCAGCAACAGGAACAAGAAAATAATTTGACAATGAATTAGGATTTACAGTGACAGTATTCAGATATATTTTGAGTAAAGGGAGTGTAATTACTAGTGTAACTGCCATATATAGGGCAAATATTTCACATTCTCCTCATCAATATTGCTGTCCTTGTACTCAGATTAAACAAGCCAGGTCAGATCAATAGGCAGAGTTTGAGACTCTACCATGTAGTGAACAGAGCAGAGTCACAGGGAGGGAAGATTTTTGACGCTGCCTACTTTGAAAATGTCAAACTTCTGCATCCCACCTTTTGTTCTGATCAGACTAGCACAGACTGAAGCAAAATGAGCAAAGATTAATCCAGATAAATGTGAGACTGTGGATTTGAATCAATCAAATCCTCTGCACAAAAGCAAGAATAGTTTTCTGTACAACACTGTTACCTCTGCTTAGAAAAGCCTTTGAGATTGTGAAACGTTGGAAGCTGAGAGATTACCTGGTGAAAAGAGATGAGGAGGAACTGCACGCCTGCTTTTGTATTTGTGATTTTTCTGAGGCACTGCTGCTGGCCACTTGTGGAGACAGGATGGTGGGAGAGAGGGACACATTGCCTGACTTTTGCACAGGTATACTTGATTTCTTTGTGTTGTAACTGCCTCTACCATTGTGCCAGGGAAACAAAAGTGGTGGAAGTCTCCTCAGAACATGGGATAGGAGAAGCATTTGAATAAGTCAAGGCTTATTTTTGGCATACATATGGAAATTCTAGAATCCCTTGAGGAACATCTCGTCTGACTTAATATCTATGGATTGCCAGTGATGCCTTTTCCAAGCAAAAAACCCATCGATGATGGAGATTTTGATCAAGTAAATCTATTTGACTATAAAATGTACTTTTATGAAGAACAGTGTCTTGAAAGATTGTAGAAGTTGTCACAGATGACATAAACTGAAGATTTGTTGCTGCCAGCTTGAAATTGTTTATGCAGCAGAGCACTTACTGTTGGCAATAAAGGGCCAAAATTAAAACACAGATTATTTGTCAGCAGTTCTGTGTCAAGCAAGAAGAGTGTTTTAGCTCAGACCCTGCAGTGGGCCAGCTCTATTGATTATTTTCATCAAGAACTTAGGTCATAGAGTGGAGACCACCCGCAAAATACACAGATGACAAGAAGCTGGAACGGTTTGCTATTTTAATGAAAGAAAAAAAAATAATCCAGTGTCACCACGGAAAAAATGTGTAAGGGTAAATGCAAAGTACTGCATTTATTAAGGCTAAATAAAGTGCAAAATTAAGAAAACCGAGTAGGCGACTATTCTGAAGAAAAGAATTTAAAGCATTAAAGGAACACAGACTCATTTCTAGGATGACACATAAAAGCGACTACAGTATCACTTTGAGATGTCTTAACAGAAATACTCTGTGTAGGATAAGGATGATAATTATTTAATCTCTTCAATACTGTTGAGATTGCAGTTGCAATGCTGCTTTCAGATTTGAGAAGAATGAAGCCAAATGAGAGAGCAGAGGAGAGCTACATGAAATGAAAGGTCTGTGAGAAAAAAAAAGAATATAAAGAGGATCACAGGAGAAGAGATATGACTACAGAATGTAAAGAAATGCTTTGAAGAGAAAGGTAACTACACATTCCTATATCTAGTGAGGAGATAGGACAATAAAAGATAAGCGGTATTTCAAGCAGATAGAGTTTAGGTTAGCTACTGGAAAAAAGATTTTTAACTGCAAGGATTACAAAGGATTAAAAAAAAAAAAAGACCTCATGGCTCTACAAATTTTTACCTATAGGGATTTTGGGAATAGATTTAACAAACCTTTGCCAAGGTGGTGACAATTCAAAACACAATTGGTACTTCCAGATCTTATAGAAGATTCCAGAACTCTTACATGGCTAGAAATCCCTAAATACCATCTTTTCCATGCTGGGATGATGGAAAAAATAGGTATCTAGACATTTTGGATTTTTAAATAGAAAATGAACTAATAAAGCAAGCCTCAAATATACATAGGAAAAATGTCACTCATTCACAAGAACAATTTCAAATAAGATGCTGAGAAATAAACATAAATGTGAAGCACATTATTTATGACAATCTAATTTGGTCCCCTGCAGATGATATGAGTCATCTGAGTGGGCTTGGGGAGTAATTTTAGGTAAACTTGCAGCAATTTATTCTGGAAAAGAATGTTCATCAATGTAGTATTTACAGCTAGGTGAAAAGAAAGATGATATCTCGCTCTTTTGTTTCTGATACTGGAGATCTATATATGTAAAATTACACTTTAAATAAAAAGCATAAATAGATATTTGGTATTAACATCGTGTAAGAAAAGTCGCAGCTTGCTAGAAACTGAAGAAAGAGGCCAATAGTGAGAGTTTCATTTCTTTAGTCAGCAGTCAGGACAGCTCTGCTCAACCAAATACCAGAAACAATTGTGAACCCTGCAGTGAACTCAGTCTCAATCATACATCTCGTTTTTCTAGGAGCCCTAGAACATAACTGTAATACAATCTTAAAACTCTATTTCTGGAGTTTAGAAATCAAGCCAAGATGTTATATAAACCCATGTATTGTTTCCCTCTAATTCAAATTTTTGTTTCACACAGCACTAATTATTAGGAAAGAAGATAGATATAGGAAGGGGGCAATGCTCACCATTACCACATCCTCTAGAATAATTATCAGATAGCTCCAGCTATGTCTGAAGCAAGTGGAGAAATGTCAATCCATACTCAAGAAGGCCAAAATAATTCTATAGAAAACAAGAAAACATAACAATCTCTTTAGAATGACTCTATGAGTATTCTGAAGTCAACGATGACACCCAGGCGAGCAGTTTTTTCCCCCAGGACTTACATCTACATCTGTAAATATAAAAGAAAGCTCTCCAAAATAAAAATAATAAAAATTAAAAACACAAAACCCGTGCATTTTTCTGTATTCTTGTCAAAGAGTTTCCTTAGTGACTGCCTGCACAATTTTGAGGTTGTCCCAAGACATTCCAAGTGAATCATTTAAAATAAGAAGGGTTAGAAATGTGCATATTCAAAAATAACCATGATGTGTATTTGTTTAGAACTATGTCCCCCTTGCGGATGAGCCAGGGGAATACAGACATGGATCAAAGGCAAAAAAAGCTCTCTTTTAAACATTATGTAAAAGGCTGGTTTCTACCATATAGAAGTCCCTCTGCAATTTCACAGTCAGTTGTGTAGTGGAAAATTCAAACTCAATTTTACTTTGAAAGAAGTGTTGAGATCTCAAAACTGGGGTTTACTCTAGCATGGAAAAAAAATTACTTCTTAAAATAAAAGAAAAAAGAATCAATAATAATAAAAACAAGATACATTCGCAACAGGGATTCTGCTAGTCAGATACAATACAATTTTAGATAGGGTCCCCCAGAGTTGAGGCGAACAAAATCACTTCCTTCTCGCAATATTTGGGTTTAATTGTAGTGTTTAACCTCACACTAACCCCTTCAGCTCTATTATCTCTATCAGAGATATGAGCCTGTCCTGCAAGTTCAATTCTTCCTGGATAACATTAGACAGTTCAAAGTGCCATGCTGAATTGTCCTACACTTCGCTACACATCAAATCTAAAACAAGTAATGCCCACATGACGTACATGAGACAAATTCACGTGACTAGAAAAGAGGAAACACACTTTAGACCTGTTCATAGATACCTTTCATTTCAGAAAGAGAATGTTAATGAAAAGGAACAACAGCAGATATTTCAAAGATCATCTCAATGCACTCTCAGGAAAATCCCCCAATCACACTACTACCCATCACTCACCTCAGCCAAGTTATTTCTACAAAATTATGCTTTTATCCACAGCAGAGTGAGAGATATACTTCTGTGTAAAAACTACCTTATGAACAACCTGATTTACCCAGCTGCATATTACATGAAGCCAAATGATAATCTAATATTTCTATTACACTCATGGCACTGTTGCTAGCAGGGAATTTGATGTAACTGCCTTTCCTACATGTTCCAATAGCAGCAAAACAATATTCTACATCTGAAAAGGCTTAGGCTTTATAATTCTCATATTTAATTTTTAAAATTAGATAGGTCTATAAAAGCAAGAGCACTTTTACCTTGATCAGAGTAACTATAAAATAATTTTTGCACTTATGGAACAGTTTCTCCCAAATAGATATTGATCATTGAATCAATTTCCTGCTATGACATTAAATTTGACAGATCATTGTAGTATTTGTGCCTCCAAAAGCACTAGATGAGAAGAAATAATAAATATTTGGTGCATGGTTAAGCACTACTTGAATGAAAATGGATAATAGAAATGAATTTCATAACCATAGTTATCTATTGCAAATAACATTACTGTATCTTTCAAAACAATATTATAAAGATTTTATGGATTTTTTTCCTCTGATTTTCTTTTTTTTTACATTCTACTTTACACTATATGTTGATTTAATAGAAATATGTACAAACTACAGCATATGAAGAACAAAAAATCTAGAGAGGGACGAGAACTGCATTTAGATCCCTCTGAAAAGGTTTGGAGAAAGCATACCTCTACGGTTACAGCTCCACCTTTCCAACATTTATTAACACGCTTTGTGGAGCAAGAACTTATAAGTCCCATTTTTCCTTGCAAAATAACTCAGCAAGCCTCACATGCCCAGCTATGGTGATGTATCATCACAAATATAGAGGGGATGGGTAGAGGCTTCTAGACCAGGATCAGACTTTAGGGTACAGACAAATAGTAAACACATGCACTCGTAGAGTTAGCAAGCACTGAGTGCACCAGTAGCCACAAGTAGAAAGTAAAAATTGTCAAATATCCCCACTCTGGGGCCATTTCTGAGCAGCTGTATACATGTGACCATGCGGCCTTATGTAGCCGGGTGGGTGTCAGTCTCTTCTCCGTGTATCTCTCTCCCGCTGATAGGGCAAGACAAATTGGTGTCAAGTTGCACTAGGAGAGGTTTGGATTAGATATCAGGAAAGAAGTCTTAATGGAAAGAGTTATCTGACATTGGAACAGGCTGCCTTGGAGAAGAGGAGACTCAAGGATGACCTTATTGTTATCTAAAACTACCTGAAAGGGGGTTGTAGTCAGGCAGGGGTCAGTCTTTTCTCTCAGGCTACTGGAGACAGAACAAGAGGACACAGTCTTGAGCTCTGTCAGGGGAGGTTTAGGCTGGATATTAGGAAAAACTTTTTCACTGAAAGAGTGATCCGTCATTAGAACGGTCTGCCCAGGGAGGTAGTGGAATCACCATCCCTGGAGGTGTTTAAGAGTAGGCTCGATGAGGCATTGAGTGACATGGTTTAGATGATGGGATGGTGATAGGTAATAGGTTGGACTTCATGATCTCAAAGGTCATTTCCAACCTTGTTAATTCTATGATTCTGTGATTCTGTCCAGGAAAGGGATTGAGTCACCACCCCTGGAGGTATTTAAAGGTCCCATAGATGTAGCAATTAGGGATATGGTTTAGTGGTTTACTTGGTAGTCTGGGTTAACTGATGAACTAGAGGATCTTAGAGACCCTTTCCAACTTATAAGGTTTAATGATTTAATGATCCTACGTCTATCCAGCCTGGCTTGAGGCCCATGACACCACAGAGTCCATATATGAAGAGTGTGAGCTGTAGTACAGTGATCCCCCAAGTTTCACAGGTGTTTGGGTCTCCATACCTTCTTCGAATCTCGTGAATCACCAAGATAGCAAAATCGTGAATATACAATTAAGCACTGTCCATTGCCCTGCCCTCCCTCAGCTCCAGAGCTCTGGAGGGCATTCCCAGAACCACCCCATGGTCTGTTCCACCTCAGGAAAGCAAAGGGAATGCCTTTTGCCCTTTCACAGCCACAGAATCCTGGCTTTTGCTTCAGCTCCACTTTTCCAAGACCAGAAGCCCCACGGGAGCTGGTGCTGCCCCCCCTGTCAAGTTGGGGCTTATCAGGGTTGCTGGTTCTTGGTGTGTGTGTCTTTAAATTCAACTCAAATGTGTTTAAACATGGCAGAGATGCTGCACCGCTCCAACAAACCCCATGCAGCTTAGCGAGACAGTCTGAGAAACCTGACACAGCGGTGGCTCACCAGCAGGAGCGGGGCCGGGACCAGGGTCAGGTATGCTCAAAGCTGGGTTAGGTAGGGTTACCAAGCCAAGACTGGCACCAGCACTGTGAGCAGACACAGTGCCGGCTGGCTAGCATTGCCATGGCAACAAGCAATGGACTGTTCTTCAGCCAGTCCTGGTGCTTGGAGTGCAGCAGAGCGCTGAAGGGTGTTCCCCAGATGGTGGCACAAGCCTGAACATTGAATGTAGCCTTTGAAACTCCACTTTAAATGTGTGGGCTGTGGCAGCACACAGAAAGAATACTTCCCAGGGTCCCAGTGGAGCTGAGCACGGCTCCCATGGCTTATTTACATATCCATGATCTTATTTATGCAGAGCTTGGCCAGGTATGTGTCAGTCCATGTTTGGTTTTTCGGTTGTTTGTTTGGCTGTTTTGTTTGTGAGGGACTTGTTCTGTTCATTGTTTTTTTTTTCCAGGAATGCAACAGCACCAAGTTGAGTGGCACCACCCCTGCCTGACCATGCCCATGGAGAAGAAAAGAGGCAGTGGAGGCTTTTCACCTATTTCAATTTGTCTTTACATTTATTTTCATTAATTAATTTGTGTCTGTGGCAACAGTGTGGACAGAGCTGAGCTGGGATGCAGACTCAGAACAGCTGCAGATGGTTCCCTCCTGCCCAGTGAGGGGTGCAAGAGTGGTGGAACAGCCCGTGGCAGGACCCCACTCCCTCCCCTGCATCACCTTCCAGATGACCACCAAGCAGTGGAGGCTCCGTTGAGAACCTACATGCCCACAGCACTTTCCACACACAGGAGCACATACATGTGCTGCCGCCCCAGGACTCCCAGATTGCTGCCACGCGCTGTGCCTGCCCTTATAACAGGGTAAACGGACCGGCAACGCTGGCCACAGATGCAACTCCCAGCTCCAGAGGAGTGGCGATGGTCACCCTTGCCCCTTATAAGGGGCAAATGGATGGTGCTCCACATCTGAGAAGGCTCGAGGAAATAAGTGGTGCATATTTACATATTCAGGAGCTCATTTACATATTCATGAACTTCCTTTCTTCATTATGTTATCTGCAGACACACGGACCCTGCCTTTCGCTAGAAAATGAACCGCAAAAGACTGAAACCACAAAAAGGTGGACCTTGATTAACTGGGGGTTTATGGTATTTTTGAAAGGTACAAGGGTGAAAAATCTCTAACCCCACCACACTGTATCTCTCAGACACTTTCTTTCTGCACAACTTCATATTTGTTAGAACTGTTCCAAGATTATGAAAGGAGAGCTTTTAAATGTTTTCACATTAATGTATCTTTAGCTGTGCTTATTAGGTTACTATTTCGAGTTATAGTCATAAATTTTCACTTGTTTTTTTAATTAGGAATTTCTAATACACAGAGAAAACCAAACAGAGATCTCTTTCATGAAAATGACACTATTGTTATTTATTGTATTGCTGCTCCCGTTCACACAGCAGTATGATGAGAACTTCAACTATCTCACCTGACTTCTTGGGAAAAAAAGCCCAGCATTTCCAACATGCTATGAAAACTCCTTGTCCTGACAACAAAACAATTCCAGAAGTCCTCTTTGAGAATAAAGCTCTAGTCAGAATACTACCTTGCCTCTTTTATGCAGTTGCCGTATAGAATCATAGAATTAGCTAGGTTGGAAAAGACCTTTGAGATCATGAGGTCTAACTCATAATACCATCTCATTGTGCATACATGCAGACAGAAATATCTGCACATGGGGAAAGATGGGAAGAACCGGCAAATATCATTTGGCCATTAGTAGGATTTTTGGTACTTTGTCATATAATATTTTCATATTATATGCCTAAAAAAATGTTTTGGTTAATGAAACTCTTATAACCATATCTATATATATGTATAGATAGATATCTGACAGAAAATCATACTCTGAACACTTATGAATGGCTCAGCATTAAAGCAGAAACTATATCAAGATGACCTCCAAAAGATACTTAGTCTTCTTCCCATGCCACTGAAGATTACAACTAATCAAATTTGTATGACACAATAAGAAGTATACTCATTACACATGCAAATGACATAAGTGTAGAGGTGATTTAAGTATGTTTCAGCCATTGTTGCAATACTGCAAAGCTAGAGAAGTTATTTAAAAATACAAGATACTAATCAATAAAGACAACTGCTGACAAAAATAACCAAACTCCATAATCATAAGAAAAATGTTTTATTAACTGTTTTGCAGAAGGAACAGAGAAGATGTCAATGATTATGGATTACAAGCTAACATAAGGCAAGAATGTTGTGCTTTTAACAAAAGACAAATGCTATCTTGAGATACATAAATAAACTATTGCTGGCATGTGTTACACAGTAATCATCTTGCTCATGGTGAAGCTGGTAAGCTGGACAAAATCCAGAAGAGATCAATGAGAAAGTGAGAGGTCTGTGAAATATTGTCTATATGGAAAAAGGGAAGGAAGGGTAGTTACTTAATATAAACAAGAGAAGGCTGAAAAGAGGGATAATAGAATAAGCAGAGCTGAAAGGAATGAAAATAAAATGGCCTCCTTGTCCTAACTTCAGACAGGGTAAGTGAAGAATTTAAATTACAGTGAAGAGAAGGAGGAGGTATTAAAAAACCCTTTATGGCAGTAAGGATAAGGATTGTTACATAATTTACAGATTGTCTAAGTCTTTATGGAATCTTTAGATGTAGAGGTTTGGGGTTAGAAAAATAAAAAAGGTTCGATAAACTTCATTCATACAGTATTTTAAATTGCCTTGCTTGATGGTCCTTGGGGACAAAGAGATGGTTTAGATGACATTTTGTCAGTCTTTGTCTTGCATTATTTTTATGTTGCTTTTTGAAATTTAAGGTGAGTCACAACTGGAAATTTCATACACTACAATTAGTCGTGAAGCAAAAAATTCTAGTGCCCTAATTCTTGCAGGAGACTTTAATCTCCCTGATATCTGCTGGGAGCTTCACACAGCAGAGAGGAGACAGTCTAGAAGGTTCTTAGAGGTAGTCGATGACTGTTTCTTGATGCAACACGTGAGTGAGCCT
>WEKX01008673.1:29243-58520 GCA_013390025.1 Pitta sordida | reverse complement strand
AGGGCTGGATGTCCCTGGGTCCCTTCCGATTCTATGGCTCGGAGTGGCCTGCTAGACTGTGAGGGATCTAGGTTGGTGTTACGCTCTGGGATGTGCTCTCGGTCTCTGTACGGGTGTTACGTGGTGAGTTGAACTAGATGATCCCTGTGGGTCCCTTCCAACTCATAATATTCTGTGATTCTGTGATCATTATCTGTTTACTCAATATAATTTCCAGTTAATTTCATCAGCTGCACATCCCCTGAAATTGTATTTCAGTTTGCCCTCAAAGCATTCACTTTTCTTCATGCTTTGTTCTTCAGTTCATTGTAGCAGAGCTTCTTTGTCATTCAGATATTTTCTATTCAGCCTACCTGACTGGCACAAACAAATTAGTAACTACAAAGTTTTTGCATCCTAGCAGAACAGAAAGGCATCATCTTCCATTCAGTCATGACTAAATGTTGAAACAGAACTACAGTAATATCTCGCTCATTCACGCCTTCTGATTCACGTCTTCGGTGATTCAGGGAACATTTTTCCGCTAATATTATTCAGCAATTCATGGAGGTGGTGTACAGTCACACAGCGTGGTCCTGTTCTGCCATGGCAGGCAGCCCAGGCTACCCATCTGCCCGTGCCAGGAACCCGTGTGTGTGTGTTTCTGTGTTACTGCATCCATAGCTACAGTCAGGGGAGGCGATGCTGGTGGTGAAAGGTGTGCTAAATGCAGCAGATACAAGCGCCAAGTGTTGTGTTGTCTCCAGGGGCTGTGCAACCAGTGCCTGGCGCACCTGGTGATGTACATAGCCCCAGGGAAAGCGCTTCTGCAGTGTAACGCCTGTGAAATGCGATAGGGGACTTTCCATCCCCAGGGACCAGAGGGCATATCCTAGCCACCACAGTTAAAGGGAAAAAAGCTCTGACACCGATGCCCCCTGCTCTTGTAAGGGGCCCCAGGGTGTTGCTGTATTCATGTCAATAAGTTGCCATATTCATGGCACGCCCATGTTCATGGATTGGGTGATTTGCAGGTCTTGCAGGAGACCGATAACCAGTGAATACGGAGGTATGACTGGTACTAAGCTTGCTGCCCAAGGGAATTCTTGACTTTATCAAAAAGTTTAAGTATCAACATTTATTCATAGAAATTAAAATTCTTTTTCTTCAAATTGTGTGTGAATGGTGTGTGTATTGAATAATCAAGTCAATCTTGAAAAGTACAGGTTTTCTTCCTATACAAGAGATGTAAAAATATACAGTTATACCCCGTCCTTCGAGAGGAAAGGGACAGGTGACAGCCCTCGCAAAACCCTAAAATCGCAAAGAAGTGCAGGTCGCTAATATGCATGCAGGCCACGCCCATTGCTCCACCCCCCGGAACTCCGCAGGGCTCCGGGCACTTTTTTGTTTCTCCCCGCAGACTCTCTGAGCACAGGGAAGCAAAGGGAATCGTTTCTGAGCCCCGACACCCCGAGAATCTCTGGGCCTCGACTGTGTGCTCACAGCACAAACCCCCTCGCTGCTTCCCCCTCCCCCTCCTGTGAAGCTGGTGCCCGAGCACCCCAGCCCCATGGCACGGCCCCACTCTGGCATCCTGCGCCCGGCCACGCTGCTGCTCCCTCGCCCCGGCCCGTGCCCGGCCATCCCGGCGCGGGCTGCCAGCGTGGGGCCGCACCAGACAGTTCAGCTGTGGTCCCACACACCGCAGGTCCCGTGCACCGCCGGCAGCGCCACGCGGGACGGGAGGGTTCAGCTGCAGCAGTGGAGTGAGCATGTCCCGCTGGTGGCTGTGGCCAGCCCAGCCCCACTTTCCTGGGGCACTGCCCTTCTCCGCCTGTAGCCATAGAAACAGTAACATGCACCCACGGGAGGGGTCAGTTCCCCAGCTGCACTCAGAGTAACAGGAGACAGCGTGACTCCTGGCCCTTCCCGTCAGGCAGGGACAGCGCCGCCCCACGGGGAGCTCCGGCACCACCCCTCAATGGAGCAGAGGCATTGCGCATGTGTGAGCCGCAAAATTTCGCAAATGGTGGAATCAAAACTGCGATAAATTCACATCGCAAATGAGCAGGGTTGTAATGGAGAGGTCGCAATGCAGCGGGAATTCACTGTAGTATGTCATAGTATAAATACAGTTTTTAAGACATTTTCTCATTCGAGATTCACATCAGATCTTTTTGATGTGACATAAGATGATTTATCACATTGGAGACATAGTTACCTATTGGTAGATAAATATCAGGATTACCAGATGTATTTATTGTGTTTGGGGTTTGCAGAGATACTGAAAGGAAAGCGCTGTCATTTTCTTACAGACTCATTCCAGAGTAGAGAGGGAAGTTCTCAGGTGTGTAATGCTCACCCTCTGTCTTGGTTATAACGTATAGCACTATAAATGCATAAATTACTAGCAGCTGGAACAATTTATAAAAAAGGTATTATTAGCAACACATGCTTAATAATGGAGTTCAGGAAGTTAAGTTGAATATCTACATTTTCTCCTCAATAGGTAGTCAAGTGTACATAACATATTTATGACTATTTCTAGTTCATCAGGTTTATTGGCAGATTCTCTTTCTCCTCTAGGGATGTACATATGGCTGTGTGCACCTGTAATGCACACGAGACAATGTGACATCGACACGGAAGGATGGATGATTCCAGTAGCAGACATTTAACGCATTAAGGAGGGGCTCAAACAAATACAGCATAGAGTTGCCTGGAAGAGTATGTAATATAAACTAATTTCACATTCATTCTTGTACCCAGGCACTTAGCAATGGTGCAAAATCTGGTGTAACCTCAATTTTTAGAATGACAGTAGGAGGCCTACAGTTTGTCATGACCATTTCTGACAATCACAGCCTATCTGTGGTTGTCATA
Organism: Pitta sordida; assembly: GCA_013390025.1. Classification (NCBI taxonomy): domain Eukaryota; kingdom Metazoa; phylum Chordata; class Aves; order Passeriformes; family Pittidae; genus Pitta; species Pitta sordida. The sequence goes on along the minus strand of WEKX01008673.1, from coordinate 55,655 downwards.
GAAGTTAATGATGGATTGTTAGAAACCACTTCAGCCTGAGGCAAAGCCCTGGGAAGTTAACTACTAGAAAATCTCTAATAAGCTGCAAAAACCAGTTTAGGGACTATTGGGGGGATTAAATTTACTTCTTCTAATCAAGAGAAACTTTACTAAGACATCATCCATTTTCAAAATTAGGCTTAGGTAGTAGTACAGAGACAGGTCAGAGATCAGTCTATTTCCGCCCAACACATAATCATTACAGACAGATAAGAATACATTGGGAAAATGTTACAATTCATATTTGTAGTTATTTTGAATATATTTAAATTGCTAGAAATAGCAGGTGACTTTGTCAGCAGATTTTAGTGAAGGTCATATGCAAATACTACTTCACCTGACTACACTGGGATTTCTTACCGAAAACTAGCTCTTCAGTAATGATACTTAACATCATTATCTCTTACTGAAGACAATAATTCTGCCTCTAGTCATGAAACAAATTAATCTGGTTTAAGTCATGATGGTCTCGTCCAAATTTAAGAGTTGGCATTCACCTACTATAGCAAAAATTCAGTTCACATCTTTTAGTTTGCCCAAGCTATGAAATTCTTTACTGCTATAATGTATTCATTATTTACATTGTAAAAATACCTTTAATCCACAATGAAGATAAGTGGCCAATTTTGCAGATGCTGCAGAAAAACCTGTGAATGCACAGTATTTTTATAAGGGCATACCATTTGCAACTTGTAGACTAAGAAAGTCCCTAAACCATACAATACTGGTGCAAAAGTCAGTCATTAAAATGTTTAACCCCATTTGATAACCCCATTCTTAACAGAGTACAAACACCAGTGAATGTGCAAAATGTCAGTGTTTCTCAAAGCTGCCAGCACTGGGCTGCTATGCAAGTTCACATTCTTACTTTGAAAACATGCCTAATATTATAAAGCCATTTGTTTGTAACTCACTCCTGTAGTTTTTCAACTTCAACCAGTTCTATAATTGTAAGAATTGTAGAATATATATGCATATGTATAACTGTAAGAACTGTAGAATGTGTAACCTTAAGGAAAAAAGGCCTGAGACCTATTAGTAAATCAAGATGTCAAGAAACTAATCATGGAACTCCACGAGCAGTTTACAACACTTGGAAACACTCAGGTGCTATTAATATGAGGTAGCATGAATTGTTTCTAATAATGAATAAAAGAAAAATGAAAAGGAAAAAGCCTAGAAAAACAGATATCCCTGTGGGTTTAGGTTGGTTTGGGGTTTCTTGAGTTTGGTTTTGCTTTTATTGGGAGGCTCTTATTACTCTTAAAAAAGCCTAAGAGCAGCTTAAACTTAACATGAAAGTCCTTTGAAGAATCCAAGCTTATCTGTCATCATATCATCTTTATATGTAGCACGCAAGTCAGACCCTCTTTTCTGAATGGAAAAGCAGGAAGACTATCTCAGTAGATATGTCACTAAATTGTCATTCTGCAGACTTAGGCTAATTTCCAAATTCAGCAGCAGTTACTGGGTATAGAACTCGGAAGACCTATTTTGGATGGAAGCTCAATCTAATCACTGTTCATAAAAAAGTTCAGTGTAAATTGAAGGGCAGTTAATAACTATTTAGTGAGATAGTAAGAAAATACTCTAATCTTGATATAAAGTACTTTTGAAGATCTTAAAAGTAGTGCACGATAATTTATCTTCAATTATTATTCTACTCTATTATTGAACAAATATTCTAAGAAATCAAGAGGTTTATTTTGGACTTACGTTAATAGAATTGAGAGAAGACTCAAATACATTATTAACATTCCATTCAAATATCAGTAGGTTTAAGCTCACTAAATCAGATTATCTATATTTTTGAAAGGCAAGAAACATATACAAGAAACTAATTATGCCAGAAGTTCATATTTGAAGTCCTAGTTGCATACTCCACAACAATGAAAAGACTAATTCCTTTCTCTTTATTTCTCTATTTTTCCTCTTCATTCAACTTCCATATTTGAAAAAAAATTGAGTAAGACAACAGGACTCATTTCTAAAACAATTTCATGCATACCTGGGCCAAAGAACATGGCATGGAGTCAGTGTATCATATCCCTTATCATGCACCAGCCTCCAAGAAAATACAATTATACAATGGACTGTTAAATAAAACACAGAGCATTGGCTGGTGGGACCTTCAAACATTGGGATACACTTTTAAAAAAAGTCAGTGGGTTAGTCAACACCAGCAGATGTGCCAATCTGGCTGGCCCTCCCCAGTCATGACTTTTACATACAGTAGAAGGGGAAAAAGTTTCAGTAGTGCACATTTATAACTAAAAATCCTGCTCCAGAGAGCTGAGGAGCAACAAAATAATAAACCTGTTTTGTTAATGTCCTCTCAGTTTTCCTCCCCTGTCCTGGAGGGGGAAGGGGAAGGGACTGGAACCAAGTTCCCGGCTAGATGTGAAGCCTCCCAGAGCGACAGTTGAGATTTTCCCCGTTCAGATATGTCTATGGAAGGAGCCCAATTCCTCCAATTCTCCAGGGAAAGCTGGAAAACGATCGCTGCCACCCCACACCACTGTAACTGCCAGAGGGCAGGTGCACAGGAAACTTTGAGAACGCATAGCCACGACTACTGACCTGTATTAGTCAGAGAGATATTCCATAGCATGAAATGCCTGCTCAGTACATAAGACGAGCAGAGTTGGCTGGGAGGGGCCACTTTCTGCTGTGGCATGGATTGGGCATCCATCAGTTGGTGGTGAGCAATTGTATTGTGCATCACTTTTCCTGTATTCTATTAATCTTTCTCCTTTTCATTAAAATTATTGTTGTTGTTATTATGTGTGGGGTTTTTTTTCTCAATCATCAATTAATCCACATGTTTTATGTTTTTCTGATTCTCTTCCACATCCTAAGGAAGCGTGGGGTATAAGTGTGGGAAGAGAGAAGTTATGTGGTGCGTAGTTGTTGTCTTGGATTAAACCATAATGGTAAAATAAAGTGTGCATTTTTGCCTCTGACCTATTTTGAACCCATATATGAAAGAAATGAGAAAAATAAGAGCTATGGTCCAGGAACTTGTTATAAAGATATTTCTTCCTTAGCAGTTCTGTTCTTCAGCATTCTCTCTCCTTTGCAATTCCCTGTGGTTTAATCCTTTTTTATTTCCTTCCTTTTCCAAAAATACTCTCCCGTGTTACCAACAGTTGCCAAAGGCCAATTGTGCTGAAAATAAAGGCTATTACTCTCAGAGGAAAAAGTGAAAGGAGTTGTTTTATCTAACACTGCTAAATTAGCCACGTTTTTCTAAGCTGTTTGACAGATTTCATTCTCGGTACATGACACTGAACTTCAGTCACAAAGGCTCCGATAGGGTAAAAATAGCAGACAAGGTAAGTTCAGGCCCCAGGTCATCTGTCGTTTATGCTATGGAAGAGTCTAGATTAATTTAATAGAATGAAATAAATAAGATACCAATGAATTTACTCCACAAACAAGGTAAAACTAGACAGTAATAAATTTTAATCGGAAAAAACCCTAGAAAAAAGTTGTTGGTGACATAGTAAAAGTGCTTTAGCATTTTACATATTTCTACATTACATTTTATGATGCTTTTCCGTAATAATCTAGTCACAATAACCCAAACTCCACATAACAAAAGAAGCTTCTCTGCCCTTCAGACCTTGCTCACTAAAGACTGCGGCTTCTGGAATAAACTTTTCAAAGTCAGGAATGGGTACTGAACCACCCATCTACATGCAGTCATACTTCCAATACTGAGGAGAAATATTTTGAACAAACAAACTCTGAGTGCAGAGAAAACATTTGCTAGATAATTTCACAATAAAGATAAACCATGATAAAACATCACTGAAATGAGTGTCAGAGACAAAGAGGCACCTCCTATTGCCAAATTGTATACTTTACTTATATTCAGTTTCATTACTATATCTGAAAATCTCTGAAGCTCTGATACCTACTTCACAGAAGGCAGATAGGCACAAGTTTCTAACTCTTTGTTATAATACGGTTTCCACTCAGAGCCTTACAAATCGTACATGTCAGTCTTTTCCTTGAGAATGCCACCTGCAACTAGTGACAGACTTCAGGGTGGATACACTGAAGTAATACAGTCAGGTCTCCTATACCATGGTACCGCAGGTCTTGGTACGCCTCCTGCAGCCTTCCATCCACATAGAATCGTAGCTCATTAATATGCAAATTTGCCCTGCACCCTCACACCGCCCCCCGACGCTCCAGCGCTGTTTCAGCACTGCCTTGCTCTGTTGGCACTTCCTGGCACCCGTGGCCAACCCATGCTGGGAAAAAACCCTTTTCTGCTCAGCTGGAGACTGGTGCGGGGAACAGCCCACACCACCATCCTGCTGTCTCTCCATGTGGGTAGACCTGGTCTCTCCATACTCAGGGTAGACATATACCCCAAGAAAGACTCAGACACCACGTCTAACCTGAGAGTGTGTACATCTTTCATAACTCCATGGAGCCGCCTTGCTCAGAGCAGAGCAGGACAGGCATGGTGCCCGCGGACCTGCTGCAGCCATTTCACTCCGAGCGGAGTGGGATGGTGGGCCAGGCACGGCACAGGCGCGGTGCTGGCAAAACTGCTGTGGCAGCCTGGCGCAAAACACAGCAGGGTGGGTGTGGTGCAGGCAGAGCAGTACACCTGTGGTCCATGCAGCACGGTGTGGGGGTTGATTTGAATATTCATGACTGTCAGTTTGCGCAGGTGCAGTCATGAAACCGTCCTCCTTAGTCACTGAAAAATCATTCTGCTAAGATGTGAAGCTGCAATATGAGGGGTGCAAAGTGGAGAGGGCTTACTGTAGTAATTTTCACTCTTGATCACATCTGCCACTTTCAACAAAAAAGCAATAAAAAACATACTCCCTGTCCTAGAACTCCTGCAGTTCCAAACCCTTCATTCCTCAGCACCATAGCATCCATTCATTTCACACTATCAGAATGCTCACACCTGACAACCAGTAGGACTTCATAGATCGAACATCCACTGAAGCTACTGTTACATTTTTCTTACTTCAAAAAGTTAAAAAAAAAGCAGGGAACCTTATAAAAACAACAACCACAAAGCAAAATCAAAACAAACTGTTCCTTATCCCAATAAATATAACTGTAATGTTCTGTTATCTCCTGTAACCATTACAGAAAAAAAGTGCTTTACAGAAAGAACATAATATCTCCTTGGTACCAATCCTGTATTTAGTGAGGATCCAAAAGCCCCATGCAAGTCAGTGGTTGCATTATGGAAAACATCAGAAGAATTGGTTCCAGAGAGCTTCCATTACAGATAGGATTCAGTGTAATATCAATGTATATATAACCTACCATCTCATAAAATTATTTACAAAAGCAGTATGAGATATTGGTTGGAAGCAACAACATTTATCAAGAGGGCCTTCACTGAACCAAAATGTAAATGTTTCAACAGAAGATATTTTTCATTAAAATGCCCTTATGGGGCTCTTAAGTACTGCAATGACCCATCACAAAACTAAATATTCATCACTATATTTCTTCGGCTGTTATTTCTGGGATGGATAGCTTTAAGTGCTACCCTTTAGCTCTTAAGAAGCTTTTCTAGCTCTGTACAAAAGCAACCTTGCATGCAAACCTACCTCTTGTTTTCTCCCTGAATATTTCTCTATAGACTTCAGAAAAATTTCCTTCCGCTGATTGGCAGTAACAGAGTTCATACAATTGTTCTGCTTAAATATGAGTCAAGGTGGTTAAAGAAAATTATTAAAGAAACACTTCGATCTCAGGACAAGACATCAGTCCAGGAACAATTAAATTCTATTCACAGTTTCCAGCTGTTGAACATTCTCTGTTACTTGATTATACATTACTACAATGATCCCATTGATTAGGTGACCTCTTCAATCAAGTTAGAATGTCCATTTTCTGCACTTGATCATTCTCTCTATGCTCTGATGCATTTATTTTATTTTAATTGAAGAGGCATGTTGTTTAAATTCTGGGGAAGTATTTAGACTATATGAATCTTTAACAATGGTCAGTGATTAGCAAAGCATTTTACATATTTAATGATGCAGTTACTGATAATGACAAGCTGTTCACCAAGCACATTGAATGTTGAAGTGATTACCTGCATCTAATATTGTTTTCCTGGTGAATTCAAAGTAATATGTGCAGCGAATAGGCATGACAAAACCCAACAATCAGGCTTTTTGGGGGGGTTTTATGACTATAGAAAGTACTATAACAGAGAACTCAGAATCACAGAACCATTTGAGGTTGGAGGAGACATCTGGAAGACATCCAACTCAACCTTCTGCTCCAAGCAAGGCCAGCTTCAATGTTAGATCGGGTTGCTCAGGACACTGTCTAGTCAAATTTTGTCAAAACTCCAGGTATAAAGATTTTACAATCTCTCTGGGGCCTGCTCCAGTGCTAGCCATACTCATGGAGAATTAATTTTTTTTTAATCCTGTCACAGTTTCTCCTACAGAGACTTGTGATTTTTATATCTGGCTTGGACTTCTTCACACATTGCTGAGAAGAGTCTGACTCCAACTTGTCTACAATATAAATTTAGATCTAATGGTAGAGACCAATAAAATCTTATCTCAGTCTTCTGTTCTGGATGAACAAGTTGAACTTACCCATATGAACTTACATTTCTTGATATATTCCAGTTCTAGTCACCTGGTTGATTCTCCATCAGTTTATCAACATCTGGCTTGTACTGGTTGGGCCTGGGAAGAACTGGACAGTTCTCTTTTGTGAGTGACAAAGGGGGAAACAATTAGTCACTTTCATCAACCCAGACTAACATGCAGTTACCCTTTACCTTGCAAAGAAGATAAGACTCACATGTCTTTCTCTGCAAGGCTGCTTGTCACTCACCTGGCCCTTAGTCTACGCTGCTTTGGGGAGCCCACATGAAGAAATGTTTTTACCTTTGCTGGACTTCACAAGGTTCTTGTTCACCTGTCTCTATTGCCTGTCAAGGTGCCTCTGAAAGGGAGTCCTGCCCTGTGGTTATGTTGGCCACAAGCTTGTACTAACCTGTGAAGCTGTTGAAGTGTGTTCTAGCTCATTGCCCAGGCTGCTGCTGAAAACATAAACCACATTCCAGTATTAACTCTTCAGGAATGCTACTGACATCTGACCTCCAGTCAGGCTTTGAAATACTACCTCTCTGCTTTGAGAATGATGAATCAGCCATTTTCTCAGCCCACTTGTAGTCCATGCTTAACAACCCTTTCTTCCTCAGTGTGACTACAAGAATACTATGAAAAACCATGACAAAATCTTGGTATGCAACTTTCTTTGCTCTTACCTTGTTTGTGAAGACAGTCCAATCCCAACACTGAAAGCAGTCGTTATCCAGGTATAGTTTACCCTTATTTCATCTATGCTAGTTGTTTCCAGCCCATGTCTGGAGGACATAACATTTCCTTGCATAGAGGTGGGGCAAACTCGACTTTTGCTATTCTTGTCTTTGCTCAAGGTGGGAGGAACATCCATCTTTTTCCAATCATAATGCCCATTTTTTTTGACCTGGAATGCTTTCTTATCTCCCAGCTCTGAGGAATTTGAAAACAGATTCCTTTCCCTTCACTGAAAAACTTGAAAATAAGTTCCTTCTCCACACTGTGCCCTGCCTCCTTTTGTAAATTGCTGTCATAAGCAAAGCAGTGTCTTTTACACTTCACCCTTGTATTTTCTTTTTTCCTCTTGGTATTACTTGCTGTCTAGCACCCATTTATTTCTTTACAACTGCAAAGATGGTCTTGCCTTCACAATAGATAATTGCCTTCTACAGTCCATATTTATTAGGAACAAAACTGCCGTGTTTTCTGCATGGTATAAAGACAAAATTCAGCAAATACGTGGGATCTTGTGACAGGACAGCCCCTCTCTGCTCCAGAAATCTCAGTCACAGTAATCTGGCTGAGGTGTTTGCTCTCTATTCAGCCTGATGAAAACCTAACAGATGCAAAATATCACCCACACCTTGAAGAAAAAAAAAAAATTATAATAGAAAGCAGCACAATGTTTGTCAATGTTATTTCTGTGCTCAACTTATGCAGAGAAATAGAAGAAAATCAAATAGACCCCAAGACAATTTTTTAATAATGAACTACTGAAATACTTGGCATATTTTATATTTTAATCAAGTGCAAAAGTTAAGCGCTCTGCTGACTTCTTTCTCTGGCAGGCCCTGAAAAAGAATGACACACGATCACTTTCACGAGAAAGTTGGTACGTTGGGGAAGGTAGAATTGCATGTGTCATGCCCTGATAAATTACTTCTCTCCAGCTTAATACTTTCCTTTCATGTTATAAGACTTGCACAGAAGCCCCCCTCACTTATAAATAAGACACTGGAGAAAGCTCTCTGTTTTCATAGCCAGCATTCATACACGAATCACATCTACCTTCTTTGCTGTAAATGCTGTCACCTACTCAAGGAGCTTCACTTTTTTAAGCCTTAAAAAGTGTTATGCTTTTATAACATGTGAAATACATAGTATTTGAAATATATAATTCAAATATATAGAAGGTTGTCTTCTGCAGATCCAAAAAAAATATCTGACTGATTTTCTGTCCCTCACATCCAATAATCTTTTCAATGATCAGCAACTAGACATATTTATTATGTGCCATTGAAATAAAATCTGTAATTAAAACTGGCTTTTTTCCTATGGGTTTCAAAATAAGAAAACAAGGAAAGATATTTCTGGGTGCACCATTTGTAAAGGGAAAAAAATCAAATAAATCTCTCACTATGCAATCTTAAATTTTACTAATTAAACATTCACCTGGTATAACCTATGAAAATATAATTCATGGAAGATTACAAGTCTACTGCCAAAACTGTTATGAGGGAAAACTCTTGAAGGAATATTTGGCACATAGGGAATTGATAAGGTTCATTAATTGAGAGAGAGGATTAGGCTTTCTTGGACAGTGCAGATGTAGAGGGAACTTAATTATTTAAGAGGTTATAAAAAGAACTCAATCTCTATTATATCCAAGTTGCCTCTTTTTAAATTTTCCAGAAGGTATGAAAAAGAAAAGATATTAAAACTTATAGAAAGAAAGGTCCTAGCCCATGAGGAAGAGGATATTCTTCACATTCACAAGAGAAAGAACAAGAGTTAACAATGAAATAACATACATATATCTAGGGAAATGTTTCTTCCCAGAATATTTCAAAAAGCAAAAACTTCACCATTGTATTATTAACAGACAGTATAAACAATATGAGGCACAAAGTAAAATTTAAATTTATAAGAATGATTAACATCAAAATATTGCATATGAACGCACCCCAAACACCTCCTTGTTTTTAGTAACCATGATCTCTAGTAACTGTAAGTATGAATATAGCACCTTATCCTGAGATTATTTCTTTGAGTTTCTTACATTAAATCTGGTCAAGACTTTTGTAAATCTGTTCTTTATTCCTATATCTGATCTAAATGCAATGCCATTTTTTTAAACCACCATTTAAAGTTGAAATTACTGTGCTGCCTTTGAGGACTTTTAACTGTTGTATTTTTTTCTTCACCTCTGCCTAATTTCAGATTTAATTATACACTTTGCTGTCTTCAGTGCAACTATTCCATCTGTCTCTACATCACATCTGTCCTGTACTTACAGAGCATATTCTACAATGTCCTGTCATACCTTGTGCAGTCATGAGTGCAGGTACCATGTGGAGTGTCTGATACTTTCCAGTTCCCTCCCCAAATTCACTTGTCCTTTCCAAATTAGGGGTCCCAGCTCTGTATTCCCCACATCCTTCTAACCCTTGGGTAAACACTTCGTATTCTCTTCATATTCTGCTCTACTATCACAAACCTAAAAATCCACACCTCATGAAAAACAATGAGATTAACAATCATAAACAGTGAGATTAGCAATCATACATCTAATAGAAGTCACTTTGGAAAACAAAACTGAAAATATTTTAAATGTGGGCATTATTTACCTTACTACAAGCAGTGCATGACATTCATAACTAGTAAGAGCTGTAGAGCATGATATTGAACATCTTCTGTATCTGTAAAAGAATAAGAATCTGGCTGCTTTTCTAAGTAATTTATAGGACTTGCTTCAAAAAATTAAAAAAATTAAATTAGTAAATATTTTTAAGCTAAGTGCGGTTGCATTCGAAAGGATTAACTTACGGACATGTAACTGCAGTACTGAAAAGCCAATATTTCTGTTATTTATATAGAGACAGAAAAATATAATCATACCACTCTGCATAGCGATTTCTCCATTGCGACCTCACTGATTCATGAGAAATTTCCCCCGTGAATCTGCCTCAGTGATTCACGGAGCTTCCTGGTCGACACATGTGCAGTGCCTCTGCTTTGCCGAGAGGCAGCACCGGTGCTCCCTGTGGGGCTGGGTTGGCCCAGCCACGCGATGAGGGCACACAGTGCCTCCCGCTCGTGGCAGCATTTATAGCCCCATGCCTGTGTGTCTCCACACCTGGTCCCTCCTGCAGAAGGCTTACCCTCCCTTATGAATGCTGCAAAAGTTCCGTTTATAGACCTGCGGGACTACAATAAATGTGAAGGCGAGCGGGAGGCACTGCGTGCCCTCCCTGCAGGGCCAGGCCATGCCACTGCCACAGCTGCTGCGCCAGGAGGGGGCTTCTGTTCCCCCATGCCCTCCCTCGCTGCAGCAGGGGGAAGTGGTGTTCTGTTGGGTCCATACGGCCAGTGCTTCTGCTGCCGGTACCGGCGGATGTTAAAGAGAAAGAAACTTCTACACTGATGCCACCCCCCTACTATAAGTTAAGGTTTTCCAGGCTCCACGAGCACCAGGTTAACAGCTCATCTCTTGCCTAGGTCTCAGTCACTGCTGAGTGATTCAAGGTTATAGAGATAGGGATGCCTCTCTGAATAAACATATTTGGGAGAGAAGAAAAAAAACTTAGTAGCAAGATGTAGAGTGCCGGAGCAGAGCATGTGTGGAGAAGCTGAAATCTCTAAAGGCCCTCCAGGCCTACTAGAGAAGGGGTAGGAACATTCTTCCAGGCATCCCACTGCTGCTCGTGAAACGGGCAGACCATGGTGTAAGCCTATGGAATAGAGAGAGAGAAAACAGTGATGCAGAATCCACTGAGGCCACGACTGAAGATGGAGAATCATGCTGCAACAGCTGAAGATGTTTGGGAGCCCAGAACACAGAGCCTGGAGCTGAGAGCTTGGCAGAGATCCTTTGGACAGACGTTTTGTGAGAGAATTGCATTGTGGTAGGATCTGAACTATCTACTTTGGGATGGGCTCATTATGACACAGCAAAAAGCCAGTACTTAAAAAGCTGCATCCTGTGATGTGACTCTTGGACAACAGAGAATGGAAGAGCTGTCGTCCGAAAGGGTCAAGATCTCACTTGGGAAAGGGTCATGAAAGACATTTCATCTCATGAGAGAGAGAGAGAGAGAGAGAACTTTATGGAAGGGCAGGGAGATTGTTCCTACCCTGGATCTGGTCAGAAATACCAACTTGCCTGGTTTATCCCCTACCCCTGTTCCCCCTTTGTCTCCTGGTCCAAAAAGGGAATATGAGATCTGTTGTAAGAGAAGGAGGGGTCGGGGGGAAAGGTTGCCTTTAAATGATGCTTCTTACATTAAGCTCTGATCTTGTTAGTTAATAAATAAATCCTTTATATTCTTTACTTATAGTTTGCCTTGCTTTTGACTGCGACCAGTTTTATTTTCCAGTTTTTTCCTCCAGGAGAGGTAGTGGGTGAATCTCTGGCATCCAGCCAGGGTCAAACCATGACACTTCCCCACCAGAGTGGCAGTGCAAGCATGTGCAGAGGCAGCAGCCCTGCAGAAGCTGCAGAAGCAGCAGCTCGGCCGGAGAAGCCCAGGAATGCTCCGGGGGTCTCTCCAGGCAGAGAGGGCTCAGAAACACTTCCCTTTGCTCCCCTGTGCTGCGAGAGCACATGGGGAGGAGCAGAAAACGCTCCTCAGTGCTCCAGAGTGGCAGGGAGTGGAGCAATGGGCATGGCCTGTATGCATATTAATAACGAGCGTGTGTATGTGAATTAGACATTTCGTGAGACCCTCATGACACCCATTCCTTGCAAATTAGGAGGCATAACTGCGAATCTAAACTCCCAGGAGCTTTTATCAACTAATACTGCAAGTGTATTTTCAGCAAGTCCTTTCATATGTTCTCATACATGTATAGGTGCCAATATGCACTTACATAAATCCTTCGTTACTGAAGAGGGAAAGTATCTAAAAATTTTCCTTCAGTTCTTCTCTGCCAGCTGGTTGGGTGAGCTGAGGACAGCAGGGAACATACAAGAATTTTAATATTTTAGGGAACTGTCATTTCAAGGATAAACTTTCCATTGCAGTATTCTGAGAGCCAAAAATGAGATTGGCTGTCACGTACCCAGTAGCCAGAGCAACAGCACCACAGTAGAACAGCTTGATCCCTACCCCATCCCATAGTTTAACACCCATGGTGTTACCCCAGTAAATCCCGATTCTTAGAAGCCCCATGAAAAATTCTCCCCCTATATTTGTTTGAATGCATGGTCACAGGTAGTTGTAGCTAAACCCCTTAAATGAAAAAAGTCAGCACATGAATTTCAGAGAAATTAATTGACTGCTAGGTGCAGATTTGAAATCTAACAGGATCGCAGCTCGTTAGTCTGAGACATTTCTTAAAAAGGCATCCACCTTTTGGAAAGGAGTTGGTGTCAGCAGAAAGAAAAAGACTGTGACTGGGAGTCAGAAGGTCAGTGGTTTGGATAAGACTGACTGTCAAATAAGATCAAGCTCTAGGCTCTTTGTTTAATTAATTTTAAATCGTTCTAAAGGTCTTCCTTTCTCATGTAATCGGATGGGTTTCAAATAGCTTTCAGTGAATCATTCAGTGCGAAAAATTCATATCCACTGGTAAAGCAAACCATTTGCAATTTTCATTGAAGATTTACTTACACTCCCTTGTGATGACCAGTTAGCAATTCTGAATAAAATATTCCTTACTTTTAGGGATATAACAAAATGGAGTCTCAACAGACTATATACGAGGCAGCATTATAGCTTCTAACCTTCCAGCAGAATCTTCAGGGAAAGTTCTAACCTCAGATTATGCAACACATGAAACACCAGTCTGTCTCAAAGATTGCCAAACTAGAACACGTATTTAGAGCAGCTTTAGGTCACTACAAGAAATATCAGGGTTACATCCATGGAGCCCTCTTAGTTAGTGCAAGTCTAATTTTAGTATTTGAGATTGCTTTGAAGAGGCTTAGTATCCTTAGATGAAAACTGAGTGTTGTTTTGAAGAATTTGTAATCAGAACTTGTACCTGAAAATCCATTTAAAGCAGTTACTGTGATCTGCTGTTGAGAAGGAGGCAACTTAGAAGTTGGTCTTTTGCAGAATTTCAGAGTCTAAGCGTAGGCCTGTAAGGAACTTGCTGGGGGCACCTTGAAGCCAGCAGACATCTGAAAAACCAGGTCTCTGACACTTGAGCAAGTACTGTAACCACTGAACTGTGGTATAGGAAAGTACAAATCCTCCTTCAGGAATGCTTTAAATAAGAAGTGGCTCGATCCTCAAACAGTATATTTTAGATCCTGCACTGAGCATATCTCCCTGATAAAGCACATAGAAAGGCTTTTGAGAAGCCCAGCTGTTCACAATTCTTGGTTGTTCCACAGTTAAGACAGAGAAGCAGATGAAATTACTGCTTCCAAGTCCTCAGTTCTAAGACAAAGGAAAGTTAATTGGCCCACCGCATTCACATTTTCTCTATGATACATACTTCATGGATCTTGTCTTACAGTGTCCTGCACAGAGACTTGGAATGTTCAAAATATTCATTTATTGTTCTACAGAGCACAGACAAACAGGTACCACCTGCAGTACTCTCACTGGGACTTGCTGTTTCTAGATTACATGGTTTCAGCAAACACAGTCAACCATCAAAAGGAGTGTATTACTCTGTTAGGTTACCTCACCTCATCTGTCTTAGGTAAACATAGATGAAAATTTCCATTAAAATACAGACAGAAACATGTCACTAGCTTTTTACTAGTCCACCCTAATAAAATAATGATTGTATAAGGTTGGTCTCAAAAAGCTACAGTGGGATATCAATACCTGTCTCATTATTATAAAAATTTCAATCAGGTTTGGGGTTTGTTTATTGTTTTGCAGAGAAGACAATCAGTTAATGACAAAAAGAATCAGTGTTTTGCCCAAAGGAAGACAAAATATAAGTACAGTGAATGAGGACAATGCAGGTTAGGTCCATAATCTCTGCCACTCCACCTACATTGTAAACTATTTACATATTCATTATCTATTTGTTTATTTGCATAGAGATTTATTCCTGCAGCCAAAGCTGCACAGGTAGTTATGGAAGTCCTGGGATCAATACTGTTACACATCAAAAAAACCACATTAAACTCCTGGGTCTCGGTATGTATGACAACAAACACACAGTTGCACAAACACCTGTCATCTATGTATCATGTGTTTGCTTTTGAAAATCCTCCTATAAATTAAAAGACCATAACTCAGCAAGTTAGCAAAAGGCATGGGGAGGTTGTAGGAGGGAGGAAATCCTCGTTACTCTTGGGCAACTGCTAATAAAACAAAGGATTAGCAACAAAATCAGGCATTGCACTGCTTATTCCTTCTACGCAGACACTTATTACTTAGAGGAAATTAAAAGAAAATCTTACATGCTGCAGAGTTTGTTCAATATACATGCGAACATCTAACATCAGACCCACTGCTCCTATCCATGGTGGTAAAATAAATCTCTTTCAAAAGTCAAGAGCAGGCTGGTGACAGAGAGCTGATGTTTCCTGGTTCTGTGAAAGGATTTTGAGAGATTAAATACATTTGTAGGTTTTGAAATGGGCGGGATCTACAGATGGGAGCTTTCATGTGACAGTGTATCTAGGCAAAGATAACACTGACACCCATTGTTCAGAAAACAGAGGAGAGCTGAGATAAATGAAATTCCTTAAAAATTCCATTAAAAATATTTCCCAAAGAACATCATTTCTATAAGGCTTGTATTCCTTCTTTCCTTTTTGTCTGTTTTCTGGTTATTATGTTAATTTGCAGTGTCTAGCTTTTGCTGCCTTCTCTCAGTCCATAATACAGAGGATTACATGGCTTCTGTTCTTATCTTCTGTAGTTTTGCCATATAATCAAAGCAGAGACATTTTGTTTCAACAGCATCAATATGATTTATGTTGCAGTAAGTGTCCCTCAGGAAAAGTATTCAGACTACCATACCTCCTGAAGCCAGGCAGATCAAAGAGGGAATGGGAAGAGGGGAGAAGGTAAGAAGAAGTAATTTTGTTCAAAATTTGAAAAAAAAAATCAAAAAACTTATTAAAAAATGTCAGATGATATATCTTTTACTTTGCAACTGCAACATTAACTGGCAGAGATATTTTATAAGCAAGACTGTTTCACGATTTCAGCAATGTTTTATAACAGAGAGTGTGGAAATGACAATTAAAAAAATTATTCCACATTGCATGTAGGAAATATCATATATAGTAACTTAAAAAGCAAATGGGAGTTTTGGTTTGTTTTTTTTTTCTTTTAAAAAGGCAGAAAAATATCCTTCCCATTAAACAGGAAATAAAGTTTAATTCTTTTTCATCAGTAAAAAGACAGAAACACCAAAGTAAAATTCCAGTCTAGAAAAATAAAATCACATAGAGAATTTACCTTCCAAGAGAAAATGTTTTCATACATTTCCAGTTGTTTCTCTTTCCTTGTACTCTGCATTACCACCTCCGTGCTCAGGAGATGGTTAAATCTCAACTACATGTCCATCAACGGTACAAAGAATCAGCTAGAATTACTTCAGGACAAAAATGTCAGAGCACTGTGCTTTGGTTTCTCCCCAGGGTAGATAAACATTCACAGATTTCTTCAGTAACTGTCTCAGCCACATAGCAACAGAATTTAAAACTAATTACTATCTTCTGAATACCAAAGTCTAGTTTTGGTTGGGTTTTTTTCACAGCAAGCTAATCTTTGCTGCGTGATTAATACAAAAGACTTTTTGTACTAGTTTTGTGATTTTCCTCTCAATGGAGGTTGGTTGGCTCCATGATTGGTTGGTTGGTTTTGGGAAGGGGAGGTTTTGCTCTTTGTAGAAGCTGTTAACATTTCCAAAACAAGAATTTTCTAAGAAGCTAGTCTAAGATCTTTTATTAGGTGGGGGTTTTGTTGTTTGGTTAAGTTCTGATGCAGAAGCCTTGAAAATCTGGAAGTCATTAGCCAGAGACACCCTTTCCTGGTTTTAATTTTGGCAAGTGAGACAGACTGATAAAAATTATTCTTTCATTTTCATTTGAGTGATCGTCTTTCTGGTAGTAAGTTAAAGAATAAGGGTACAAAAATATGCTAAGCCAAGGCCTGTGATGGTAGATCTAGAGAGAAGAAAACTGTACCAAAAATATGTGCATATATGGAAGAATGCAACTAGACATTTCAGCTGCTCCTTCTTGATCAAATATTGCCATCCTCCTTGTGACCACAAGCCTTCTCACCCTCTAGAATTAGAGTAGTTATTTCTGTAGCTCAACTCTTGCAGATCCAATGCTGCAGTACTAAAATATTGGAGCTCAAGCTCATCTTCTGAAGGAAGATTTCAAGAGAATGGTGGTGGTTAAGCAACGAAAAAAAAGTCAAAACAAGTTTATGAAGTTCTAACACCAATAGATTTAAATGATATACAAAAGCCTAAGGTAACATAACACTGCAGCTGTAAAATCAGGAGGAAACAAATAAGTGGTGTCCATAATAAGCCTTTATCTTCATTGAGTGCATCTCTTATGACCCATTCTGTAATTCCATGGTTATGTGTGATTTTCCTGTCACACACAGAATCACAGAATATTATGAGTTGGAAGGGACCCACAAGGATCATCTAGTCCAACTCACCATCTAACACCCGTAAAGAGACCGAGTCATAGGGATGCATTCATAAAAACCCCCTGTTCAGTTCCCAACCACAAATCTCCTATTTGGTAATTTTCAGGTACTTAGTTTCATAACCTATATAATGCTTCTTTGTCATACTGCTTACTTGCAATCACATTTATATTGCCAGGCTGGAGGTACATTAGGAATAGCACTTTAGCACACCCACATAAAGAAGGCATACTTACATACAGTGCTCCTTGGAGCAGCCATATGTGAGCCAATGTGTTTGATTTTAAATGCACGAAATATTGACATGCTTTGTTCCTTCAGCACCTGCTGCTAACTGAGCTACGCACAGCAGGGCCATGGGAGTTATCCTCTCAACAGTAAGTAATGTATGATGACAACTCAGTAGTCATCAGCCAAAGAAGGGAGTGAAATGAGCAAGGGGACTAGGAAGGACAATGACTTCAGCCAGAAAAATAAGCAGAGCAAGAAAAGAGAAAGAAAAAAATTCAGAACTCCTTTTTCAGACCCCACCCCCAAAATCTCTGTGCAAGTACTGCAATTTCCTTTTTGTGAGTTCTTAGAGTTAAACTTACAGAATCCCTATAGAAACTGGGGAGGAGTAGAAAGGACAACAGGAGAGCAGTGACACTATTCACCCTTTCCCAGTTGCACAAACCACAGAAGCTGCCTGAACAAACATTTCTGCCTGAATTCTTTCTAGTATAGTATTTTGCAATGGGGTGTTTAGAAACCTATGCCAGTCCTATTTTTAATACCTAACATTAGTTATATTCTACTCTTTTAATTTACATAGCAGCTGTTGATGCATTAAAGAAACACCTGATTAAAATTGAAGAAAATTCAAAGGTTGAGTATTGAAAATGCACAAACAAAATAGTTCATACAGATATTCCATCTGTTTTCACATACATGTATTCTCCTCCCTTTCATAGTAGGGTACATGCCCTATCTCAATTCCTGATCTACCAACAAAGACACATATTCCCTTTAAAATTATATATATTTACTGTGAATTATAAGTAACATATTTTCCACAAGGCTTTGAAAGCAACATTTGCTTTTCATTCCCATGGCTCACACTTGATTGTACTGGCAGGAAGTCAAGACTCACAAGGCAGCCTCCTGCCTAATCAAAATTAATATACAGTAATAATTGGAAGGGCGCTGGAACAAAACACTGAATAGTGCCAACAAGAAGCAAATACCACACTGAGTACAACGTGTGTGTTTTAGAAAGGACTGGGGAATGCAGCTTTATTCTGTGTCACAGCAGCAGACTTCTTTTCTGAACAGGAGCAAGAAAAATGGCTGTAGTGCCTGTCCTTCCCTCCCAGACTGCTGACTCACATGAGAGGGTGTCAGCGAGGCAGGCAGCAAACACATATGGGGGGCCTGGGGCAGTGAGAAAATGTAAAACTCGGTGTGCATGTGAGTGTGCATGGGTAATGAATTGCTCTAAGATGTAAAAGCAGAATAATTTTCTACTGCTATAAGGATTGTTTTGAATTATTTTTTTTGTGTATAAGACATACGCCAGAATGGCAGCTCCCAGTACTAAGCAGCTCTTCTTCTCAGGCCAAAGTCTTACTGAGGAGGTGGTCCATGTTGCAGTGCGGGTTGCCTGGTGATAGGAGAGGTGTAGCCAAAGCCAGTAACACCACAACTGTGCATCAACCTTGATCCTGAAGAACTTTTACCTATACTTAAATAAAGAATTAATAACCTCCACTGAAAAAGAAAAAGATTCTTGCTGAAAAGATGGGAATGTACCTCCAAGCTTCCAACAGGCTACATCCCTAATGCCTTAGTGTTTTACATTAACTATACTTTGTAAGAAAGCTTTTGAAAGCATCCTGATTGTTCTCCCATTTCAAGAGTGTGTGTCCTCTTAGGATGCTAATGAAGTAACACAATTTTGTTAGAAGAGCTAATTCAGTAGTAACTGCTGCACAGATGGGACCACGATAGTCCCCCGTGAGAAAACGCAAACAAAAAAACCAAGAGGGATGCTATTAATAAAACTTATCGCTTCCTACAAAGGTGTCAAAACTGTTTTGCTTTGTTTGCTTGCTTTTTATTTTCTTAGACAAGTTAAATAAGCTATTTAGAAGTTCTGAATGAAGACTTAGTAGATATTTCAGAAGTTGGTTAACCAAACAGTCCAGTCAGTTCTACGGCCTGTATCAAATAACTCACTACAACCAAGCTTGCAAAGCAACAAACAAGAGATTTACACTGAGCACAAGCTTGCCACGAACAGATGAAGGAAGGAAATCTGATAATAAAGAAGTACAGCTGTCCATTTTCTTACATCTGTTTCCTTAATAGTGTGAAAGTATTCTTAGAAGACTCTCCGGAAAAAGAAAAATTAAAAACAAACAAACAAAACCTCTACCAAACAAGATAACAAACAGAACACCAAAACAAAAAAGCAAAACTCAATCAGTACGTAAAGCAAAATCTCCTGAAAGACAACACTATATATAGGGTACTTGTATTTCAAAACTCATTATGCTTTGTTCATTAAAAACACACTTTATCTATTTCAAATATACAAGACCAAAAGTAGATTTTTACTGAGACCTTGCAACTTCTGTTAGAAGAAGAGCTTATTCCTTACTAAATCAAATGCACTTAATCAAGAGCAATGAATCTAACACAGGTTGTTAATACAGCAATTCAAGGAAGAGCTGTATTGGTTCTCACTGCCAATATAACACAGGCTTTTATTGTGCCTTTAAGGAAATCATGCTCATGTAATCAAGAGACATGCATACATATACACATGGTCTCTTCCCTTCTTTTGTCCTTGACTTTGGAACCCCTGACCCTTTATTTTTAATAAAGCAGTAATTGTCTCAAAGATATTGAGTTTCTTCACACTTTTGGAAAACAAGCAAGCAGATAAATGAGAAGCATTATTACTGCCCTTGCCCAAGGGAAGATTGAAGAGTGAGTTCAACTCATTTGCCACTAGAGAATTCTCACAACAAAGATTACAAGTCACCTAGCCGCAGGAAAGCTACAGGTTCATTTTCTGTTAGACTACTGAGACTCCAACCACAATACAGAAAAAAGAAATCCATAAGAAATTTGACTTTGTTAGTTCAATTTTTCAGAGAATGGTTTATTTCCAGGTAGCAAAGCCCTTGAAGGAGCAAGATTCTCATAACCATAAAGCAGCTTGTCAACACACCCATCACATTTCCACCCACCCAGCAACATCCCTCAGCTCTCAAGCAGGCTTCTGAATTTTCAACCAGTATCTACATACTGATCATCTTCAGAAAAACCAGAACAAACTGTCCCCTTTGAAATCAGTTCCCACATGACATTCTCAAATAGCAAAAAAATTCGAAAACACCCTTTTACCTGAATGAAAGTGGGAACATGCCAGTAGCAACCTGTGAAGTCATGGAAATAAGCTGATCTTCCTCAACATTATTCATAACAAAATTAACAACTTATTTCAATTATAATGAACCTTCTTCAGTCAAAGCTGTTGCATTTGTTTCCAAGGCGATTTCACTATAGGAGTGGTACAAAGAACGAAAACAAACTAAGTTTGACCTTATGTGAGAGAAAAAAGATCAAAATCCAAAATGAAATAAGGTTTGCTTGGTTTTAATTTAAATTTAAAGTCTATTCGTAGACCAATTCTACCCAAATTCTCAAACTCTGCAAAAATGTTTTCCATTGATTACTTCTGTTCTCCAAACCAATACTTTGGGGTCTCTTAAAACAGTTTTCAAAATTACGGAATCTAGCTGCAATTTTAGCTATGGAAGGGCTAGTTTAGTAATATTATTACACTAATTAGTTTGTAACCTTTAGCTAATTGCTTTCACTTCTCCATTAATTCAATTCTGATTAACTAACAGATGTTCCACTACAACAGAAATTATTATCAGCTTATGTGTTCAAATGTTAAATGCAAACTCCAAGTCAGACTGCAGCCATTTGCAAACCTGACTTCAATAAAAATTGCATTTTTATTCTCCATTCCTCTTTCTCTCTCAGAATATTCAAGCCAGCTTGGTAAAGACAAAACTCCAAGGCACTGTTGCTAATACCAACTAATTGATAAGATCATAGCTGGTATTTAAAGTACATCATGACATGATGCATTGAGTGTCAGAAAAATCTTGCAAAGTGAATGAAAAGCGCAAGAAACCTCTGTTTGTTTTTGCAGTGGTATTGCCTGGGTTCATCAGGACCAAAGATCCTGACACAGCAGAGAAGGAAGCGAGATTACAGGTAAAACTCAATCTCAGTCATCTCTGATGATCATTCAATTCCATTGTTATGTGATCTAGTGAGACTAAATCAAATAAGTGTCGTGCAAAGCTGTATCTTCTCTTCAAATACTCTTAATTTAATAATAAATAAATAAATGTAGGGCAATGTAGGGCAAGGAGCAATTACAGCAGCAACAAGTAGGTTTAGGCATTGCAATTGCAAGAAAAAACACACATACTCAATTCTCAATTACTATTCTAATTAAAACAATATAAGTGATTACCACTGGACATGATGCACTAATTAAATCACTTGCAAGCTACGTTGACCTCAAGTACATGGACTAACATTGTTCATAATTATTAGGGATTTAATAATGTATTGAAGAATTATTAAGTCTTTTAGACGAGCCTCATTACACTTAATGAGAGCACTGTGTGAGGGACAGCAAGATCGCCATGACAAAACTTATGTTCTATCTGCATGTCATGCAGCAAGTCCTAACACAGCTTTTTTTTGCATAACCTGCTGTGAAAACCTGAGTATCTCCATGCTTGGACCACCTAACTTCTCCCAAAGTTGTATTTTCCTAAAACAAGCCAAAATTTTAACAGCCTCAAAAGAGGTTGCTCAAGAGATCAGCAAGCACATCTGAGGTGTACCTGGCTTGGATATGATGGTGTAGGCTGCTCTTGGCTGATTCATGTAATATGCTACACAATCACAAAGACGTGGGTGCAGGCTCTGATGGTGGGCTCTATAGACATACTGGCAGAAAACAGGGACTGTATTCAAGAGCATCATGTACTGGACAGAGTTTTTATGCAGTCATAACAGAAGCATGAAACACTGATCAATTTGCAAATTATTTTTACCGTTCCTGTATTTCAAATGACTTTTACAATCATTTGAGATTTATATCTACAACCATCAAGTACTCTGTCTGCCAGTAAAAGTCAGTTCTGGAAATATGCACACCTCAAACAAAAGATGTCTTCACACACAGAAACACCACCCATTTTAAAGTAAAAGTATTTAGTCCTCTATCACAGCAGTTTTATAAGCCAAAGAAGTATTGTTAGTATTTAAGCATTTTGAGTTAAATTTGAAACTTTATTCCTTGTTAAAGCAAGGTTAGAAAACAAAAAAATCAGGTTAGAGTAAGACTTCCTAGAGGGAAAAAGAGTTTTATATTTTCCCCTTTTAATAATTTAACAACTCTTTCTGCTTTGAATTTCTCAGAGAAATATCCAATTTTCCTTTCAGACTGTTTCAATTAGCACTCAAATGTTCCCCCAGCTCAACATAAGTCAATTTGAATGTTATAAGCCAGTATAAAAAGATGCCTTCTAGAACAAGAGGGAAACTTCAGGACACAATTATAATATCAGACCCAAAAAATTAATTTTAAATATGTATGCTGTGTCAAGGTTAGCTTGTTCATTCACTTTTAGGAAATATTCATCTTATATGAGAGAAAATAAAAGGTTTGAATGACATATCAATGACAATTCCAGTTCCAGTAAGGGCAGCATTTTGGATTCAGCATTTTATCTTTTTCAAATCCTATATCCTGAGAGGTTTAGAAACTGTTGTACTTGCTGGGAAATAGTAGTATTTTCACAACAGCCTTCACATGGAATCTCAACAGCTACAGCAGCATTGGAAACTCTGGTGAAGAAACAGAACTAGAGGAAGCTCTAGACAAGTTTCATGCTTTACAGTTCTTCAGAGTGGCCTTTTGTTTTTTTAGTGAGCCTTTTCTCTAGTTTTCAGGACTCCAGAAGAGGAGAAGGAGGCAAGGAAGACTGTGAAGAGCCACACCTCTCAACTGTTGTCCTCCCATTGTTGAGTCCAACTGGCTCCACTGGTCAGGTGTTAAGAAGAACCTGTTCAATACATAGGGCTGACACTTAGGCGGCGC
The DNA here is from genome assembly GCA_013390025.1 of Pitta sordida. Lineage (NCBI taxonomy): Eukaryota > Metazoa > Chordata > Aves > Passeriformes > Pittidae > Pitta > Pitta sordida. Next base: position 32,520 of record WEKX01008673.1, on the reverse strand, counting down.
AAAACTCTGTATCCAGACCTTTACAGAACTGAAAATTCTGCTCATTACTTTGCCTCATTATTTCTTAACCTGTTTTTGACTATGCCAGAACTATCTCTTCTAATTTTATGAAAGCATTTATGAGCTAAGGGTGACAGCTAGAACTGTACAGTGCATCCAGGTCAAATATGAATAGATATTAAATCCAATGGGGTTTTTATTTTATGCAAAAATATGAGAAAAGAAAGTATCATATGTAAGTAGGCTTCTATTTAGAAAAAATACTGGTATAGTGGCATACATGTTATATACATGTGCATATTATATGCACGCGTTATGTGCATATATTCATTGCACTGCATGACTGTCAGAATGGAATCTATGCTTGTCCCTAGAAATTTGAAATCTAAAGTAGGTAACATAAGTTTACATTTAAAAAAACCACAACAGAATAAGAAGATAAAGATCTAATCTCTGATAAGAACAGGATGGTCTATTATCATTCGAACCACAAGTAATGTTATGGAGGATTAAAAAACACCCACAAGCTCTCTGGAAAACATGTTTTAAGACTAATTCCAGACTCTTATTTGAGACAAAAACTAAAAACCCAACCAAACAGCTCAGACATTCCAATTTCATCTCCCCTGTCCCCCCAAGAATGAAAACACAACATGCTCATAGATGATTCAATTAATGATACAAGAGACTGGGAATAAAATACAACATACTCAGGTGTCATTCAGTTAATGGTGCAGGACAACGGGAATAAAACACGAGTTATTCCCAGAATTTGAGGGGGAAAAGGTAGATCTCCTCATGGAAATGCAGATAAGATTTTCAAAAAAGAATTCATGGTGAAATTCAGGAAGGGCAACTGCAATCCAAATCCATATCAGCCTAAATTTTCAAGGCAACTAGGCTAAAGGGCCTAACACAGAATAAATTAAATATACTCATTTTAAAGAACAAAGATATTAAAAAAGTGAATGTTTAACATATTTTAACGTAGACATCAAAAAAGAGAAGTAGCCCACATTTAGTTTCTCTTAATAAGATTTAAGCTGACATGCTTGGGCACTGGGAAAGAATTACGATACGTACAGAAGACAAAAAAAAAGGGAGGGAAAAGTAGGGAGCTGCACTCTTACTGAAATGTCACAGAACCTCTAAGAAGACATTGGAAAGACCAAACAGTGGTAAACAAAGCCATACTGACAAGTCACTCACAGGGTCTCTCCTGTAAACAGAGGATGATGGAAAGAAATGGTGTGCATCTGCTGCTAGTAAATATGGAAATACTTATTTTAATAACATGAAAGGGGATATGAAATGGTATATAGCAACTAGCCAAAAAAAGTCTAAATATTTTTGAGTGCTGTATTCTAAAAGTCTATCAAAGAAAAAAACCCTAAACAAACAAACAAAAAAAAATAAAGAAAAAAAATTCAACTCCCTTGATCCCTTCCTGTACCTCCCTCCTCATTTATTGGACAGTTTGTTCCCATGGTCATTTCCCCATGGTCTGAAAGGGCAAAAAAAATTACTTTTTCCACATTGCAATGGAATAGTAATCTCAGTTTGATATTTGTATTTAGTCTTCATCTTTTTTAACGCCTTTAGTAAGTTCAAGGAAGTCAGATATATTTTGACAAGTTTTTTGATTTATTATTACATCTCTATTTTTGAAAGAACTTTATTATTCAGGAAATTAAAGCCAACCTCAATAAGGGCAAACTAAAGCATACCACACTAGCTACAATTTAGGGGGCAAATGACAATCACAGTTCTAAATGTCAAGGATCTCTAACCCAGAGTTGAGTGAAACATTGAGCAAGAACCGCAGATTCATTGCTCTNGTTTAAGATCTACAGTGCCAGCACTGCTTACCTCTTGAGGACTTGTCTCCAGAGCTGATCTCTCAGGTTGGCTTGCTAGGTAGCCAGAGCACTACCTGCATTTGATGTATGAAAACAGCTCAGTNTCACACAGCAAGAAAGTATTCCAGTTCTCTCCCCTCCTCATCTGTCAAATTGTCCTGTGTACAGTTGGTATCTCCAAAGTGTTTTGCTGAAAATACCTCTTTTTCCAACAGCTAGTTGGTCCCTTTCAGGATCATTACAGGGTATTGAGAGGTCTTCACTCCAAAATTAAAGAAATACAGAAGGAAAGTCTTGCTTGTCAACCCACCCAAAGTACNGCTTTATGAGATTAACACAACACAGGTTTTCAAAGAAGGCATTCTGATTACTGAGTGAAACAGTCTAAGACAAATTTCTGGAGAGAGGGAATAAAAAATTCACCTGAAATCAGTCATGGACAAACAAAACTTCAAAATGCCTGTTTATTTAAGGAGTTATCATAAGAAAATGCATAAGGAACTAGCCTGAAATACTGAGCAACATTATAGGAAAAGGTATCAGATAACAGATGTATCTCTAAACATTTGGTAGTGGTAGTTGGTGAATTAGTGTTCATTAGAACGTTGAATATGAAATTATATGGTCCTATTTTTAAGCAAGCAACCAATTATCAGCATTCTCATAATCTCTCCTCCAAAACAGTCTAATGTTTCAGCAATTCAGAAATGACACAAAGCAAACCTTTGATAGATCTGGTCTTCTCCTTCAGACAAGAGTTCACTCAAATTCTAACCCAGCAAAAGCTTACTTGATATCTGAGAGCATCAAACTTTTCTTGCCTTTGATATTCACTTTTTTACCTTCTCATTTCAATGCTTAGTCTCAACATTCATTAAAAACAGTGTTTTAAGATTCAGATCTTCAAGTTCAATGATGAAGATCAAACAACTTCCAACAATGTTTGAAGAGCATCCAAACATTTGCTTACCTATGTGAAAAAGTTGGGGGGTTGACTCGGGTGACTGCCCAATTGCAAATTTCTAGCGAGTAGAGACAGAATGATCCTTTTTCTTTGCTTTGATTAAATAATGAGTAGTTTATTATTTAGAATATAATTAAGTTGGTAATAATAAATAGACAATTCATGTCCTAGCCATATGATTCATAATTGCCCACATTCCTTGCTGATGATTCTCCTGTAACCAATGTGTCTATACACATTATGTTGCCAGAAACCAGCCCAAGATTTTAGATAAGCATTAGTCAGAATTACAGTTTCAAGAACCTTTAAGGAGGGAAAAATCGATGCAGCATTTACACCTGTAATTAACCTCTAGAATTTATACAGATTGGAATAAGCTGGATGGTCGCTTTAATCAGTGTAGAATAAAGATATTTTCCTCCCTTGCAATATATTGCCATTGCTGTTTTCAAAA
>WEKX01008673.1:6915-26389 GCA_013390025.1 Pitta sordida | reverse complement strand
GAATTACAAACATTAAGCTTCCTGAAGTTAACCAGAATTTCATTTGTGCTTGGTTCACGTTTCAAAGGATAGCTATTACCTAGAGGATTAGTATATTTATATCTAATAATAATTATATTGTATAATTATATATTATATACGATAGGTAATATGATATATATTATTATATAATTATATTTTCTAAAAAATAGTTTTTATTTACACCCACAAAAATAGACAAAAAAAAAAGTAAGGAAGACCTCATTCCTAATTTGGGGAGCTCCAGTTGAGTGGGTAAGAAGGGATGCAAAATGAACNTCTGCAGATTGGAAGGACCTGTGACTGTCTGAAGGGTTTTCTCTTCAGCTCCTACACTTCTTCAGAGTGAGCAGTTCACGATCCATCTGCAACCACCTATGACATAAAACCACAAGTAGGAAAGCCCCGAGAAGGGTAACTCACCTGTTTGATGCTCCAGGGCAGGCAGTGCAAAGAGGGAAGACTGTATTATTCAAGCCAGTGAGAAAGGCAAATTATATTCCACACTGGACTACCTCACCAGCATTAACAGGAAAAATTAACTTCAAGCAAGGCAATCCTAGCAAAACAAATTTAGGCAAGAAGCAGACACAAGTAGGAACAGACAAAATGGACTGAGGCTTTTGGTTTTGTTTTAGCAGGGTTTGGAGGAGTTTTTGTCTGGTTGTATTTTTGTTGTTTGATTTGGAGTTTTTAAAACATATTTCTTACTTTTCCACCATATTTCTCATTATTTGTTCAGTCTCCCTTTACTAGCCATGTAGCATCTTAATTAATTCCTAGTTTAGATTTCACCGATTACTTGCTCATTCTCTAGCGCTCACCTCCATCTCCCTCACACTTCAATGCTTTAAGTTCTTTTCTTCTGAAACATATCCACTACTAATTAAATCTGCTGTCACTACCTTCCTCAGAAGGTCTTAATTTTCCGCCATTTAGCAACATGCTACAAGTTCTGCAGTGCAGGAAACGACTTCAACTTTGTCCTTTTAGTTGGGCGAGTGCAACAACTATTCTTTAGGCACTGTTCTCCAACACCACTAAAGCAAATGCCATCCACAGAGCTTGCTTAACGAGCATTTTAGTCAAAACAGCTTTTAACATGCCAACAGTAGACTATCTCTGAGAAAACATCCTTATTTGCTTGCATCATACTTGACTAATGGCACTGCTTTTGATGAAGAATGACATTTTGAGTGATGGAAACAAAACTACCAGGGAATTCAGTTATTTCTAAACATCTCTAAATAAATTGTTTAAGTTGCCAGAAGCATTTATCTTCAACATTTTTAATAGGGAAAAAAAACAACAAAAAAACCCACTTTGAAATGAAACTGCCCTGAAAAAGAAGAGGTTATGACTAAACAGTTAAACAATCACAGAAAAAAAGAAATGTTTCATGTCATTAGGCAAAGGATTTCAACTCAATACAAATTGGATTGGGGAGAGGGAGGTTGCCGTGAGTGAGCAGACTGGTGCAGTATCAAGAGAGAGAAAAGAGAGCCACCACACTACAGAAAATGTTCCTTTAGATTACTCTTAATTTAAGAAAAAAACATCAATCAGCAAACTGGAGTGGCTGTTATGTACATAATGGATGCTATCAACACTTGACTGACTTGTCACTTCACTGTGTCTACCTAGCCTGATCTGCACACAATTTTCTCTTTCCTGACATTTTCTCTGGAGAGGTCCCTGGATAACAGAACTACAGAGAACTGGATTTGCCCTCCAAACAATTTAGGTCTCCATAATACAAATCTTTAACATCAGTTAGATGCTGTCCTTGATATTCTGCTTATCTATTATCCTCTAAATACTAAAGGCTTTGGAGAAGGAGATGACTGAAGTTCACAGCTGGGGCTTATCTCTAAAGTCAGTTTCAGATGCCAGTCCAAGGTCTTGACTTTAATCTTCAAAGCAATTAACAGATGAGCCTCTGCTACACTAGAGACCAAATTGCTAACTATATATTTCCTAAACAGTTGGGCTTCTTTGGGACAATGCTGATCACAAAGCCCAGACCAAGCTTCATGCGAGCTGGGGCGAAACCTTTTCTGTCGTAGGAATCTGCCTGCAAGATAAGACTCCATGGGAGTATTCAGAGCTGCACTCCACTCTCATTGGAAGCAATTTAGCCTTTTTCTAAAGAAAACAAACAAACAAACAAAAAATCTCACCTGAGTAGTTGTACAAGCACCAACAGTCCTCCCAAGTCACATCAAAATATTTTTCGTACCCTATCCCCACATTAGCAAAACACAGAAAGTGTTTTTCATTCAATAGGGAGCAGACAATTTTTGAAGTATTCAGAAGAGTTTCAGCTAATTGTTATATAAAAGGGTACAGGCAGCAATTCAAGCTAGGCAGAGCACTAGCATAAGCAAGTAGCTTTGTGTTAGCCTTGCAAACTGCAGTTTGGAAAATGCTGAAGCTGATAACCAGATTCATGGAACAAACACACTGTAACAAAATTTCCTCTTCAAAACAGAGACGTACAACCTCAGCAGAAATAATACCTGCTACAAAGGCATTTTATCTCCACCTCAAAAACAAATTTCGTCCTATGCCAGAAGGACATACATAATCAAAATTATTAACTTGAAAAAACGTGGCTTTAAAATATGGGGTTCTGCTGCTTTTGGTGCCCAGTCCAAGGATAGAAGCACATCCAAGAAGGCACCAAGTGTTGGGCAGCTGCAATTATTGCAAAAATGATCTTCAAATATGAAGAGAAACAAGCAGCAGGAAACTCTGCGCACCTGTATGGGTGAACGCCCAAAACTGAACTCCAGAACTCTCAAGGAGGAGCCTGATACTTGCTAGCTGCCACCAGTGGGGGCTGCTAATAAAGAAACATAAGATCAGCATACAAGTTAAGAGGTCAATCTTCTGCTATGCTTCTGCACATGCTCTGTTTAGACTAGAGAAAATGGAATCCTGGTCTTCAGAAAAAATGTTTTCATGCCAAGACACAGGGCTCTGAAAGAAGGGCATGGTCTTGGAAAGCAGAAGAGGGCCCAGAAAGAAGGCGAAGATCCTGGCCCAGGGAAAAGTCTGAGGCAAAGAGACAAGATCCTGGAAATGAGAGATACCAATGTGGAGACCAAGTTGAGGATGCCCATGCACCTCAGACAGTGGTGCCCAATACCTGTAACTGCAAGCAGCATCAAAGCAGAAACCAACACAATTTTCTGTTTGACTTTCCCAGATAAGCAGTGACCTCCCTGCAGGGGAAGGTCAGACCATAGGAATGAAACATCAGGGCTGTAACAGTCAGAGAGAATAAACACAAAATAAATGAAAAATTCCCACCTAGGTTTTTGCAAAGGTGATACTCCCTACTTTCTCAAGGATTCTGGATGAAGCTTAGAAAGAGCTATGGGATGAGAAGGAAGCAGGGAGGAAGAAGTGCTGCTGTTAATTTGGCACTCAATTGAAGGAGCTGAATGGGAGCCAGAAGTGGTACAGATGGCATCTTAATTCCCCTTTCTTTAGAAGAAAAATTATTTTTAATACAGTAACTTTTTGTTACCATGAAGGCATTTTTAACTATGAAATAAGGACAGTTAAAAGCAGTAGTTAAAACCTCAGCTTTTAGATGACAGTTCTGAACGCAATTTCACAAAGTGAATCACGCTAGTGATTCACATGCATACATAGTTTCTTCAAAGACATAACAAGCTGCTNACCTCAGCTTTTAGATGACAGTTCTGAATGCTATTTCACAAAGTGATGGCTAGTGATTCACAGGCACACATAGTTTCTTCAAAGTNCAAGGTTTTTCCAGGCTCCAAGAATGCTCACCAGAGCTCAGGGACACCCCTTCCCCACCGCAGAGGCAGGGCGAGCACGTGCGGGCCAGTGCGGGGCCCCCAGGGCCAGCACAGGGCTGGGCTGGGGGGGGCTTCGGGGGGAGCAGCGGCACGGGGTTTGTGTNACTATGCTGTTGTCTTTGTACAGGGCAGAAGGAAAATGTGGAATTTATACAAAATTATATACAGTATATCCCCACTGCATCACGACCTCTCCATTGCAACCCTGTGCATTTGTGAGGAAAATTTCTCACGGTTCAGTTTCAGGGATCTGCGCAGTTTCCTTGACGACGCACGCACAGTACCTCTGCTTTGCCGAGGGGTGGTGCTGTCTCTCCCTGTAGGTGGGGTGGGGCCGGCCCCCAGGGGAGGGCACACTGGGAGGGTGTGCAGTTNTGCGAGGCCCCTGGCATGACCCGTTCCTCACAAATTATGGGGTACAATTGTATTCTTTTTTGTTCTTGACACTGCATTCTAGCTCTAGGAATTCCCTGTTACACAGCATTCCAGGCTGTTGCTTGTTTTTCTGACACCTGGTTAAAAGTCAATCTAACAGCCATCACAGCTGCAAAACTGGAATCTTGACTGCATCTCAAATAGTGACTCATTCCATGCAGTAAGTGGCACAAGAATTTGGTAACATAAGTGAAAAAACACTGTGGTGGCAACTTTGGAGTTTCTCATCTCGAGTAGAAATTCACTCTGTGTTTAAGAGCAACATCCCTGCACCCGTGCGGAGGACACACAGTTTCTCCAGCTTGCCGTGGTGTTTAGAGCTCTGCAGCACTGTCCCCCGGTCCNAACATCCCTGCACCCGTGCGGAGGACACGCAGTTCCTCCAGCTGCCGTGGTGTTTAGAGCCCTGCAGCACTGTGCCCCGGTCCCTGACCCGGTCCTGTGTGTCTACATGCCCGTTCCCTACAGTGGAAGGGTCACACTGCAGTATGCCTTAGGTGGCTGCTGAGACGCAGCACAAGAATGCCGACCAGAACCCAGTGACACCCCTTCTCCGTTGTGGAGGCAGGGCAAGCACGTGCGGTGGCAGCAGCCAGGTGGTGGCTGCAGAAGCGGCTGGGAGGGTGCAACGGTGGGATGTGTCCACCCCACAGCCGCGCCATGCTGACAGCCCCGGCAGGCCAGGACAACGTGGGGCCGGGACTCTCAAAACACTTAATGAAGACTAAGTAGTTGGGTTCACTGGATACCTATAAGTGAACATAGTTGATTGGTTGAGTCCAACAGGAGAGGGGTCTGGACAATTTAAGACCTTAAACCTTCTCAGAGCTTGAAAGAAGTAGAAACTCTACCAGAACCCATTGGATCCTGAAGCATACCACAGTTCCTAGAGACTGGCACTGGGAGTATTGCACCATTTTGTCAAGACCTTGTTTCTCTCAGCTTCCATGTTCAGTATCCCAAGCTCCAATACTTTGTCCTGTGCCAGTTCTGTTTACTCCCAACTCTGCTACAGTCTACAGAAGGCACAAGCAAAGAATAACATGAACTGGTGAAAGCCAAAGTGAATGTCAGCCTGACAACACTTTCTAACACAACTGCATTAGCTCTATCTACTAGCACAGAGACTTAAATTTACATCTGCCTTCTCTGTTTCTGAGTGAGAAAGAAATCCCCAAGGACCAATGCTGGCCTTAAAACAAAAACAAGCAAACAAAACCAAAAAACAAACAAACAAACATAAAGGCTAAAACACATTGCACACATTGTTTAATACTTTGTTTATCTGAGTACCTCATGTCCTTACACAGTTGATGTTGACACAGTTATCTATCACTCTATGGTTGTGTGATGCAACCATCTCTTACCCACCCATATACTTAGGGAGGTGGCAGGAGTGTCAACAGAAATGCATATGCATCATGAATATGATCCACAGGTTGATGAGTGACAAGATTAGTCAAATAGTTTGGATGGTACTGTATCATCACAAGATGTTCCAGATTCATTTGATCTTTCTAACATTCACCAATTCCCCTTAGCACCTATTTATTTTAATGGCAAGTAAAATTTCATAAACAAGGACTGCAATACCATTAATTGCCCTTCCAGTTTATTGTCAATATTATCAAAATCAATAACTGTAATCACCAATCTATGCGTGACATTATTACAGTTGGTATGCTGGTTTTTGATAGCTTTGCCTATGCTTGGGCTATGGGGCTTTGGTCTTAGGGAATGGGATAAAGTTCCAGAATTATTCCTTTCACTTGACTTGGTGTGCATCATTGCAGCTGACTAGTAACAGTCAAGCCTGCCTACAAACACTAAGCATTCAAAATCATTTTCTTGGCCAAGCTTACAGAGCTGCTGACATTATAATTGCTTGTAGTTAAAAAACAACTGCAACATACAAGCTAGGAGAAATGAGTGCCACACAGTCTCTACAGGCCACTTATGAGGTGGGCAACTAAAAAGCAGGGGATGTGTGGAAGACATGGATTTCCTAGATTCTCTGCAGGATTTAGTATATACTTATCTTTATTTTATTTATTTATACTCTAGGTGTAGTTCCTGAATTCTATCAAATAGTAACAACCTTCTCTCTCTCCTAATTTTAAACACAGTTATGGATGGGAACCTGAGTCAATCTAAACTCTAATGGCAGAAAAAAAGTGAATGAACATTCTATCATATAGTCAGAATTGCAATGCTAGTTGGTAGCCGTATATACTGTTGGAATAAGAGACCCTTCAAATTCTTGATTGTATTATCTAGCCAGAAAACTTCAAATAGAAGAATACACAGAATATTAATAGCTTCCCTGTTCTATAAAAGGTTGTTTTAACTATCAGAGAATGAAAATGGACAAAAATTCTGAATTTCTGCTTTGTGGGAAATTCAAAACAAAAAATTTCACTCCTGTGAATGCATGAAATGACAGTTCTGAACAGAAAACTGTACTGCACTTTCAGAACATCCAATTATTTCTTCCACATTTGGCAAGGATTCTCATTATTTCACAACAAATATGTAGCACTCTATAATTATATGTTACTATTATTGATGATAGTATATGGATATTCCATTATATTCAACATTCTCTAGGGCAACTTGTAATTAGCACTGTTTGGAGAATTTATTTTTCTCCATTAAATTGTTTAACACAAAACCATGTAAAATAATGTTCCCATATCTTTAGCATCTGAGATTACAATGTAATTTTTTAAAAAATTTAAAATGAATGTTTTGGAATTTTGTCAATTTTTATTTGGGAAGCTTCATGTTCAATTTTTTTCTCTCTAATTTTCTATTAACAAAATTTTGTAAGAAAAATTAGTATCAGCAAAATAAACTTTGTATGACCACATTTGCTTAGACAAGGCTAATATATTAAATAAATCCAACAGCTGTATACACCAGTCAGCAAGGAAAGCTGAGATGCAAGCCCAGCAGACATAAACAAGACCGCTCAGCAGATGCTAATAACCAGTGGGCAGAAGAAATTATCAAGCACTTTACAGGCAAGGAGGAAGACATCAGCACTACACATGCCTGCACCTTGCAAACATGTCTCCCTTCCTTCCAGTAACCACTAGTGCAGCCAGACTCATCTTCAACATACTAAAAGAACGTAGTCTCCAAAACTATACGCCGCTAGAAGTGTTCCACCTACGTAACTTGTTTAAAAGCACAGTAACAGGAACAGGGTATCACTTAGGACTGGGTAAATGATTATCAGTGCTCAGGTACAGCCTCTGTTCATGTTAAAGGTTTAAGCAGCAAAGAGATAAAAGCCCAGAGCTTAGATCTTTAGTCAAACTTTCTACTCAATTTGTACAACACCAGCTCAGCATGAACCAAAACTCCCACCTCTCCCTGGCTCCTGCTCAGCAAATGAGGCACAAAAACCAGAGGTAGTTAGTGAATACACTGCATTATTTTTTTTTCCCAGAATCAGCAGAATGTTCCCTGGCACAGGTGTATGTTAAAAATGATGAATCTGAAAAGTTCACATTGATTAATTACTCTGCTTTTCATATTCACTACCTCATAGAAAGAGAAGAGAAAATAGACCAAGATGTTGCAATTATTTGTCTCTCCACCTCCTTGATATTTCGTACTGCCTTATTTTTTTCTAATAGGAAACAAACAATAAAACTCTGTTTCTCAGCATCTATTTTTAGCTGTAACATTTTCAGGCTTAAAAGAAGAATTGGATTATCTTAAAACAGAGCTTTAAGGAAGGCAAAGAAGATTTACGAAAGCTTCTGAAACAGTCAAGTAGTTGTTGAAAGAAATTCACGTATCTTGGGAGAATGTGCCACCAACCCATCTCCATAATATCTAGGCATTTTCTACCTGATAGACACATTTATTGCCAACATCCTTAAAGTTCTCCAAAGACGTAAATACTTTTCAAATCTCGGGCCAACTGTATGAGAAGTGGATGACAGATGTTCCACTATAAATGCTTTCTCAGAAGCAAGACTTAAATGGAGCCCTGAAAGGGCATAGATTCAAAGGAGCACAAGCCCTGTGAGGAACGACTGAGGGAACTGGGGTTGTTCAGTCTGGAGAAGAGGAGGCTGAGGGGAGACCTTATCGCTCTCTACAACTACCTGAAAGGGAGTTGTAGCCAGCGGGGGGTCGGTCTCTTCTCTCCAGCTACGAGAGGACATAGTGTTAAACTGCGTCAGGGGAGATTTAGACTGGACATTAGAAGGAACTTTTTCACAGAGAGGGTGATCTCTCAGTGGAATGGGCTGCCCAAGGAGGTGGTGTAGTCACCATCCGTAGACATGTTTAAGAAAAGGTTGGATGATGTACTTGGTAGCATGACCTAGGTATGAGGGTATTGTGTTATAGGTAGGATGGGTGTTGGTAGCAGGATGACAACAGGTTAGGTTAGGTAACAGGTGATAGGCTGGACTTGATGATCTCTATTCCAACCTTACTGATTCTGTGATTCTGTGAATTCCACATCAGAGGTGATCCACCACCAATTCACCAGACACATGGCCTAAGTGATAACAAGCAAGTTCAAAATTGTAAACCTGTTCTGTCATATTTTCCACAAAATAAGATTTTCAGCACTTAAGCAAAATATTCTGAAACTGCTGTCAAAACTTAGACCTGCAAATCCACAACCCACATAACACAGATGAGTCTAGAAATCAGACTTTTCAGTTCAATTGTTTCTAAGTTCAAGGTCCTCTCTATCTACATAATGAAGAAACATTTCCCTTCTTCGTGGAACAAAACATGACAACGGCTCCTCAGTTACCACTCTCAAGTGCAATATAAATAATCCATGAGAGTAAGAAAAATGTGATTTTAAATATAAAAAACCCCAAACACAAATGCTTAACATTACGAGTAAGTATCCTTAGTAAAATAAATGCACTTTTCTCATACTTTGTGTCATCTAAGCCAGTCAATAGTCCTTCATTCACAGGAAGCTGATGAATCTGACAGCACTGTTTTCATTAGTAAAGTTACTTAGCTACCATTATCCAAGTATCCTTGCTTTTGTATCATGCCAGGTCCAATTAGACATTTTGGAGGGGGACATATTTTGATTTCACCACCACCACCACCAAAAAGGAAAGCGAACTAGACACAACTACATAATTTCAGAAAATTGCAGGAAATGCATAATATATATGAAAACATATAGACAGAATTACACAGACATTTTGTATTCTTCTCTCTAATTAGTTTCTTTGGAGCAGATTGTTTTCAATAGACTCAAGAAAATTGAGCTTGATTCACTGGAGACAATCTGGGCTCAGTTATTAACCTGTTAGCCCTTAAACAAGGAAAGTTCTTTAAAGTGTGCCACATTAACAAGAATACTTGTCAATAGAAATCAGGGCAGCATCATGATGTGAATTTTGTTTATTTATTTTTAAGTAAGGAAACAACTCAAAACAGGAAAAAAGCTACATATTTTGTCACTGGTTAACAAAGTCAGTTAGAATCTACCTGAATAAGCCTGGAGCAGGGATACTCAGTTTTAATGTGCTGCAACAGCTCCTAAATTTGGACAGAATTGACAATACTATTAAACAAGTGCAGATTTATCCCCAAGCCCCAGGGATATTGCTGGCCAGCACTTGGTGGAGGATGGAGCATCCCATCTCCATGCCAGCTGATGTGATTAGGGCTGATCAGCCTGTCCATTCCTGCAGAGCGCTGCATCTGTTCCTGAGAGCAGTTGTGCTAACACATGGAGTCATATTCCTGTTTACCAACTCTAAGCTCTTTTCTAGTTGAGGTGAGCCAAGTCCTGATAATTCTCAAGCATCTCCTCTTGCCTCAAATGACACTAGAAATGGAGAAAATATTCCTGTCTCTGAGATGAGAGTGCTGAGATAATCAGGTAGAACCATGTATCAATTAAATAAATTGTTTTAGCAGTTGCAGAATTGTGGTTCTGTTTTCCTTTGAAATTAACTTTTACATTATAGCACAAGAAGATATGAAATGAGAAATCCAAAAGATCTGCTGACACAGATGCATTTCAGATGCTTTAAATTTCCCTCAGGGAAATCTGGTCTTCTTCCTTAGTATTAGTTCAAAACAAAAGTATAAACATAAAGTTTGCAGAAGAATCAAAGCATTTTCAAAATAAAGTTTTTAAATACAGAGAACTAGATGAAGGATAAATTTAAGCTACCTTAAGAAAACAAGTATCTAATGCTGAAAAGGTTGATTTTGTTCTATACTTCTGTCATGGTTTGACCCTAGCTGGATGCCAGAGATTCACCCACAACCTTTCCCAGAGAAAAAAAATGAAAAAAAATTTTATCCCAGGCAAAATGACACAAGCTACAAGTGGGCAATATAAAGGATTTATTTATTAACTAACAAGATCAGAGCTTAATGTGAGAAACATCATTTGAAAGGCAACCTTTCCCCCCCCACACCCCTCCTTCTTCTTGCAATAGATCTCATATTCCCTTTTTTCCTCCAGGAGACAAAATGGGGAACATCTTTCAAGCACGGGCTGCGCTACTTCATTTATGAGTCCATAATACAAGTCCAAAGTACATAGATCAGATCCTACCATAGTATAATTCTGTCACAAAGTGTCTGTCCAAAGGATCTCTGCCATCTCTGCTGAACTCTGCTCCAGCCAAATGTTTCTGGGCTCTAAGATATCTGCAGCTTTCCAGCATGATCCTCCATGTTCAGTGTAGCCTCAGGTGGATTCTGCATCTCTAGTTTCCCTCTCTCTATTCCATAGGTTTGCAGGCAGACAGTCTGCTTCACTATGGTCCATTCTACAAGCAGCAGCGAGGCGCCTGGAACCCTTCCTACCCCTCCTCCGGCTGGCCTGGCCGTGATGCCTTCATGGCTGCTCAACCTTGCACAGGCTCTGCTCCAGCCATCTTCTTTGCTGTTTCCACTCTATTTTTCTCCTTTCTTAAGTATGTTATCACAGAGGTGCCTCTATCTGCTCCTGGCAGCGGCGGAGGCCCAGGCAGAAGCTGGCTGGTGTTAGCTCCACTAGTTTGACCCCACCACTGCCAGGAAAAAAAAAATCACTCAAACCAGGACAACTTCACGGTTTCCATTTAATTAAATTGACTTATATTTTGCTTTTCTATGCTCAAATATCATGGCTCTTTTAGTCTCACAGGGTCCACACAGGATATAATATTATCATCATTTATTAGTCAGCTAATAGCAGGCACAAGCAATTATCTGAGGTAGGTAAAGAGGAAAGTAAAACTCCATCTCCAAGAGCTGGGAGAAAAAAAAAAAGAAAAAGAAAGCATATCGGGTCTGTCTGAGCCCATAGCAGTCATGGCTATGCTGTGCTTTAGAAGGGTGTTGATAAACACACAAGTGTTTTTATTACAGCCAGGCATACATCACAATAATGTCCCTTCCCCCCCAACTGAGGATGACATTTGGGAGAGGACACGAGCAGGCCAGCTGGCCCAGATTGACCGAAGTGATATTCCATACTATATGAAGTCAGCTCAGATGTAAAAGTTGAGGAAGGGAGCAAGGAGGAGGGGCATTCCTGGTTCTCAATTACTCCCTTCTAATCACGTGTATGAGCCCGGCTTCCCTAGATGTAGATGGACACCTCTGCTCATGGGAAGTAGAGATTAGTTCTTTTGCTTTGCTTCTGCATGTGCTTTGCTTTGTTTTATTTTTGCTTATATTAAACTACCTTATTCCAACCCACCCTTAGTATATCATCTTATTATTTGGGACTGAGGGACCATTCAGGCCCCTGGCATCTAGTCAGGGTAAAACCCGTTACAGAAAGGTAAAAAAACCACCTATGCCAAAACCAACAACAAAAAAGGAAGGACCTTAGTATTTCTGCTGGTTTTGGCTGGCATGATGCGAGCCCTGCTTTCCTGAGGATGGCTGAACTCCTGTCCCCACATAGGAAGTAGTGAATTAATGCCTTGTTTTGTTTTGCTTGCACACCCGGCTTTTTCTTTTTCTGTTGAGCTGTCTTTATCTCAGCCCATGGGTTTTCTCACTTTCATCTTTTCAATTCTCTCTCCCATCCCACCAGAGGAAATGAGTTGTGTGAGGCTGAGTTGCCGGCTGGGGTTAAACCTTGAAAGTATTGCTAATAGAAGAAATGCCATTATCTATGTGATTTACACATACAGAGATGGAAGGCATTTGGAAGGACTATGCCTCTACTGCTTTTCTTATTGGACAATTATTCACAACTCTAATGCTTTGATAACTGTAGTGAAAGAGTTCACTTCATTAATCCAGGAGGAAACTAACCCAACCAATGCAATTACCACCTTTCTTCTGACTTAGTGTGTTCAATTAATTTATGGAAAAGTCAAAAAAGCTAGGTCTGTTTTACAGACCACACAGGACCACAACTGGCAGGGCCCAAGGGAGGGAAAGGGTGGGAAAGCACTAAAAAAAGGAACAGTCTGCCCCACTTCAGTGACTTCGACCCAGTGTATTGTCTCAGGTATACTGTTTTACCACCCCTGCGCTTCCATGCTCAGCAAGCACAGGCTTAGAATGACAGCTTTTTGTGAAAAAACACAAAAATTATTGTGCAGTCCAAGAAGTTGCCCAGATACTGTGGGAACCAGAAAACAACACACTAAAACTCTGCTTATCCATGGTTCAGCTCTTTGCAGGCTCAATCCGTCACTGTTCATTTTTCAGTGAAAAGCGGGATCTGGGTATGTGCAGAAAACACCGTGAAGAAACACAGCTCATTAATATGTAAATGAGCTAGTAACTATATAAATAAACCCATCCTAGCGCAGAGGTGCAGCAGGGAGTGCCCAGGTGCCGCTCCGAACCAGTGTGATTGCAGAAGTGGGGGCCCCCAGGGTGGTATTGAAGAGGCACCCAAAATAAAGCTCCCTCAAGGCAGCACTACTTTGTTTTTAATACAGGAGATGTCTGTGGCCATGTCACGAACAATCAATACCAGGAAGGGGATGTAAGACCACCTCGCCCTGAGTGGACGGCTGACTGGACAGGGCAGGAGGCTCTCCTCTGTGATGTGGGGGACAGGAGAGGGGAGAGGACGTGCAGGGAGAGGGGGGGAGAGGGAAGGGGAGAAAGGAGCTGCAGACAGGGCAGGCAGGGGCAGCAGACAGAGCTGCAGAGGGGCAGGTGGGGAGGAGCAGGACTATGGGGACTCCTGGCATGGGGTGCCTCTGTCCTCTGGGGGGTTCAAGCACAGGAAGCCACCAGGGGTGGCAAGGGGAAGGAGGAGGGAAGGGAGTCAGGGGGAGGGAGCGGTGCAGCCCTAGAGCCCTGGCAGGAGTGGGCAGGGGACATCCCGTTCCAGTGGCATACCATACCAGTGACATCCCATCCCATCCTGTGGTGGTGAGGGGAGGGAACAGGAAAAGGAGCCGGGAGGAGACAGCAGCGTGGCCCGGGAGCACTGGCGGGGTCAGGCAGGGAACATCCCATCCCAGTGCTATCCTATCCCAGGGCTGTTCCGTCCCAGGGTGCCCCGGCTTGCCCTGCCATGGGCACCAGCCCCAGGATGGGCTGCCTGCTCCCTTCCCACCTCAGCCACAGCGCCAGGTTCCCACAGCCATGGCAACCACAACGCATGTGCCATATTTTATGTAGCTGAGTTGACTTTAAAGACACACACTTCCCAAAAAGCCCCAGATCAGCACAGCAGCAAAAGGCAAGAGTCCCAGGACTCCCTGGACAGAATTGGGCAGAAGCCATTCCCTTCAGTCCCCTTAGCTGGCTCAGGGTGTGGGGCGGTCCTCGAAAAGCCATACAGTCCTTTGGAGTTGAGGAGGCAGGGTGATGGGTGGGGCTTAATTGCATATTCATGAGTTCGCTATCCTCCCAATTCGTGGGCTTTGCGGAGGGTAGCTGGACCCAAAGACATGTGAAACTCAGGGCATTACCGTATTCGACAAAAGACTCACTGCTGAAGGTCCCATTGTGAAGACTGAGACAACCCTGTAATTCCAGTCAGCAGTTGTCTTCTGGATCAGATACAATTGCATGATAATGCAGATGAAGAGAATTTAGAAAAAATTTTCAACTTTAGTAGCTGAGCTGTTTGTCCAATGTAATCCATACATATCCCATAGTAAAGTTGCAGTAGTTATTAAAATGTCATGTTTTCATCATACTTTGGGGGGATTATGTGAGCCTATTCTTTACACACAAAGCAATACGTCACCTTGGCATATGAGTAAGAAGGTACCACACAATAGTAAAAGCAAGAGACAAAACAGGCAAGTCATTTACAAGTGATTTAAATGGATTAGGAGTACGAGAACACTACCTTCACATAATCACCAAAACAGACCTCTCAATCAAGAGCTGTGACATGAGTCATAATCAGCACAATAATCTGAAAAGCAAGAGGAGGGGGTTGCAGCAAAACAGTCTTTCAGTGTAACAGCAACATAGCCAGCCTCTGGGAAGGATGCAGATGTGCAGCTTCAAATAGCAAAGGAGAATACAGTTAATCCAGCATCTATACTGGAATTTTTTCAATCCTTTAAGTACATTAAGTAATTTTTTCAGACATGCTGGTGGCAGGAAGGGGAGAGAAGGCTTCAGATAACAGACAGTTTGTTAACAGTAAAGAAATAGGTATTAACAAGTGCTAAAGATGAAAGATTCTTTTGGAAGGCCAAAGGAAGAGGGTTTATATCTTGTGTTTGTCTTCTTTGGGAAGCAACAGGTGGCATTTGATTTTGGTATTTTTTTATTATTTCTTGTTTTCAAGAATGCTTGCTTCCTTCAGACAGCAATTTGTTTACTAGAAGAACCACATCTCTATTTCAGTCTAATTTGTCAAGGAGAAAGCATCTGCATTTCAGTAAACACAAGAAGGTGGATTCTTTAATAATCTATGCATAGAATAAATTTAGAAAACCAAAAGGCCTTGAAGTCACCTTCAAAGATAGAAAGTTTTAGCTACACATAAATAAGTTAATAAAAAATAAGACCTCATTAACTCAATATATGAAATTAATACTTTTGATATTTGTCACATCTTGTTAATTTCTACAGTAAACAGTTCTTTTCCCAGTAATCTAGAGAAATTATATAACTAGGTGACTTGTTATTACAATTAGATAATTATTTTTCCCTCCTGATTTCTACTTACTCATGAAACTTTCATTCTGCATTAATATTGTGTAAGTGTTCATGAACACAGCCATGAGTGAAACACTTATCACCTCAGAATAGATGTCAAAGACCTTGATCCAAGTCCAGGCAGAGCACATTCTCAAAACAGGTGGAGTTTCAAATATATGAAAAGCATTTAGGTCTCTGATCCATGCTTATCTATGGCAGTGAAAGATACTAGAGCAGTTAACTATCACTGTAGGGACAGGCTGCCACCCTGCATAATCAGCAAGAGGGAATATATTGACAATTCTCCCACTTGAGTGCAATATCTAACGGCTTGCTTTACACTTCTGAGGGGCTGGAGCAAGGCTGCCAGACTCACTGTTGAACAGCCTGAGGCTCACAGGCACATTCTGTCTGTGAATCTATTCATGGGAAGGACAGAGAGCTGGGAGAAGTAACTTCAACTGCTACAACTCCTCTGTCAACACCTTGGTGGGAAGACATGCACACTTAGTCTACCTTGAAATGAAGACAGGCTAAGAGTACATGACTGCAGCTTTGGTTGGATATTTTTTTTAATTATCCAACTTGACCATTACTTTATGCAAACAAAAAAATAAATCATATAGAACAGTGTTCTACTTTGAGACAAGGTCAAGAATGATTGGAGGAAAAGCAAAGTTTGAGTAACTTACTATTAGACCATATATTACAGAAAATATTCTGTACAAAATATTTAGCCTGCCTTTAAAAATATTAATGACATTTATCTCAAAAAAACACCCTTCCAGATTTAAGTGAGGTTGTCATGTTTCAGCCAGCTTGACAACAGTAGTGACCCAGTCCTCCTTGGCCTAGGGGACTAATAAACTCTGACACCTGACAAAAACTTCACTTAAACTCTTGTCTACAACAGAAATTTACTTGGCCATCTATGTAGGCTAGCCAGTGTATATCAGTGTTAATGACTCTTGAAAAAAAAAGGGGAAACTACCTAGAAGACAAACACTGCATATTTGAATGCAATGGAATTGGAAATAGACCTCTATCAAGTACCACAAAGCACCTTACTAGAAACGCAAACTTCCTCCTCAGGGAACAGCTCTTTGGCAAACCGTCAGGATCATTCCAAAACCCAGGATATTTTTTTTCCATCGCTGACTGACAGTTTGGGGCGGCTGCAGTAACCTGTGTATCAATTCTTATTGATTTATTTTTCATTTGGCAAAAAAAGCTCCTTTTGCTTGAACGTTATGATGCTTCAGGCCACACTTACATCCAGGGAAAACTCATCCTTGTAGGTAACTTAACTGAAACTCGAGGTGCTTAAACTGTTTGTAGGCTGCAGCACATGAAGTTAAATATTAAATATCTTCACCAAAACTAGTATGGGATTTTGAGCCATTCCTCCCACTCCCATACTATTGTAGGAACCAGAAACAGAATTGGGTAGAAAACTCTGGAACAAGGAAGCTGACAGATTACATGTGCAAGCATAGCAGAGTCCTTCATTCTGGTAGAAGTCACCATCTAAGATTGTGCACAGGTTTGCAAGGCCTCTTCTCAACCACCGGAGCAGCGCTTTGGGATTAAAGCAGTGCTATTGCCCAGGTATGTGTTATTTCCTGAGAGAATGGTGTGACAAGGAAATGAAAGCCTCCTTTCCACTTTTATTTTCCTAGTAGGGATTACCTTTGCAGGTAAAGGTTTTCATTAGAATCCTGTGGCTCAATTTCCTGCATCTATACATGCTTTGACCTTGTTTTCAAGAAGCAAGTGAAAACCAGTTCAGGCTTTTCTTATTAATTTGGATGCAAACACTAAATAAAACTAGTGAAAAGCAGAATTTAGGATGAGCCTGATAAAAACACCAGTAAACTGTCTGGCTGTCGTGTGTGAAATTCAGGCTTGATCCACAAATAAAATAGCTATTCACTGAACTAAATAAAATTAAATAGGTTTTTAGGTGATACTCCCATTTTTTCCAGAGCAATTCATTGACCTGCACTAAAGCTGTACGCTTTGTTGCCCAACCTGTTAAGATCCAGAAACAAGCTCTTGATTATTTATGTCTCTGACATTTCTGCCAGACAGCAAGTGACAAAATATGAGGCAGTTAATTCCTGAAAAGGTAGAAAGATACAGGTTCCTGTAGGTAAAAGAGAAGTTATGAGATAAGAAAAAATGGCATCCTAAATAGGTGATCTTTCAAGATGGCATCCAAGAGCACAGAGGATTAGAAAGCCTTGGTAAACTCCAGCAGATTGGATCATGCATAGCACACTCAACTGTAAACAAGCATCTCTATACAAATGCAAATTGGGTTCTTTCCTTCAAAGAAAAATACAAAACAACATGTCTGTGTAAGAGTTGGACTCATCTTCCAAACCATCGCATTTGACTTTGTCATAGGAAATAATTTCCAGTTCTTTTAGTGGCAATCAATACTGCCTGTTTCAATTAATCTGAAGCTAAATCAGAAACAGTGACACTGATGTAATGACTGACAACTGATCGCTTCTATATTCCTTTAATGCTCTACAGTGGAAACTAGATTTTAAAAAGCCAAAGATTCCTTCATTCTTGTGTGGTGTGGGGTTTTTTTATCTCTATTGCAGAGAAACTTTCTCTGAAATGAATTCTTTGAATAGAATTATATTCCTTACCTAGGAAAAATCATTTAAATGTCATTCACAAGAACCAGAATAATGTCACAGAGAATAGACAAAATGAAAACATTATTTGAAATCTAAACATATCAGGAAAGTCACTAAAAAAGGTGATTCCTAGCAAGACCTCAAATTTTATTAAAGGCATAAAAAAGAGAGGTGCACGGCATCAAATATTGCATCTTCACAAGGTCATTTATCATGTAGCACTTCAAATGACAAGATAAATGACAAGTGAGATTGAGAGTGTGTCCTTAAAAGTTTATACTGTCTTGTAAGTTCCTCTCTTAGAGGGATTCAAGGTAGTAGAAATAGAGGATACCTCTGAATTTTTTTCAAAGCAGAAAATGTTAAGTGCATTTTTATATACAGTATATCCTTGATGCATTGCAACCCCTCCATTTTGACCTCACTGATTTGTGAGGAATTTTTCTCACAATTCTATTTCAGCGATTTGCCATGTTCCCCGGCCGACACATGCACAGTGCCTCTGCTCCGCCAAGGGGTAGCACTGGCACTCCCTGTGGGGCAGGACGGTCCTGACTCCGCAGGGAGGGCCACAAGTGATGCTGTCCCCTGTTACTCTAAGCCCAGCCAGGGGACTGACCCCCAACCCGGGCATGGCGTTCTTGTACTCGTGGTGTATTCTTGTACTCATTTCATATGTATTCACATATAAATTATTTTGGCTCTTGAAAGTGACCATCTGCTTCATTAACATATGAGACTTGCTAAAAAGAAAGAAAAATCCCTAAAGAATAAGGGTAACTTCATCAACTTCCCACCTTATTAATATAGGTGCAACTCCATTTACACTTCAACAAAGCAAACCAAGGATGACAGCCTAAATTGATTTGGAACATCAGTAAAAAAAATTATTTTGGTTTAAAAGAGTGTTTCTTTTTCTTTCTTTTAGATAATTTTGATGAAGTAAGGAAAATAAGTTTATGCATGTTTGAGATGCGTACTGTAGAATTTCTGCTTCGCAGACATGGGAAAAGTGTTGGAAGACAGGTGAAAATATACATCTACAACTTGGGCTTTTATATTGTTGTCATAGGTTGGCACTGTAATGTGTGTGGTGAATGCATCTTTGTGTTTTGTATTCCATATTGCTGTGTGGACCAGTGCTGTCGGTAGCACCTTTGCCCCCCATCAATGACGATGGCAGATCCCGGAAAACAGAACGACATATTGCTGCAACAGCAGCACAGCAATTCCAAAAAGCGATGGTGGCGGCTGTCCTGGCAGCTAGGTGTCTCAACGTGGCGGTGAGTCGGAGCTATTTTTCATTTCCCAGCTTTCCTTGGAGAATCGGAGAAACTGGACTTTATTTTCATTGAAATATTTGAGCTGGAAAGAAATCTCAACTACTTGCCTGGATAGCTTCACATCCAGCCAGGAGCTTGGTTCCTGTTTTCTCTTCCTCCT
>WEKX01008672.1:296295-482444 GCA_013390025.1 Pitta sordida | reverse complement strand
CGTCCCGTCCCATCCCGCTCCACCGTCGCCGGCCCGGGACCATGCGGCGGGCGCGGGCGCTGCGCCGCCGCGGAGCGTTGCTCGCCTGCCTCTCCTTGGGAACGCTGCTGGCCTTCGCCGACGCCAAGGGCTCCTTCTACCCGCCCGCCGCCCCCCTGCCCTACGGCGGCAGGTACAGCCTCTACACGGCCGGCTCCAGCCCGCAGCTCGGCCCCGGCAAGCCCGTGGGCAAGCACAAGTAAGCGACCCCTCTGCGCGATCCCCCCAGCCGCGGTAGCGCAACCATTGCGATGGGCACCGGGAGCCACCGGTCCGGGTCTCCGTTGGGCATCTCTTACCCGGCACAGACCGCGGCCACCGGGTACCGGCCACGCGTCTGGGCTTTGCGGGCAGCACCGCCGGGGGACCGGCTGTCGCGGGCACCCCATGGTGGGTACTCAACCCCCGGTGATAACCACGGGTACCATCTCCCAGGGCTCGCCCGCGGGCATCCCTGGCTACTGGCATCCCGCCGACATCCCTTGCCCCGCACCATCTGCCTGGTACTGAGCAGGGGCTGGCGGCAGGGCAGCAGTGTCCGTGTGTCTCGGTGCCCCCCTCCATCTAGAGGAGGGTCCGGGAGTTGTGTTTCCGAGAGGGAGCGGACTGCATGCGGTGGAGTTGGGGGGGGAGGAGGTGGAGATGGGATGGGAATGCCCGTGATGGTTTTGAGGTAGGTGCACATACTTGTTGTGCGTGACGTGGGAGCGAGGGTCGATGTGCGGGAGGGGAGGGTGGCAGTGCACGGAGCTGCGTGTGAAAACGTGTTGGTTTGGAGGGAATTTGACCGTTTGATTGTAAAACAAATATATACTAAAGTTTAAATATGTTTTCAAGAAACCTGGAAAGCTCAGGGAGTGAGGAATGTGGGCTTTACACATACTATAGACTTTTTCCGTTCAATTGCAAAAAAGCTGTTACACTGGGAGCGGGGAGAGGGGTGTCGTTTCCCTCTCTGCTTGTTCGCTATGGCGGTTTCTGCCCGGCTCCTTTGAAAAGGGCAGGATGTGGTGTTATGAACAAGATGAAATGAATAAAATAGTACTCCAGACAAACAATACTGGCAGTGCCAACGAGAGCTTTCGAAAACCCGTAACATTTTCCAGCTGCTCACTCTGAAAACATCAGGCTGGAGCTATAAAACTGCTTGCCACAGGTGTGTAAGAAGGAAAGGGGGTTCTGAGAGGGAGAGCAAGCCAGAACCATGCTAACACAAGAAATTAGAGGTAGTTAGTATTTATTAGTAGTGGCTGGTAGATCTGCCTGCATTGGCTGTGACCTTACTTAGAGGCTGTTGGCAGTGTGTTTGTAAGCAGGTCCTGGATTTGTGGATAGACTGTGATACTAAATTTCCACATGGACACATGATCTTCCTTCTCTCCAGCTAAGAGAAGTGGCTGGCCTTCACTTTCCTGTGGCCCTGTACACACATGAATGACTCACTTCTGAAGGAGCAGGGAGCAGCACAGGTCCCTGCTCATGCTTTCAGCCTGGCAGTCTCTTGGCAGGCCTGGGCTGGCTGGAATTGCTGGGCACATCTGGGCGTTGTGTGCCCATCCTGGGGGAGCAAAGGCAGCCCTTGGTGAGGGGCTGGGGTAGAGGTGCTAGTGCTGCTCCTGATGAGAACAGGGGGTGTGTGCTGGATGTGTGGGGTGAGGTGGCCCCTGCTGAGAGAGAGACAGGGTGTTGGAGGGAGGATGACCCTGCTCACACCTTGCTGCTTCACGAAGGGAGCTCCTGTTGCATGTGGACTGTTGGAGATGGAGGAGCCTGCTCGAGGCCTCTGAACAGAGGCACTGGGAGGCAGTTCTACAGGCAGCTCTGTGAGCTGAGGTTGCTGTGGCTTGTCTGCCCGGCCACAGGCTGGGATGCAGTTGGAGTTCCCAGACATTGGCATCACATGGCCTATGGAGAGCAGCCTCGAGGCTGAGCAGAGAAACAAGCTGCAGGGCCTCATCCCAGCTCTCACAGGCTTGTCATAATGGTGGTCCAGAGACACCTCTTGCAGGGGGAGGCAAAGGAAGGGACTGGGACAGTCAGGATGGAACAGAAGTGTTTGGAGAGAAGGACTGTGGTGTCTTCTGTTCGTGAGTGTACCCAAGTGTGTGTGTGAACGCACAGCGATGAGTGTGCACAGCCCTCCCCTAGCCTTGAGTGGGGAAAAATCAATGCAGGAGGGACAAGCATTGGTGGCAAACAGGTGAAGACAAAGTACACTCCCTACCCATCCATATCAAGCCCTCCAACTCACACAGGGAGAGCCGTGTCCTCCCGCCTCACTGAACACCTCCCTGCACCTGCAGCTCACGCTGGCCCATCTGCTCCATCCC
The DNA here is from genome assembly GCA_013390025.1 of Pitta sordida. NCBI lineage: Eukaryota > Metazoa > Chordata > Aves > Passeriformes > Pittidae > Pitta > Pitta sordida. The sequence goes on along the minus strand of WEKX01008672.1, from coordinate 480,075 downwards.
GCTGACCCTCTGCCTCAGTTCTGCTCTGCTCTGTGTGCCTGTGCCCTCCTCTCCTCCCGCTCTGCCGTCTGCCACATCCTCCTGTCCTTAATCCCTGCTGTCTCTGCCCCTGTGGACCCAGTCCATCTGCTCCTGCCAGCAGCCCTGCCTTCAGCTGGAGCAGCCTTGGCCTCCATCTGTCCCACCAGCACTCCCACATCCTTCCCATGCAGTCTTCTTCCCAGCCAGCTTACACTCAGTGCCAGGATTTGCTGCTTGGCTCAGGAGAGAGAGATCGTGTGTCTGGAGATGACTGATACCTGGGACACCCAGATACAGGCACAATGGTGGGAGGGAGGAGTCTCTGCTCCATGTACTAACTATCCTAGAGATCTGAAGAGGTTTCCAGCCTCCATCACAGATCTGGTCCATGTCCCTGGCTCCATGGTGGAGGGACCCACGATGCCACAGCCCCTCAGATTGGCCAATCTGTATCTCCTCTCTGCTGACTGGCATCATGCCTTTGACAGTACCCACAGCAAAGGCTGAAGGCTTTTGAGCTGGTCCCTGCACTGGCAGGACTCCAGGAGCTGCAGCAGGACAAACCACCCCTGCCAGGTGCTGCTTGAGCTATTTCTGGGATGCTATTCCCATAATTGCTGTGGCTAGTGGAGTTATGTTTTTAATCCCAGCCTGCCTCAGTCCTTGCTGTGCTGAGAACAGCCCAGCTCTGATGGCACCACCAGCACTGGTGACAATATGGCTGTGACTGTGACAGCAACCACACTCAGCACTCAGCTTCCTGCAGCAGGATGGTGATGTTCCCTCTCCAGCAGCTGCCCAAGCTGGGGGGTGTCCCTCTAGCTGCTGTCCCCCAGACCTTGCTGGCAGTGTCAGGCAGGGCAGGCAGACCTGCCTGGGGACTGGGGGGGATAGCAGGGGTGCCACTGTCTGGTGGGGAAGGGGGTGACAGTGTCTCACTGTGCTTCCTCCTAGGAGCTACTGTGCCTACGTGGTGCAGCGCAATGTGACGTGCACTCTGCAGGACGGGGCCGAGAGCTACGTCAAGGCTGAGTACCACAAGTGTAGCTGGGGACCCAAGTGCCCAGGGAAAGTTCTGTGAGTATGGGGGACACTGGTGCACAGCTCTCTTCCCCTCCCAAGGCCAGGCCGTGAGATTCCCGAGACCCTGTGCCACCTTTCCAAACATAAAACCTCACTTTCCAGAGGGCAGTGAAAGGGGCTGAAGGGATTTTTCTGGATGAGGCAGCCAATGGCATAGGGCAGTGGTGCTGGGAGGAGGCAAGATGGGATCTGTCCTTCCAGAGAAGCTGTGCCAGGGGAGGTTTAGGTTAGATGTTAGGAAAAGGTTTCCCACCCAGAAGGTGACTGGGCACTGGAACAAGCTCCCCAGGGAACTTAATTGTGGCACCAAGCCTGACAGAGTTGAAGAAGTGTTTGGTGAATGCTCTCAGGTACATGGTATAATTTTGGAGGTATCTTGTGCAGGAGTTGGACACAATGATCCTTGTGGACCCATTCCAACTTACTTGGGATATTCTATGATTCAGAAATAAATCGGGACATCATGGGAAATGGGGAGATGCCTGTGCATGTGTGGAGGGAAGCATTTTGCCACAGACCAGCAATTTGGCAGAGTGATGGCAGCTCAGTGACAACCTGACCAAGAAGAACAGGAAACAGCCCATGGCTGAGGATGGCTCAGTGCTTCCTGACCCAGGAAAATATTTGCAAAACTCTCTGCCACCTCATCAGTGCTAGAGGGAAACATTCCACTGTTCTGGAGCTGCTGCTGGAGCAGGGCAGACCCTGGGGCTTTATGTTTTGCCACCATCCACGGCTCCAGCCAGGGATGCTGCTCCATGCAGAAATGCCATTCTCTTGCATCCTTCCCAGGTCTGATGAGTGGATCAGAGCTGAGCAAGGAGGAAAACTGGGATGAGACGGGCTTTTGTTGGAGCCTGGTACCCCTCCTGTGGCAGCCAGCTGGAACTCTCCATGTGCTGACAGTGCCACAGGCTCCAGACGCAGCTTCTGCCATCAGAGACACACAGTTGGACCCACTTGCTGACTTGTTCTTTCCACCACAATTGTTTTAGCAGCATTTGAGGACTTCAGGATATCCTGCAGCTGCTGGTACCCATGGAAAAGACATTGAAAGCCTCTCCCATCTCCACGGTGTCTTCTGCTCAGCCCTTCCAGCCCCTCAAACAAAGCAGAGGTGAAACCAGGGTGTTTTCTGAAGGCAGCTAGTCCCACAGCTAACCTTTCTGCACAGCCTTGGATGCTGCATCCATAGAGGAGAGGGAAATACATTTTTTCCACATGCTGGGGCCGTCAGCTAATGTTTGTGCAGCTGCAAATAGTCCTTCCCTTTGCTGCTGTTTGGAGCAGGGAGAGACGGTTTTCGAGGTGAGCAAGGGCTCTGAGCTCCTCTGCAGAGTCCAGCAAGACACAGAGAAGCTGCTCTGCCTTCTGGATGTCATCCTCATCCTCACTTCACCCCCTGACAGTGTCTGGAAGCAGCAGTCTCCTATGGTACATTCAGGCAGGTTCCTACAGACTATGACAGGAGGGACCATAGAAACTCAGCAGCATCTGTGAAGAGGAATACTAAGAAGAGGAGATTGTTTTGAAACTGCTCCATGCCTTTGGGGAATTGTTGGCGTTGAGAAATTTTGAAGTGAGTCACAGAACAGTGGATTTGGGTTTTCTTTATTCCCCTGCCCTGCGGTACGTACAGAAGTGGTTGTATGGCACTGGGAGCCATGTGGAAGCATCATTGTCAGGAGCTGCTGCCTGGGCCAGGGACACTGAGAATTCTGGCACACACATGGATGACAGAGAGTCAGCCTCGTGTGCTGCCCAGAGAGATGGATAAGTGCTAGTGCCTGACACAGCCCCACAGATGGCTGTGCTGCCTCCTCCGAGACCTTCCGCTGGACATGCTGGAGAAGAACAAGGGCCTGATTGTGCGCGTTGTTGAAAAACATCAAACTTCAGGATTTTCAGGCTCTGGTTAAATTCAGTTTGGAAATTTTCGAAAGGCAGGTTCAAAGCATTGGTATTCAGAGGTGGTGAGAAATGTGTCATCTTCAGACCTGCACAGCTCAGCTCAGCTGGTGGGGGGACACAGGTGCCAGTGGGGTTCTGTCCCATCCCTGCCACCTCAAAGCAAAGTGCCATGGAGGAGCAGGGAGCAGCTGAGTCCTCCAGATGGGCTAATGGGACCCCATGCAAAGCAAGAGCAGTGAGTGTCCCACCGGGCAAGGAGGTGGGCTTGCATCTTCTGTGATGGGTATGGAGGGATAGATGTTTTAGTGCCCAAACTTGTGATGGAGAAACTTCCCAGGGCATCCCAGCTGGGGCAGGAGGAAGTGTAAGGAGCCATCTCTTTGTGCATGCCCCGGGACCCTCACCAGGCCAGCCCAAGCCCCTTCCCAGCAAACTAATCTCCTCCACATGTGATAACACCTTTCCAGAGGTATCTCAACACTCATAGAGGCTTCAGGACAGGATTACAGTTGAGAAGAGGATCTTTTACACCACTAGGAAATTCTGTAGGTTAACTCGAAGTCCAAAGCACTTCCACAAGCTATCCATTTCCTTCATGGAAGTAATCTGAACTTGCAGGGATTTGGAAATCGCTTCCATCATTTCACCTTGTGCTCTCCTGGGCCAAAAGTTGCTGAACAGTTTGGAATCTGTCAGAATGGTTACCTCTAAGGCTACGGACCATAGCAATATACTTATAGCTGCTGTTCTTAACTAACAACAGATGTCCCAGGTTAAAAAAAAAATCCAACAAAACACCACTGTAATGCTGCACCAAGCTGTGGTGCAGGACGAGCTCCTGGGCCATGGTCTGCAGGTGCGGCATAAGAGTCTCAGCCAGGCTTCTGCCTGTGCACAGATCTCCCACACCCGACAGGACTTGTGACCCCACTCTGCTCTATTGCTTGATGCTGAGATTGCTTCTCTAAACTGTCTTCTCTCTCCCTCCCTCCCTTTTCCTGGAAAGGTACCGCACCTTCTTCAGACCCAAATACAAGATTGGATACAAGACAGTGACTGAGCTGTCCTGGAGGTGCTGCCCAGGCTTCATGGGAGAAGGGTGCCATGACAGCCCGACTGACCAGCCCGGCCTTCTGCCCCAGCATCCCAGCCCAAAAATGCCGCCTGGGCAAAATATGTTTCCAATGCCCAGACTTCCTCCCTATCCAAAGAGCCACCCTGACCTGTTTCCAGGACCAAAGAAGAATCAGTATGGTGAGATCTTGCTCCTGCTGCACATTCATGCTCTAAAATCTCCTGTGTCTTTCTCTTCCAGCATAGGGTGTGAATTTAGCAAAAATTGAGTTGGGGACATGCTTTCTGATGAGAGATCTGTGATTTGATTGCTTTGAGGACCACTTGCTTAAATCTTGTGTCTTTCAAAATGTGCAGCTTCAAAATTGCCTTTCCTCATTGCTTTAGAGCATTTTCCCATTAATTTAGGGGTTGATAGAAGGTGTCTCAAGACAAAGCTCCCCTTGGCTATTCTCATCACCTGATGTTGAGCTTGGGAGCAGATGGCTGGATCCCAAGAGGAAAGAAGGTTTTCTGATCAGTTTAAGGAGAGATGTGGAGGGTGGGCAGGCTGAAATTTCATTGAAATGGCAATAAGAGGGGGCAGGAGCTAATGTTAGTTTTTATGGAAAAAGACTCAAATCTAGAAAAAAGGAACACCAGTCCTGACTGTACCCTCTCTGTTCCTTTCCCCATGCAGGCAGGAAGCTGCCTGGCCTCTTTGGAGACCGCCTGGATCGGCTGGAGGAGGAGGTGAGGCGCCTCTCCCAGTCCTATGACAGCCTGCACACCATGGTGAGCGGCCTGGGGGATCGCCTGCGTCTGGCCATCCAAGAGGACACCAGCAAGATGATCGGCTCCCTGATGAACAGCCCAGGCACACCTGACTCGACAGTGGGCTTTGGCATCATTCCTGATGGCCTGGTGGATGTGGCAGACAAAGCTGACATCGCTGCGTACCCTCCTGTGGGGGAGATCCTGACCAAAGTGACGGAGGTGAGCGACGTGCTGAAAACTAAGGCAGATCTGCTGCACGAGGTGCGGGGCATGGTCCTGGACCACGACGGGCAGATCAAGCATTTGCTGGAGTCCGCCCGGCCCTCGCCCCTCACCTCCATCGACCTGCTGGAGGAATACGTGGACACGAGGCTGAGCAACCTGCGTGGAGAGCTGCTTGATGGCTTTGAGAAGAAGCTGGGGAAGATCCAGACCACGTGCGATTTCCGGATCCAAGAGGTGCGGCAGCAGTGTGAGGAGGAGAAAGCTGCCAACCTGCGGCTGCAGCAGACACTGGATGGGAAGGAGCTGGAAATCAAGAAAGAGATCTCCCAGCTAGAGACCCAGATCCAAGGGCTGACAGTGGTGGAGAGCTGCTGCAGCAACCTGGACTACCTCACTGATCGCATGAACATCCTTGAGAAAGGCCTTCACAGCATCTCCGAGTCCCAGAAGAACTTGCACTCACGGCTGGATGGAGAAATCTCGACTGTCACCTTAGGAAACCTCTTTGAAGGGCGCTTTGAGGACCTGGAAGCCAGGCTCAATGCTACAGAGAGGGAAACGGGCAGCTGCTGCAGTGGGATAGAGGACAGCATGAGAGGCACAGTGGTGGCAGAAGTGGATGGCATGAGGACTGCCTTTGAAGACAAAATGCAGACCTTGGAGGACAGGTTCATGACCATTGTGGGGGAGTTGAATAATGTCAGTTCTCCCATGGGAATGGATGGAGCAGTAGTGCCTGTGCTGGAAGGGGAGCTTGCCAGCATGAGGAAACGGACAGATGAGACACTGGAGGTGTTACAGAACCGCCTTGTCACGCTGGAGACCACTTGTTCTCTGGGCTGCACCTCGGCCTCCAAAGATGTGGAGACCTTCCGGACAGAGATTGAAGACTGCCAGAGCAAGAACCAGGACCTGCTCCTCCGGATGGACAGCAATTACGACCTCCTGCGTAAGCTGAATGCCACCATCCTGGAAATGCAGCGGCGAATCGAGGAGGAAGCATCGGGGGCTTTGCAAGGGGAGATCACCTTGCTTAAGATCAACTTGAACACTGTGAGCAAGTCTCTGACAGGGCTGAAGGACTCAGTCTCCCAGTACTCGGACACTGTGACACATGTCAACTCCTCGCTGGATGAGCACGAGCGGAAGATTGAGGATGAGGTGCATTCCATCCAGGAGAAAGTCAACGACCAAGGCTCCCAGCTCTTCTTCAGCAACCGGCGTGTCCTGAACCTCAAGGGAGACCTGGAGCGGCTCAAAGCCAGGATTGTCAGTGACCTGAGCTCCTGCAAGAATGTGGCCCACGACCTGCAGCAGGAGATCTCTCACTTTGACGAGCGGGTGGCCCGTGTGGAGAGAGCCTGCGGTAGGCTGGGTGTCCTCACGGGGAGCCTGGATGACATCAGGAAGGAACTGGAGAAACACACAGGCAGTCTGTGGGACTACATGGACCACATGAATGGGACACTGGCTGCCCACTCTCAGGAAATAACAGGACTGAAGGACAACCTGCTTGACTGCCAAGCCAAGGTCTCCGAGCTGGCGGAACAAGTTGGGCACTTGGAAGAGAAGGTGGAGGGGAAGCAGCATTAGCCACACTGCCATGTGTGTCTTCCTTCTCCTCTTGTGAAGGACAGGATTAACTTATATCACACAGACTTTCTCCAATGTGACAACAGTTCATGGGATAATTTTTTAAATGAAAAGCTGCTACTTTTTTTTTTTTCCCCCTCCTTAATCTTGTTGGCCCCACTTTTCCATTACTCTGCCGTGCCAGTACTCCCCTCCTGCTCGGCGGCTGTCCCAGCCCTGGTGCAGCAGTGTCACTGCCTCCTGGCCTCGGGTGTAGCTTTGGCTCCTGGGCTGATGACCCCGGAAGAACAATTCAGGAGGAAGCTGGAGGTGGGAACATATATTTTTAATTTTATTTTTGTGGATTTATAATTTCTTGAAGAATAAAACCCTGTAGTTATCAGTTGAAGAATAGTTTCTCTAACCTAAAGACCACCTGCATCTTAATCCAGGGGCTGAGCAAAGCCAGGGCTTCTTACAGGGAACAAAACTCACCACAGAGTTTTGCAGATTTCAAAGAACACACGTATTCACACATCCTCCTGGGAACTGGCTTCCCCTCTCCAAGACGGCAGCTCTCCTTGTGTATGGTAAATCAATTTATCCTGCTCCCTCCTCCATGCAGATGCCTTATGGAGCATATGAGGGTATGCATTAGGAAAACACACATATGCCTGTATGTACATATGGTATATGTGTGTGTATTTTTGAACAATCCACTGTCATGGTGCTCATCTGATTGCAGAGTTTTCTCCTGCTGACCTATGTCCGTTGCCGTATTCCAAAGAGCCACACTGAGCAGCTAAAATCTGCAGCAGCAGTATTTGGGGAGAGCCCAACAATCCCTGGGGCTTCTGTGCTTTGCAATCCCACTTTTCTGGGCTTCATGGCTACACCTGGACTGACATGATGGGTTATGGAAAACATGTCTTCCCCAAGGAGATGTGTGTCCATATGTCTCTGTAGCGACCAAACTGAGCACAGAGCAGTCCTGTCCTCAAGTTGTGATTCTCGCCTGTTTTATTGCTTAAACTGTGAATGTGTTTTCCCTCATCTCATCCAGGGGCAGGAGAGTTCCGGGTGCTCCAGGGTGTGAGTGCAGCAGTGGGGGAGCAGGAGGCTGCATCCTCCTCATGTTCATCTGAGCCCACTGGGATGTCAGTAGCCCTGAGACCTGCACTGACATGGAGCAAGGCAGAGCATCTTTGAGAAGACCTCTCAAGACTTCTCCTCAATTTAGCTTGGGAATAACAAATTCCAAGTGTTTTACCCAGCTTGACTCTGATTACCCACAAACAGGAAAAGGTTCCTGTCATGTTCCTGATCAGCTTTGCTCAGCAGCTTCCTTGCTCTGTGGAGCTGTTGCACACAGAACCTGCGTATCCCCAGGAGCCCACTCTGGGCATCCTCCACTGGTCAGCCAACAGGAACTTCATCACCAGGATGAGAAGCAAATTAAAGAGCCTCCATCCAAGCAGCTCTGGCACTTTAGAGCAGAGGAACGTATTTTTCTATTAGCTCAACATTTCAGTTTGTGGATTCTTCCACACCAGCCAGCCTTCACCTCCCACCTGGTGCCTGTCACACTCACCAGGCTGTCTCTGCTCTTTTCCACCACAATTCCCTCCCTGAATGCACAAAGGAGAAGCTCTTTGCTCTGCCCAGCACCAAGCAGCAGCAGCAGCTTCCAGCAGGGCACTTTTTCTCCTCCAGAAAAGCTGTGTCAGCTCCCTGAAACATTGATGGGGAGGACAACAAGATTTACTGAGTCCAGCTGCAGGTGTTGTGGTAAAATCTCATTCCTCTGCCAGAGGAGCAGGAGCTATGGAAGCGGGGAGAGGGGACTGAACTCCTCATCACACAGCCCCACCAGATGCTCACAGCAGCACAATCCACTCTCGCTGCTCTGGACTTTGCTGCTCTGGAGCTTTGCTGCAGTTGCTGAGATGCTTCTACAGCCAAGGAACATCTCGCAGCTGCCATTGGGCATCCTGTAAAAGCTGCTCTTAGACAACCAAACCAAATTTTTCCCTCGGCCCTAGTAAGGAGTCTTAAGTCAATCCTCAAGTACTTTGTGATGGGCCAGGGGAATCCTTACAGCACATGAGCATCCTGCCTGAGCCCACCTTCCCACCCCCTCACACCAAGGAGAAAAAGGGCTGCAGCAACCAAAGAGAAAAAAAAAAGGCAAGGGCCAGACTCTCCCTTGTCCATCCAGGGCAGGGTTAGAGTAGCTAAAAGGAACAGCTTTCCTCAGCACAGAGAGAGCCCAGATTGGCCATAACAAAACTAGGACAAGGAAGAAGTCTGACCTTCCGGAAAATGGTGCTATGTTTGGACTATTCCTGACTAGTCACTTGAAGCTATGGACAGCTTGTATTTCAGTTCTCAGCTATACATGGTTAAAAAATGAAAGTAACTGTACAAAACAGGGCATTTTTTTGTTTTTTATTGCTCACAGAGGATGGAAATGGTTGTCCTTGCATGGGCATCTTTCCAAGGCAGTTGATAACTTATCCTGTTCAAAGGCAGTGTTCTATTGTTTTTAAAACATTGTACATTTGTTCAGATTTTAAAAGCTGAAAAAGTATTTGTACTGGAAAGAAAAAAAATAAAGTATTTCTTCCTGATGTTTCCAGAATGAAAATGTATGTGTGTGTGGCTTCCAGAAATGTCAGACTCAGAGATTCTTTACACTCATACACAGCAGTCAGGAAAGGACCAGGTGGACTGGAGGAATTAGTGCAGCAATGCTTCTGCCTGTTGTGTTTTACTTTGTAATCTCCCATGAAGACAGGCTAAGAGAGTTGGGGTTGCTCAGCTTGAAGAAGAGATGTCCCAGGGGAAACCTCACTGTGGCTGGGCAAGACTTGAAGGGGCCCAGAGGAAAGACGAGGTGTTCAGCAGGGCCTGTGGGGAGAGGAGGGATGGCTTTAAACATGAGGAGGAGGTCAATCTAGGTTCGATGTAAGGAAGATGTATTTTCCCAGTGAGGGTGGTGAGGCTGTGGCCCAGGGTGGGCAGCGAGACTGGGGATGTCCCATCCATGGGAACATTCAAGGGCAGGTTGGATGGGACCTGAGCAACTGGGTGTGGTGGGAGATTGCTACGATTGGAACAAGATGATCTTCAGGGTCCTTTCCAAGCCAAACCATTCAGGGATTCGATCATTTCCTGATCCCCATCCCCCGATGGGGAGTGGCCCCCAAACTCCTGTGACATCAGAGCTCCCAGAGTTGTGCCCATGTTCCACGTGCAACTACCAACACCCAGCGACGAGCCCAGTGCAGACAGTCGCCTGGTGATAGCGCAGCCTTTGCCTTGAGCCAGAGCGGTCTGTGCCCTGACTGCCCTTTGCTCTTCTCCAAGACCATCCCTCACCCAGCTCCTGAACCGTCCTCACTTGCTCCCCACCACTCCTGTCAGTCCTGAACATCACCTGCTGTGTGGGTCGTGTCATCAATCCCTGCAGGATGTGCAGCCTTGTCCTGATGAAGGTACAGTGACATTCCATGGTGATGGCAACCCAGCGACTGCCCTGGCGGGCTGGAGCTCAGAGGGGATGGTGTGGGACAAGGACCCCACTCTGAGCTTTTGTTCCCTGATGCAGCCTGCCAGTGACACCGAAGAGCCCATGGAAGTCGATCTGGCAACAGCCCCCCAAGAAGTGATGGATGTGGATATGGAAGAGGATGTGGATGAAGAGATGGAGATAGATGAGGAGGGGGGCGTGGAAGATATGGAAGTGGACGACCATGATGAAGAGGAGCCCATGGTCCTGGGATGAAGACCCCACAGCAGCAGGACAAGCATGTGCTGTCCATCCCCTGCTACAGGCAGGGTGGGTCCCCAGGCTGGGGCTGAGGCTGGGATGCGTGGACCCACTCAGGGACATGGTGCCCTGTCCCTTGGAGTCTGGTGGCCCAAGCCCCACCTTCCTGCTTTGGGCCACACAACGCATGTCCCACCTCCAGGAGCCTGACTGCCATCCCCAGCCGGCCTCAGTCCTGGTGGCAGAGTCCTGCTCTGCCCAGCATGTCCCAGGCTGGGGGCCCATGGAACACCCAGCAGGGGCTGACTGGAAGGACTGTGCTGCTTGTTTCCTTCCTGGACTGACAGAGATGCAAGTCGAGGACATCCCCCATCTGTACATATGTTTTCTATAGTGTTAGTGGAGTTCCCTTTTGTAAATACGTTTGATCAATTGTTGGTTTTAGACAGTTTCATAGAATAGTTTCATACAATGTAGATAGGTTTTACTAGTTGTTGTTTTTCAAAAGTTTCTCAGACTGTAAATACGTTCTGTAGTTCATTGTTTTTGCTGCTCTTCTGCAATTAAAGAGACCTTGTGTTTCACACCCCAGCTCTCCTTCCATTTTCTTTGGGCACACAAAGTACTTCCAGAGATGTGGGTTCCCATTGGTTGGGTTTCCTGGGGTGGGAGGTGTCTTGTGGTCCTGGCACAGTCCCAACAGTGCCACCAGCACCCCTGACGGTGCTCCCACTTACTCTCACACATAAAGCAGGAATTTGCTACCTAGTGGTAGCAATCTAAAAAAAAAAAAAAAAAAAAGCCAAAAAAAGCCATTTTCTAGAAGCTGGTCCCATCTCCCTCAGGACCCTGTTGGCAGGATGCCTCAGCAGAATAAACTCAACCACATTTTAAAAGGACATAGAGCCTGGCTCCCACTTCGAAGCCCAGGGCTACAGCAGACAAAAGGCAGCCTGGATTAAGGCACTATTTATTATTGCTATTAGTCTAAAAACACTCAAAACCCGCAATCCCCCAATGTTGCATCCATCTTTATGAGTTGGTGGGCAGTTTCAGCCTACAAGCTACCAAACTGCAGGTAGCTGGACAGCCTGGGAACACTGATCATACTGGAGGTAGCAATAGCTATGCCAGAGGCTCATCAATAAATACAACAGTGATAAACCATCATGTCTATAAAAAGAGCCAGGCTTTAGAGGGGTTACAAACATTAGAAGAGACTCAGCTTAGAACAGTTTTAGTTTTGCAAGTGGAGGTTTTGTAACATCTGAGCTCCCTGAGGCCCTTTTACTGGCTGAAAAGGGGTGCCATGACCTCAGTTTGCAAGTGCAAAGATAACCTCGGTTTACAAGGTGGGGAGGACGTGCATCTGGAGCATTCAGTGCTGGCAAAGGATACAGGAGAGCCCTGGGTCAGGTTTCCACAGGGAATGGAGTTAGGAGAAGGCATTCAAGTCAACGTCAGCCAGTGGAGGTCTCCAGTAGGAAAAGTGGCTGTACTCTGGGCACATCAGACTAGCACTGCCAGTCTGGGGTAGGGGAGGGAAGATGAGCTCCACCAGCTCCGACAGCCGCTCGTACCTGTGAGGGTAAGAAAGAAGCACTGGAGTCATTGGGCATTTGGTTGCTTTTCTATGCCACAAGATGCTTCTCTGGGTTAAAGCCAGGTTGTCCCAAAGATGCTGAGGAATAAGCACATCCCTTACGTTGACTTGTGGTTCTTGGTGAGCTCCTGGATCAGCTCTCCCTTGGGGTTGACTGTGAATATGCGGCTCTCTGGCAGCCCCACTTGCTTGTAAGCATAGACATCCTGCCCAAGGAAAGCCAACATGGGATGAGAGTTGCTGGAAGGCACCACTACCCAGCCTGAGTCCTCCCTCCACCCTGGGAGACGTGCTCACATTGGGCCTGTTCCCAAAGGCTGCATGGAAGGGACACTTCGTGGCAAACACATTTTGGATGTCCATCAAGCAGGCAATCTTGAACACCTCTGGCTTCTTCTCAATCACCTCCCTGTTCCACAAGACACATAGTCAGAATGGCATCAGCTGGCCAGGACTGGAGGCAGCCAGGCTGTCTGGGGCTCAGGGAAGTGATTTGAAGGGCAAGGTAGGCTTTCTGCAGCAGGAGTTTCACATTGAAGCTCCAGGGAGGGCAGGCAGCTCCTCTGCTGCCTCATATGAAAAGTATCATGCATCAAGGAGGGCAGAGCAGTGTAAGGCTGGGACATGCCTCAGCGCTGAGCTGGGTGAGGGGGTGCTGTCCCCAGGGACACAGGAGGTGCAGGAGGGGACATAGTACCTGTGGAAGGCAGAGAAGAGGCTGCTGGGGGCGAGCAGGATGGGGCCCCTGGGGAGGGCATAGCCTTGCTCAGTGACCCATTTGAGGTAGCCTTTGGTGATGTGGGCCATGCCAATCGCCCTGGCCGAGCAGTAGAGGAACTTGTAGCCATTTCTAGAGAGAACACAGGGAGCCCTTCTGAGCTGTGTCTTGAGCAAGGCATTCTCCTGCTCTTAGGAACAGGAGGAGGTGAGTACGTGGCCTAAGCTCAAACGCGTTCACCCCTTCAGCAAACAAGGTGGTTCCACAAATAGTGCAAATGTCTTACCCAGACACCTGAGCTAAATGAAATCCCCATCTGCCTCACACACAGGAGGGGGTCCTTGTACCACACTCCAGGCTTTCCCCAGTGGCCACACACGCACCCGAGTGCACAGCACCCATTGCTGATCAGCACCCGTGCACCCAGAGGGACCCCCAGGCAACACCTCCATCCCACCGGGCTGCCTAGGGATTGGGGGAGGGGGGCTGTACCCAACCCCTCTAGGGCTGCTCAGTCAAGATGGTATCGGGGTGGCCAGAGGCAGCCGAAGTACGGGTCCTGTCCCTGCAGCCCCCAGGACTGCATCCCTCCCGGGGCCGGGATGAGCCATCCACGGGCCCACAGTGCCTCTCAGTGGCCACAGGGTCCAGGGATCGAGCTGGAGGCTCCGCGAGGCCCCACTGCTGACTGGTGTCATCCCTCAGGGTCGGTCCCCCGGGCTACGGCAAGCGATCACTGGGCACCCAGAGAGGCACCGACCTGGCAGTGCTGGGGACCCCCGTGCCACCACTCTCAGGTGTGACCTTGGGTAGTTTCATCTCTGGCGCTCAGCTACATCTCCCCAGAAAAGCCTCCACCAACACACTCCTCCCAGGGAGGGCAATACCAACATCTTCTCCCAGGGGACCCCCTCCTCTCACTCCCCAGCATCATGCAGGCAGCACAGCAAGCATCAGTCATCACTAACAGCAGATAAGGATATTCTGGCCAGCAGCAGTTAGAAGCCCTGACTGAAAAGTTTCCCACTTTTCCCTGGTCTCAGGCAACCCAGTACCTACAGGTGGATTTTGTGGAAGAGTTTAACAACCCCAGGATGAGTCCAGTCTTTACCCAGATGTGGCAAGATATGCCCAAGAGTATCTGACCTAGGAGGAAAGGAGACCAGGTTAATGTGATCCAACTTGGTAGGTATCCACCCCCATCACAATGGGGTCTGTTGTCCTTCCTGCCTGCTTATGCAAGGCTTTAAAAGACACTTTCCCCTAACAGGGAAAAACAGAGATTTGGGGGTGAGACAAAGGCCTTTTACTTGGTGATGGTGCCATCGATGTCCGAGATCACCACCTTGTCATCCCAGTTCCACAGGTAAATGGTGGCTTCACAGCGACACGTGCCCTGGTACTGAGTTGTCACACTGAATGACACCTCATTGGGGCCATCCTGCAGATTCAACCTTCCCTGTGGCAGAGGTGCAGCAAAAGTGTTACATCAGCACTAATTCACACCAGCCCAAGTCTTGTCAGAGGCCAGGCTGCCACCCACTGAGGCCAGAGACCCCAAGTCCCTACAGGGTGGCCACCCAGGGTAAAACACTTGCATGTCCTATAAAAACATGAGGCAAGGAATAGAAAAACCCCTGATTAAGGGTTGTCTCGTCCCTACACACACAGGCAGTGAAGGCAGAGGAGTAAATACATACAATTTGTTCAGAAGAGAGCCGCAGGGATTTCTTGTAGGGTGGGAGAGGTTTCTGAGCAGGCGCCTCCATTGCCAACATAACCTTGGAGTGCATTGTCTCATAATCACTGGACAATCCTTCTTCCTCCTGTCTACACAAGGAAGGGAAGAGAAGAGCTTGGCTGGACTGGGATCAGCTAGAATCTTTATAAAGCTTTCTGCTCTCTTACATTAGGTAAACATGGGAATGAGAAGAGATCAGAAGCATGCAGATTCCTGTAGGTGACTTGGGAGGGAGACACTCACCTCTGCTCAGCAGTGTCAAGCTGCAGTGTCCCCTCATTGGCTTTCCCTGGCCTCAGTTGCGGCTGCAGAAAGAGAAGGGTATGCTGGTTTTGGCTGGGGTAGAACTAATTTTCTTAACAATGGCTGTGTTCTGGATTTGTGCTGTACACAGTGTTGATAAGAGAGATGTTTCTGTTATTACTGAGCAGGGTTGCCAAGGGCAGGAGCAGGGTCTGCTTTGCTTTTATTCCACTTGGAGCAGTAATGCCAGAAGAGTGGCAACAATGCTCCCCCTGCCTTCACAAGGACACTGCTATGGAAGAGGAAGCACAGCCTGGTGCTGTGGTGGGACAGGGGGACCAGCAAGCTCACATGGTGCCTGGGCACCTGGCATGAGTGGCACAAGGTCTCACCATTCATTACAAGGTCCACATTACTGTGTTACCAGACGTTGTTTGGCTGTTCAGGCATTAACATGCCCAAGCAGACAGGAATAACCCTCAAAAGTCACCTGGGTGTCCTCATATTCAGGCCCAGGCCATCCCCAGGACCCTGCTGTTCCCCTACCCCCACCCCTGCCAGTCACCAGAATGATGCCTGTCCCCTGGGGACATCGTTGTCACATCCTCTGCTGCAAACATACCTCCACTGCTGGGAATTCTCTTCTCCTCCAGGAGAACCACCACCTTCTGCCTTTCTTGGGCATCTTCTCCTTTACCAGCTGGTCGATAACATTCTATGAACATGGGATGAAGTCAATCCTCAGCCCAGGGAGGCTCAGCCCCAGGATCTTCAGGCCCTGCTGAGAATCATAGCCAGTAACTGTATAAATGCATTGTACTACTGACCTCAGGAATGTTTCTGTGGAAAGCCTGCAGGGACAGGACCATTGGAGCAGCCACTGCCCAGCTGTAATACCTGGGAAAAAGCAAGAGGGATAGGAACATCACCACTCCTGGAGTGAGGGCTCTTTACAGATCACCAACCTGCAGCATGGCCAGCTCTTCTCCCACAACTACTGCAGTACAAACATGCTTTGGGATAGAGTCCCACTCCTACAGGAGCGTTTCTGTAGGTACAGAGGGATCACACTGTCCATCATGGGATGAAGCAGTAGGAAGAGCAGGCCACTCACTTGTTGTTGATTAGTATCACCAGGTTCGGGTCATCAACAAGCAGTGGATTCTCAACAAACTGCTGGTAGGAAACCATGTGCTCCATGAACTTCTCTGGTGGGACAAAGGCTGTGTCATGCCACTGTGGATATAATAGATTTTGGAGCTGCAGGTTCCCTCTCCCCTCCCACCTACCATGAGAGATCTGCCTGCTGCCCCTCAGGCCCCCACACAGTGACAGAGCAACTGTGGGCATGGAGTCAGAGTCCCTGGAGATGTCAGCAGGCAAGCTGGATGGCAGCTGGACACACAGAGAGTTGCTGGGGTCTGTCACAGGCCTCGAACTCTGCTCTCTGTCACTGCCAGCAAGAGAAGAAACAGTGGTGACATCAGACAATAGTTTTAAGCTCCATCCTTTGTGCCAAGGGAATTGATTTAGAATGTCTGAGGTTGGCCAGCTGGGGCAACTCATACCTCCTGGGGAAACAGTGAGCCACCTGCTTCTCATCCAGGTTGGAGAGGTCTTCCAGGTAAATGTCACTGGGACCCAAGAGAGGACTTTTTTTGATGGATCCCCAATGCACAGACAGGAGAGAGAGAGAGACAGCTTAGCTGAATCACCTTTCTAACCACCCCAACATCTATCAAGAGACCTAATAGCATTTTCCTCCAACGTACCCGTGCATCACACAAACAGGGCAGCCATTTTCCCACTGGAAAATCTGCCATAAGCTAGAGAAGTACCTCAAGACACCTGCACTAGCATGGTCATTAAATACACCATTTATGTGCCAAGGGGAGCACATAAATGCTTCCCCGTGATTTTCCTCCTGACTTGGCATGCTCAGGATGAAGACACAAGTCAGGCCAGGTGCTGCCAGACGCTTCAAGTTAAAGTATGGTCTGTACTGCTGAGAAATTTTCTAAACATGCAAAGCAGAGATATACAAGGATGGACTTCAGAGAGCATAAGGCTGGGTGGTCACTGAAAGGTGAAAATCCAAGGGATGTAAAGGAGCTGGTTACACACAGAGAGGGCAAAGCAAACACACCACACCTGGAATACACAGGGCAGTCATGAAGGAGTTACACTGAATGAATAAATCAGCCCCTCATCTGTCAGACACATCTGCAGGCTCAAATACTCCCAACAGCACCAGTCACTCTCTCACCTTGGCTCCTCTGTCTCTCCAGCTGGGACTCAGGGCCTTCTGAGTCTGCCTGCCTTGGAGCACTGGCTCCCTCAAAGGGTTCCACACCTGGCTGAACCTCTGGCACAACACTCTTGTCTCCCTCCTTGTCCTGTCCCTTGTCCTGTGGGACTGAGGACAAGCTCTCTGCCTCCACAGCACTGGGGATGCTGTTCTCATCCTGGAGTGCCAGTGTCGGCTCAGTAACAGACAGAGCAGAGGAGCAGGGTATGTCCTGCGGTCCTGCTGAACTCGGATCCCCTCCCAGACTTTCAGAGGTGGGAAAAAGATGGGTTGCCTCATCCACTGGGACCAGTGTTGCAGAGATAGTGGTTGCTGCAGTAGCAATGGTCTTTGTGGAGTTGGCTGGTTCAACTCGTTCCAATTTATTCACCTCAAGGAAAGCAGAAGAACAGGTTTGAGAATGGGAAGTTGCCCAAAGCATCAGGTAGAAGAGGGCAACTCTCACAGCCTCCTCCACTTTCTGCAGGTCTTTTGGACACCCATTCCCAGCAGCTGCTAGAGAAGATAACAGCAGGGACTCACCTGAGGGAGCTTTCCCCAGGTCCACTGCATGTGGGACTCAGCCTCTAGAGCAAGAATTTCCTGTGATCTGATCTCCAGTTCAGAATCACTTTTGGGAGAAGATAGATGACTCAGCATGAGGCTGCAAGAAGAGGAAGTGATGTGAGACCTCACCTACACTACAGCCCCATGCTCTCTTATCAGTGCAAGGATATTTAGGGCCAAGCACCCTATAGGGCTGGTTTCTCATAAAGTCAGTTCTGCCCCATAAGACTGTCACTCAGAAAGGACCACAAGCTATGGAAGCTGAGGTCCAAGGAAGCAAAGTGCTATGCCAGCAGTTGTCCAGAGCAACTCAGCAGCAGAGGTGCACTCAGGCTTCTTGCACCTGTGACCATGGCCACAAGGGTGGCCTCTGAGCTTTCCTCCAGCCATACCATAGCAGGCCAGGAAAACCCTCCTCTCCTGACATCTCCAAGTCTGTTTGCCGTACCACCTTCCCAGACACGAGGAAGATTCCCTGCTGACACTGGAGCTGAGCAGAATACTTTGGCTCTGCCCATTACCTGTCCATAGAGGGCAGCTCTCCGTCGGAGTGCGGGTGCATCTCTGGCGACCGCAATAACCCTGTTTCTTCTTCAAGGACATCAGCGAAGGATGAACACCCTGCACCACTGCAAAGGAGGAAGGAGGACAGCTGTGCTCTCAGGCACCTCTCCATAAACTGGCAATACGCCCACTGGCTTCCTAGTCCACAGGAGGCTGGGCTCCAACTTGGAAACACTTTCCCCCTATTTCAGTACTGCTGGGCATCATCAAGTGAACCCACAGACTCGACTCACCCTGCCCAGACCAGGCAGCTCACCTCGGGGCTGGCAGCTTGCACGGCTCCTCCATGGACATCTCGCCTTTGGCCTCATCACAGCTTTCAGACTCCAAGTCCAACACCTCTTTCCTCTTGGGCTTTCTGCTGCGTCGCCTCCTCTTGCGCTGGGTCACTTCAGCACCAGTGGCCTCCTGCCCACAGGAGGACAGGACAGCATCCTCTGGGCTCTGCTCCGTGGGGATGGGGGATGTGCAGAGGCAGGGGGGGATGCTGTCCTGCAAAAGGGATGGCGAGGAGCCCATCAGCTATGGAGCACCCTCCTTTCCAGCCTGACAGCTCCTTGCTCTCGCCTGTGGAACATACTCCACCAGCCCAACAAACGCCATTGAGCCCTCAGCTCTGGAGTGGTTTTGTGGCCTGGTCTAAAGGGAAAGGGTTTGTACATACAACTTGTAAATAAAAGAAAGGCAATCCAGTCACAAGCTAAAGACATCTTTAATATGGGCAAGAAGAAACAGGCAGGAGATGGCACCATGAGACCAGAATTACAAAGGCTGCAAATGGGATTCAGCTGTAGAGCCCTCTCCTGCTCCCAAACCCAGCACAAGCTAGGAGGAACCACAAGTCAGGCTGGGAGAAGAGCTGCCAAGATTTCTGGAAGCCACAACTAGTCTCATTCCACTTCCCAGTGGAGTGGGCAGCCTGCCACAGCATCTGTCTCATTCTCATCCCTGTCACAGCATCTCCCAAGAGGCCAAGCTCCAATATATCCACCCAGCTGGTTGGCAGCCATGCCCATTGACGGAGACCAGTGTGGGATGCAGATACTTGGTCTAATACTCCCTCTAGGTGCTCCACTGCCCAGGTTCTCCATATTGGTTGCAAGGTCCTTTGAGTAGTATGAATCTTTCCAGACACAGAAAACATCAGAGGGGAAAGTGAATTCAGAAGAGCAGCATTCCAAAGCTGGTCATTCCACCTCAGCCCTGCACTTTCAGCTAGTCACAGTGGAATGCAGACCCCTTCATCACCGACCTCATTCTCCTCTGACTCCTGGACAAAGAAGGCCTCTCCGTTGTCTCCCAGCTTCATGTGCAGATCCACAGGCTCCCCATTGATTTCAATGTCAACCTAACAAGGGACAGAAGCAGCCAGTCCATCCAAACCCACTGTCCTATTGGAGCACTTCCCCAGGGAAGGTTGGGGTTGCTTGCAGGGCTGACAGACCCCCAGCCTTTGAGGCAAGGGACCTCTCCCAATTTTCCTGGGAAGCAGAGTCCTCCCTGGGAAAGGATGGGTTCCATCTCCCTTGCAAAACTTGGCAAGCACCTCATTCAGCGGGCTCCTATTTCCCTCAAGCAAAGTTTTTCCATAACCCATGGGTTATAGAAGATAGTGGGTCTGGAGACACCAGTGAGGAAGTGTAGCCACAGGGAAAGGACCACTTACCACCTTCTCCTTGGAGCGCAGCACACCCAGTTTTCCAAAGCGCACGTGGAATGGGGAGCACTTGAAGGAGTTATCAGGCTGCCTCACCACGACCACATCGATGCAGCCTGTCAGGGTGGCAGGGTTCAGGTCCCGGTACAGCTCCTTCACTGTGACAAAGACGGTCTCAGCCAGGTGCCCCACGTAGTTCATGGTTTGAGACTGCAAGTGAGAGACAGGAATAGACTCAGTCAGCAGAAGAGAACTCCAGTACCTAAATATTTACTCTGTGAGAGTCATGTCACAGCTGCAAACACAGCCCTATCATGGGCACAGGGAAACCTCTAGGGAAACTGAGGCAGACACCTGAAGGGCCACAAGGAATATCAGCCAGGGCCTCTGTGAGCAATAGAAAACAGTACAGAAGCCAGAGCATGAATTATTGCATCCAGCCTGGAGGAGAGATGCCTTTGTAATTGGAACACACCATCACATCTGTCCCTTGGGAGGGCAAATACAGCCTCACAGTAACACTGTGCAATCAAGCTGTCAGCATCCTGTTCAAACCAGAATTTGGTTGGCAGGAGACCTCCTGCCCTGCCCTGTCCTTAAAAATTCCCAAAGAACTCGGAGCAGAGAGGTAGGATGTCCAAGCTGCTGCATACATTCACTTTAACAAAGTCCAAACCTGACATTTCCCCCTCAGAATGGAAGGCATCCCACTTAGATATTGTGGAATTGTCCAGACATGGCCCTTGTTCAAGCCAGAACTCCCTGGTGTCCACATCTTGGCCCTTGCCACTATCATCCATCTTCCCAAGGAATCCCAGCAAAGAGGGCTGTGCTTCCTGGAGGACACTTGGACAGCTATGCCATGCTGTTTTCACAAGGCTGGAATCTGAGGTCGTACAGCTCCTGGTTTTCATTAGCAAGAACATGTGGAAGGAAAGCCTTGCCCGCTTCCTGCTCATCCCCTTGTCCACTTGTCCTCCAGTTGCTCACTCCCTGAGTGAAGACAATTATCCTCTGCCATGCTGGAAATCCACATGGTCCACTCTGGGCTTATGGCACAGCCTTGGCTCCAGTCACACAAGGGTGCAGGCTCCAAACATCTCTCATCCAGCACTGTCTTCCTGCAGCCCAATGCTGGCTGCTGCCTCTGGTCAACGCATGAAATCCCTCGAGTATTTCCTTGGAGATCTACATCAGGGTGCTGAGTACTGTTCCCAGGCCTTGGGCCAGAGAAGCCCCTTGCTCCATTTGCTCAGCACTCGGTGTCAGCAGGACAGCAGCATCAGCAGGACAGCAGTCGTGGTGTCAGCACATCACACCAGGGGCTGGGAACCATGAAGGCTGAGCCCAGCTCCCACAGCTGCCAGCTCTGCCCCCCATCTTGTCCCAGGGAGAGCAGGAGGGCACAGGATGACCACAGATGAACTAAAGGAAAGTTCTTGTGCTGGCAGCGCAGACAGACAATGGTGTGGTGTCCCCAGGTGCTCTCAGCACAGCCCCCAGCACACACTAAACCCAAAAGGCAGCTGGTGAGATTTCTTACCCAAAGGGACGAGGACAAGCACATGCCACCTGACGAGATCCCTGCCCCAGCAGGAACCCAGCCTCTGTGATCCGTTCTGCACAAGCTGAACCTTGTCCTGCTCCCAGACATCCCTCCTGGAAGGCAGTCTGTGAGGACAGGTGCAGTTCACGCTCCATGCTCTGTCCTCCAGCTCTCCCTGGCAGCCGGGAGTAAGCCCAAAGCCCAGATCCTCCCTGGGGAATGGTGGCAGGGAAGGGCTAGCCAGCTCCCGAAGCTTTGGTGCCTCCGTCAGCTCTGCTGCGAGCGGGGCCAGAGTCACGGGGCCACCCACCAACCTGCTGAGCCCAGCTTTCCCAGTCATCACTCCCAGGATGGGCAGCCCTCCAGCTGCCTTCCCTGCTGTGCCGCAGGGCCTGGCAGCAAACAGGACAGAGCTCCTCACTGCACGGGGGGAATTTTTTGAGAGGAGGGATGATCAGGCTCATCTCAGTACTCTCAGGGCAGTGCTGATGGGCTCCCGTCTAAGATACATACACTGACACAGACCTGAAAAGTGCATAGGGGAAGTCCTGGGCAGGTAAACCTGCATGGTCCATAGGATTTGGGGTGGGGCTTGGAAATTGCCCCCAGAAAGAGCCCCACATTGAGCATCACCTTCACGGTGGACACAAGGTGCAGGACCTCAACATAACGCTGCAGCCACACAGCGAAACGCGTCAGGGCCACAAATCCCTTGCAGAGCTCCCTTGGGCTGCCCCCTTCCCAAGCATCTCACTGCTGGGAACCACGCAGGATGGCTCTGGTACAGGTTTCAGCTCACCGAGGTTAATTCCCTGTGGGCCTCATCCAGGACAGCTGGAGGAAGTCAGGGAATGGAGAGAAGAGGCTTTTCCCTTGCAGGCCTCAGCCCCACCATGGATGGAACAGGCCTACTAGGGAGCTGAAAGGGAAGTTTTACTCTGGAGAGAGATTAATAGGCAAACAGGGCAAGAGAAAGGGTTTTCCAGTTGTGTTCAACAAATAAACCCTCTAGAGGAAGGGGGCATCTCCAGCCCTCGGCCCCCAGTCCAGCAGGATCACAGCCCTGCATGGCACAGCTCCTATTGAGGGTGAAGAGGACAGTCCTCCTTTGTGAAGGCAACACAACTGACACCCACCTCCACAGCTCAACAGCCTTTCCAATCAAGGCAGATACGTATTTTGCTGGCACCAGCCTGCTCTGCTCCTGGGCCACCCTGCCAGCAGCACATCCTCCCCACATCCACACTCCCATCCATTGCACGCTCCAAACCACTGGGACCTCTCCCATTACCTGGGCAGCTGCTGAGCCTCAGCACCTCCTCGACTCTGGGGCAAAACTAAACCCCAGGGGCTGCTCTCTGCCGGCAACATCCACGGTCGGCTCCTCCTCTCCCTGCTGTTTCCTTCCTCCCACCTGCGCCAGGGGAGGGCCCAGCTCCCAAACAACACCTGGGCCCCGCAAAGAGGGTTCTTGGCAATGCAGAGGGTGGATCTGGGTTTCATTGAACAGGCTCGTTTGCTCCAGCACTTCCAGGCAGAGTTTTCTTGAATTGATGGAGATCCTTCCTCCAACACGCGGCCCTGCAAGGACACGGTGGAGCCTTAACAAGACATAAAGGGAGGGAGTGGGTGGCCAAGCCCCAGGGGCTCCTCTGCCCTGCGTCATTTCCAGTGGTGGGATGGGAAAAGAGAATACATTGAAAGAAAAGCATAAAAAAGCAGCAGCTTTAGGACAACTGAGGCTTTTCAGATCTCAGTGGGCCTGACAGCAGTGGGGAAGCAATGCAGGAATAGCCAGGTGGACTCAGGCAACAAACTGAGGTGTTTGGGGCATTTTTGTGCCCTCCCCAAAAGTGCATTGACATCCACCATACCATGATTCTGGGGTAGAAATGTGGCTGGTGTGGATTCTGCCCTACGGCCACCCAGCTATTGTGGGTTGCCAGGCACGTCTGTGGTCCCCAAGGAGGGTTGGCTGGCACTGCCAGCACTGCCTGCTGACCCCAGCAGGGAAGGCAGCTGCCACCAAACCCCACATCCCATGAGCAGGTGATGGGGCACTCATGTCCACTGGGGAAGGAGCTCACTGAAACCTCCAGGCTGTGAAAGCCCTGGGGCTGTAACACAAACCCCAAGGCTGGAACACAAAAGCAAGGACATATCTGGACTGCAGATGCCTGCTAACTAACCAAAAGTGCTGCAGAGGACAGACACTTCAGCAGAGGACATTTTAGTACAAAACACCATTTCATCCTCAGCCAGCCAAGTGCATCCTCAGGTGAGCACAGAGAGAGAAGTCAAAGCCAGCAGGAGCATGTGGGGAGCTCAGCTTTGCTGTGGCTTCAAGCTATCACTCTCTGGATACAGGAATGACTTCCTGACATTCAGGCACTATGCAAAAATACCTTTTCCATCACTTACCTCCAAGGCTCCTTGACCAGCTGTTTTTTCTCTCCAGCCCTTACACCTGGCTCTCGACACACTGATCTTTGTCTCTCCAGCCTCCATGCCCCTGCAGCAGACCCGCAGCTGTGTCATGGCTGTCCTGGGTGATGGCTGTTTCTCCCTCCATCCTACCCTGCAATCCAGCCCCAAAGCCTTTTACTTCCCTCTTCTTTCCTTCTTTCTCTTCCAAAAAGCTTAAAGCACTTTTAATTACCATGGTAATTTTTTGCAAAGCCATAAAAGTATCCTTGGTTCCTGCCAGCTGCTTTTCATACTCCCTCTTACTCCCCCTTCCTCTTTTTTGGAAGATGAGCTCTTGATGAGGTTTGAGGCAAATTGGGGCTGAGCCAAAGAAAAAAAAACACCCCTCCCCCTCACCAGGTTCGAAAAAAACCCAAGGAAAGTGTGAAAACTATAAACTATTTACTTTAGTAAACAGACAAGATACAACAGTATCAAACAACAAAACCTGAGATATCCCACAAGTCCGGTGATGTAAAGAGTCTTGAGATGTGGAAAGTCCTGTATGTGAAGAGTCCTGTCGGTCTCAATGAGATTCCACCAAACAGTCCCAGAAGAAACTCGTCAGGTGCACAGAGAGCAGCTAGAGCTGAAAGTCCTGATGCAGGCACTCCAGGGGAAAGCAAGAGATGATGAGAAAGAACCCCTGGGGAGAGGGGAAGGGAATTGAAGGCCCTCTTCCCCTCTTCTAGTGGCTGGAGTGCACCAAGAAATATGTCCAAGGAAAAAAGCAAAAAAGGAAAAAGAAAAAAACCCAAGAAAACAAGAAAAAAATATATGGGGCTCCCCCAAAAGCTGGAGAAAACCCCACCAGAGCAGCCCCTCTCCAGCCCCACACAACCACAGCTGCCAGAGAGCTCCAACCAGCTCCCTGCCTCTGCTGCCGCTGTGTGAGCTACCCCCAAACATTTTTTTTCTTCAACTGCCGCTTCTCAGTTTTTGAATTTTTTTTCTCGTCTTCTGGATATATAGAGAAAATGACCTTGGTGTTGCTAAGGACCAGTATAAACTGAAGCCAAAACACAAAGATATGGAATATATACACACCACCCTAGGACAGCTCTGCAGACCTATCATTCCCTGAGCTTTTAACCCTGAGCACCCCAATTCCTCTGTGCATCCTCCCATGGGAGCTGCTCCAGCAAGATGTTTCTTCCCCTTTTTGGGAATGCCATAACCTGCAGATGTTTGCAATGAGCTTTTGCAAAACAGGACAGATTTTATTAGTCAGCCGAGATGCAATATTTTCAGCTCCTTGGATTCCAAAAAGCTCATACCCACGTCCATTTTGTCTGCTTTTGTCCTGCATCCCAGCACTGTCTACCCATCCTGGATCACAGCCTTCATCCCGGGGCAGGACTATCTCCTGAGTTGTGCCCTGCATCCATCAGCCACAGTGCTGGAAGCCACAACCCAGCATTTCCAGGGCCTCTCCAGAAAAACTCCATCCATCCACTTGGCAGTTGGGAGCACCCCAGGCAGTCTCTGCCCAGGAGACTCCTAAGTTTTCCTCTGTCTCAAAAAAAATAAGTTTGTCTTCATTCGTGGGGTAAGATAGGAGACAAGCCATGTAAAGATGGGCTTGTTTTTCCCCCTCTTTCTATTTCAACAGCTGTTGCATCCCAGCCAGGCTACAACCTGACTCCAAGGTGGGAACTGAGGAGACTTTTGCCTCTTCCCGTGATCATCACATTGTTTATCTGCGATTTTCCTAACTTCTTGATTTCATCTTTGAGCAGCCTGGCAGCCCCTTGGGATACTTATCTTTGGATTCCCACCTTGCTGTCCGGTTCTTCATGAACCTGGGTTGAAATGTCTGGAGGGAGGGTGGAAAATCCAACTGTGAGACAGACTTGGGAAGCTGGTCAACCCACCTGCCTCCATGCTGGTGGAGACATGACACAGCTCAGCTCATCAGAGATGCTGCAGAGGACAAGAGGGGAACTGAGCTGAGAAAAGCTGTGTAGACTAGCAAAGCTGGGGCTGGGACAGAAGAAATTACTGCAGCCACAGCGTTCAGCCAGTAGCTGGGGACACCAGCACAGTTTGATGGCTGGAAGCCCACCTAGCAAGCCTCTACAACATCCAAATCCTTTTCCCACCCTGAGCCCAGAAGCTCCTGTTCCCTTTCCCACACCAGAAAGATGCTCCAGGACCTCACTGCTCTGTGGCACAATCCTCTGATGGCCACTAGCCTCACTCCTCTCTGCCTGGGTCTGCTCTGTACAGGAGGGTTTCCTGAGATAACAGCAGATAACAGGCAGGCTGAGGCATGGCTGCAAAGATGCCTTTTCCTGAAGGCTGTGCAATGAGCAGGATGCTGCAGGCACCATGTCTGGTGAGAGATGGCCTGAGCCATTGGGCTGGGCATCCCAGATGTGAGATTGACAGCAGTCAATCAACCCATCAGCTCCAAGGTCTATGTGCCAGGCAGCCCTCTGGAGCAGCTTCCTGCTGCTGGCAGGGCTGTCATCCCTGACTGACATCCCGCTGCTGTGACCCTCCAGGGAATCCCTGACTCATTTCACATCCCTGAGGCTGCGATGTGAAAGGGCTTTCCTGTTATCGTAGTTCTGTCTCCCAGCAGGCAGAAACAGTCTTTGAAGAGCAAAGGGAGTTCTGGGAAGGCTGGCAGAGATTCCTGACCCTCAGCTGGCTGGGCTGGGGCTCCCATTTCCTTCCCTGGATCAACAAAGAGCTCCAGAAGCTTGTGAAAGGGGTGATTCAGCAAAACAGGATGAGAGGAGAGGCAGAAACATCAGGACAGCACAGCTGGATGGGGTGAAATTCCCACCCTGTGAAAGCCATTGGGAGCAAGGCTCAGGTGTCCTACTCCCTCAGGGATGGGGGCAACTCTTGGAAGTCCAGCATGCCAGTCTTGGAGCCAGGAATACAACAGGAAAACAGTGGTTGGTTTTTTGTTGTTTTTTTTTTTTTCTTTCTTTCCTATTCCCAGAAAGATCAAGTCAGACTGGCCTGGCATGTGATGGAGTGGGTGGGAAAGCCATTTTGCCTGAAGAGGAGGAAATGCCATCCTCAGTCACCAATCAAAAGCATTGAAAAAAACTGGATTACGGCCGCAGGACTGGTTCAAACCACCCGTTCTGGTTTAAAAACATGCTCTGCTTATTTGGCTCCTACTTTCTGACCTGTTGGAAGTTCACATTTCTTCTGTAAACACAAAGGGTTCAAGCTTACTTAAAAAGAAAAACCAGAAAGCTGCAATTCCCACGCAGTCGTGTGGCTCCAAGAGCCAGGGCTTGCAGACAAATCCAGCCACACTCTGGGAGAGCTGAGAGCCCCGAGCGCAAAATGGTCCTGAAAAATGAAGGATCTGTACTGAGAGCCCTCAGGTTTTTTTTTTTTTTGTCCCAGCTGCCGATAATCCAGCCAGGACCTGCACTCCAAAGACAAGAGTGACATCGTATTTGCATCAACGTAACCGTGAGCAGAGTCTGACCATCAGCTCTGAATCCAGGAAAAGTGGGATGACGCGTACATTTAGGCAGCTAGAAAACCTTTTCTCTTTTGTCCAAAGGCGGTGTCTGATTTCAAGACAAGATCTTTCCAAGGCACACTTTATTTAACAAATAGCCGGTGCTCGGCTCCGTCTCAGCCCAGGCTGTGAGCGGCGCTGCCAAAGCCCCGGGGTGCGGCAGTTCGGGCACCTCGAGCTCCGGGAGCCCAGAGCCCCCCGTCCTTCCCCGGGGGGACAGACCCACCTGTCCGGGGGCACAGGCGGCGAGTGGGAAGGACCGGCGGCTTCACCCACCCCCGCTGGAGCCGGGCACGGGGCGGCCCTTCCCGCCGGCCGGGCTGTCACCGACACCACCCACGGACAGCACGGGCGGACCGGGCTCGCTGTCCTTCTCCGTGAGCCCCTCCGGGCCGGTTCAGCTCCCCGAGCCGGAGCTCTGCAGGGCAGCGTTGCCCTCCGTGCCCGCCCCGCTCACTCCCCGTCACCCTCCCCGTGCCCGGAGCTGCCCCGGTACACGCAGCGCTCGGGGGGCTGGTATCGCACCCGGGGCAGGCGCTCGCCGCACTCCCAGCCCCTGATGCCCNGGTGCGCCCTGCCCTGCCCTGCCCTGCCCTGCCCTGCCCTGCCCTGCCCTCGGCTGCCGTGGGCTCCCCAGCAGCTAAAACTGGGATAAATTCAGTTAAAAGCCCCGTCCCGCCGCTGTGAGAGCTCTGCGTGAGCGCCCGGCTGCGTGGGGCAGCTCGGGACTCCTCTCCCCCGGGGCGGTGCGGGTTGTCTTTCCTTTAGTCTGGGTTTTTGGAGGAAGAAAAGTGCTGCTTCCCAGCCCTCGCTGGCTGCTCGCTCCAGGGACAGCGTGCCAGCAAAAGCCCACTCCTGGTGCGGTTGGAGCGCTGGCCACGGATGGGGGTTTGTGTGGCTCCAGGTGTTGAGGCAATGCCGGGTTTAACGTGCCTGGCCTTGGGGCAAACTGGAACGGGAGCAGATGGCATCTCCCTCTCCGCACAGGTAGGAAAACAGGGGGGCTGCTGAGTGACGTGCCCGGAGCCGCACGGGAAATCTGTGGTGGGGCTGGGGCTAAACCCCAGATTTCCTGGTCGGTGTTTTTCTTGCCTGGCTGGGGATGGTGATTTAACTTAACACCCTCGGGTTGCCGGGGTAAAGTCCTGCCTGGGCTATGCCAGGCTCCTGACCGGGGCTCCTGCGGTGCCAGCCGGGCACGGGGCCAGGTGCCAGCAGACCGAGGCCTCTCTGCTCCAAGCGACGGATTTGGAGGGCAGAGATTGTCCCTTTGGATGGGACTGTGGGTCCAAGATGGAGCGTGGGCATGTGCCCCTCGGGTGTCATGTTGTCTTGGCCATCTGGCTTGTGTGAGAAGTTATCCCATAGTCTGGTTTCGGACACTCTTAGTGTGTGCCCTCAAGTCTCAAGCAATAAGGTTTTTCCAAGGAGTTCTCTGCTATTCTGATTATGAGATGGGAAACTTTTGGGAGAGAGGTAGGTGATGGAAGTGGTGTGTTTCGTCAGGCTCTGTGATGGACTTGGAAAAATTAATTTACAAACCTGTGTTCTCCCACTTCTGCCCCACTGATTGCAAGAGCTCTGCCCAGTGCTGTAGGGTGGCTTCAGTCAGACGGGCAGAGTTTCCCTGCTCTTTTCCCTGACCATCTACTCTGACTGCAGTCTCCAAACAAGGATCACAGTGTCCTGAGAAGGAAGCCAGAAATTTACTTAGTTATCTAGAACAGCTTATTCTAAACTAGTCTCTCATAAAGAGGAGGAGGGGAAAACTCCCAAATGCTCAGAAGCATTTTATTTACCGTAGAAGAAAACAGCAATTTCATGATAGCTGCTATTAACTAGGTTGGGTCTGTGACCTTGATGTGTTTTACAGCTTGAGATGTGTAGCTGAGGAGAAGGTGCAGACTGTTCCAGTCTCTTTATTGTTTTCTCTTAGTTCATCCCAGTAACTTGCAGTACATGGATGCCCACATGGTTCTAGAGTCTTAACCGACCTTTGGGGGTGGGAAGAGGAGTGTGTTGGATTTTGTTTCGCTTCAGATACAGCCTAATCTGTAGCTGGTGTTAATTATATTATAGATGGGTTGGGGTTTAGCATAGGTTTTTCTGGCAGGGCTCAGCCTCCACAATTGTTGCTACCATAGAAAAGCTGTGGTAACTTGAAGCCCCAAAATCACTCATGGGAGCGCATCCCTATCAATAAAATCCTTGTTGTAAAGCCAAGTGAAACCAGCCCCCTGGGGGCCACTGGCACTTGTTGGGGAGGTACAAGGATGGATACAGGCTGCACTCACAGCCTGGAGTGGGGAATCCTGGAGCAGGTGAGTCGGGCTGGTGGTAAGAGCCATCTGGGTTGTCAGTGTGGGGAGATTTAAATAGCAGTGTGGCTCGGGTTCTCCTTTGTACAAGTGCGTCCCCCTGCTCCACAGGGTTTTTCCTTTTATTTTGACCTCTTCATCCCCTCCAAAAATGCAGTCCCCTTGTGTATGAAGCTTTATCTGCCGTGGTTACTATGGTGTTACTATGTAAAAACAGCTCCTCTCGTAGCTCCTGGAATTATCTACAACTTGGGTTTACAGTCCAACCTGGGGATGTGGGGCTGTGTCTGTCCCTTGTCCAGCCTTTCCCCGTCTGTGTGGTGCGAAGGGTCCGGAGGCAGCATTGCCTGCAGGGCACGGCTGTGGCTCAGTCCCACGGGAGCCTCCTCTGAGTTCCCAGGCACAAGGATCTCACTGCTCCATGCAAAACTGTCACATAGGTGCATGACTGGCTGCTCCGGAATGTGGGACAGTATCTGGGCAGGGGTGAGCCCTGGAAGACCTGCTCACATCCATCCCCTCTAGGGACAGGGCTGCCCGTTCCCTGCCGAATGCAGCAGCTCCCCCTGAAAACTGTTGGGAGTGGAGACAAATAACTGAGGCTGTGTGGAATTCTGTGCAAACAAGAGGCAGAAGGTGGGAGCAGACGTGTCCCCCTGTCCTGTTCAGCTTCCCCAGTTTGTGCAAGCAAACCCCCGTGGGCTGGCTCATTGCTTCCCACTTTTTGACATAGCAGGTCCCTTGATATTATTATTCCTTTCTGTCTTTTCCACCTGATTTGCATGTAAAAAAAGCACGAGGGAGGTTCACCCTGTGGAGAGGTTCTTGTATTGTGCCTCTTGTTCTTGCAGGAAGCTGGTGTGGCCCTGGAACAGAGGGATTTGGTTGGGAGAGCAGGAGTGCAGAGCCAGGTCCAGGTTATCCCCACCCTGCTTGTCTGAAGGGTGATTTGTCCTGTGTAGGGTCAGAATCACTCTAAGTTACCTCTCTCTTTGCATTACCTAAGTCGGAGCCCAGGATGATTGTAATTTAGGCATCTGTTCCAGGTGGAATGAATCTATTCCTGCTATGGAGGTTAATTTGAAGAAGATCCTTCTTGCTGGTGCCTTACGGTGTTTGTGGTGAAGGTCGGCAGTCTCTCTCCCTCTGGCAGCTGCGATGGCTTTTCTGCTTTGCTGAGTAGGAGAGGGGTGATGCTTCTAATTATAAAGGGAAAAAAAAAAAAGGCTTGTATGTCTCCCCTTCTTTGTTTGTTTGTTTTTTTCTCTTTTTTTTTCCTTTCCTCTGGAAAAACATTCTAAACAACAATGCTTGAAATACAAATGGAGTGCGTTTGTGTGAAGTGAGTGAGAAGGCCTGGTCAGAGGAGGGCTGTGGTGGATCTGGAGGAGCTGGTGATGACACGTGGCACAAGAGCAGGGCCGAGGCGGTTGGGTTGTCACCAGAGGCACTCACAGCCATTGCAGCCATGGCTCATCTCCACGTGCAGGATGTTCTCATGCCCTTCAAAGGCTTCGTGGTTTCTCTTTCCTCTCCCCATTCAGAGGGACACTGTGTGAGGGTGCCCTCTCCTCGCCCTAAAGGCGCAATAAGGGGACATTTAACAGAACTTCCTTTTATCTGTGTGCTCTCCTCTCCTTATTCCTACTTTTTAAATTAAAAATAGAAAAATTGGAGAACGAGCCTTCCAAACTGTGCTTCCAGTCGTAGTCATGGCTTCTGTGGTGTTCCTCCTACTGCAGCTGAGCGCTGCCCTCTCTGTTCCAGCAACGACCCTCCTGTGTTTTAGCACTTGCTTGGGGAAAAAAAAAAAAAGAAACAAAATAACATGGTGTTGAGGTTGCAAAAGTTTCCATCATAGCTCCACCCAAACACTGCTGCCCAGTAATGCTCAGAAAATTTAGTCTGGATGATGGGGCTGCCTTTGCTGCTGGGCTGCTTGGGGGAAGGGGAACAGCTTTTAGTTTGGTTTTTGTTTTAATATGGAGATACTTGAGAGGGCCATGTCAGGAATAGGGTGGGGAATTAGCTCTGGAGCTTGGCTTCTTAATAAAGCGCCCGAATGGGAATGTTTAACTCAAAAATTCACTGAGCAAGAGGTAGATGAATTGGTTTCAAGGGGATTCCAGGGACATAAGGTGGCTCTTTGCTATTTGTGTCAGTGTCTTTTATCTCTTTTTCTCCTGAGAAGGGTCTTGATGTTTTTCCTAGGCTAATTTTGTCCCACTGGTGTAAAGGGCATTAATTCGCTCATCTGGGAAGGATAAGAAGGGAGCTAGTCACTCCTGGAGCCCAGCTTGACGTGTAGGATGCTTGCTCTGCTCTCATGCCTCAATAAATAAAGAGGTTTTCATGGAACTTATGAAAAACTTCTCTTTTGGAAATAGGTCAAGCAAATATTTATTTCCCTAAGGTGTCATGCCAATGTTGAACAAATACTTGAATGGGTAGTCATTTTATTTCTCCCTGCTTTGTTTCTTCTTAAGCACATGCAGTGCTTTTTTCCAGGGGTGTAGAGACGCGCAGTAATAATTGTATATAATCAGTCCTGTCTGTCCTCCCCTAGGGGAAGTCTGTGCACCTCCTATGGGCTCATGCTCTATGACTGCAGTGCTGAAAATTGGAAGCTGTGACACTTNCAAACTGTGCTTCCAGTCGTAGTCATGGCTTCTGTGGTGTTCCTCCTACTGCAGCTGAGCGCTGCCCTCTCTGTTCCAGCAACGACCCTCCTGTGTTTTAGCACTTGCTTGGGGAAAAAAAAAAAAAGAAACAAAATAACATGGTGTTGAGGTTGCAAAAGTTTCCATCATAGCTCCACCCAAACACTGCTGCCCAGTAATGCTCAGAAAATTTAGTCTGGATGATGGGGCTGCCTTTGCTGCTGGGCTGCTTGGGGGAAGGGGAACAGCTTTTAGTTTGGTTTTTGTTTTAATATGGAGATACTTGAGAGGGTCATGTCAGGAATAGGGTGGGGAATTAGCTCTGGAGCTTGGCTTCTTAATAAAGTGCCCGAATGGGAATGTTTAACTCAAAAATTCACTGAGCAAGAGGTAGATGAATTGGTTTCAAGGGGATTCCAGGGACATAAGGTGGCTCTTTGCTATTTGTGTCAGTGTCTTTTATCTCTTTTTCTCCTGAGAAGGGTCTTGATGTTTTTCCTAGGCTAATTTTGTCCCACTGGTGTAAAGGGCATTAATTCGCTCATCTGGGAAGGATAAGAAGGGAGCTAGTCACTCCTGGAGCCCAGCTTGACGTGTAGGATGCTTGCTCTGCTCTCATGCCTCAATAAATAAAGAGGTTTTCATGGAACTTACGAAAAACTTCTCTTTTGGAAATAGGTCAAGCAAATATTTATTTCCCTAAGGTGTCATGCCAATGTTGAACAAATACTTGAATGGGTAGTCATTTTATTTCTCCCTGCTTTGTTTCTTCTTAAGCACATGCAGTGCTTTTTTCCAGGGGTGTAGAGACGCGCAGTAATAATTGTATATAATCAGTCCTGTCTGTCCTCCCCTAGGGGAAGTCTGTGCACCTCCTATGGGCTCATGCTCTATGACTGCAGTGCTGAAAATTGGAAGCTGTGACACTTTTTTCCTTATATTCAGGTGCGTACCAGAAATCTAGGGGGATGTTTTTTGTTCTCTGAAGGTCAGTGGTGGGGTCAGCTGCCTCTTTACAAACAAAACTCCCAGAATACAGCAAATCTCCACAAAATGGTCTCACTTTCTTGTCCTACAGCCCCAGCCATGATGTTTCTGGTGCTCTGAAAAATAAGTCCAGTGCTTGGTTTGTCCTACAGATGGAGAGTGTGGATACTGCCAAAAGGTTGTGCGCTGCAGTCTTATGAAGCTCCTTCTGTCTTCCCCAAATAATCAGGGATCAGTCAGTATCTGTCTTCAAAGAGGAATTTAGTTTAGTTGAAGAGGACCAAAATTAGACTTGAGGTTTTGGGCGCTTGATCCTGTAGCTCTTCATCTCCAGATCTCAGCGTAGGAGTAGCAAGGGTATGTGCTGTAGTGCACTGCAGTACTTGGAGAGTACTTTGTGAAAGAGGATGTTTGATATGGGGTTGTCTTGGATCCTCTTTGCTGTGTAGCATATTTAATTGAGGTCTTGGGTCTCTGCATTAAGGATCCAACTGCATTGCTGGCTCCTTGTTCTTGTACCCTGGGGACACCAGGAGCACAAGGACCATTCCAGCTTCCAGTGATAGAAAGCAGTGGGCTTTTTATTGCAGCCTGCATTGTGCCTTCAGGCTCTGGTCAGCCTTGCAGAAGTGGTCGCCTCTCAAACAGGGTGGGTTGTTAGGTCGAATGTGATACAATTTGTCACGCTCTGTCAAGACAGATGTTTTTTTCTCCTTGCCTTGAGGTTAATTGGCTCTTATTCTTCATTGTTTCTGGGTGTGGGGTGGTGATCCAGCTGGTCACTCCAACACATGTGCTGGAGATTGTTGGAGCCGGGTATGTGTTGTGCTTCAGTTCGTTAAGCAGGATGTAAAAGCAGACTCCTCTTCTGAAATATATTCTGCTCTTGCTGTCTTTGCTAGGAATCATTTGAATATTTAAGACAAGGGAAACATCTCTGTTTTATAGAGGCAGAGCTACCTTAAAACCAAAAATCTGGCACAGAATCCCTCAGCTGTGCTAGCAGGGGGCGGGCAGGCTGTGGTTTGGGCTGGGAGCAAGGGATGAATGTGAATTATTTCATTTAGACCATAATCCACCTGTTGGGCTCTGCTCCCCTGGCCCTGCATGCACTGGGAAGTGCAGCAGGTGTTTCAAATGGCAGCCAGCACTCCCTGCTCCAGTGTCTGCTGTTTCCATGTTGCTTTACAGGAAGGAAAAACAGACTGGGGGTGATACAGCTGCAGGTTTGCTTTGAGGTTTTTTTCCCCCTCTATTGATGTGTGTGTTGGTTGTGTGGTATTGTCCTGTTCTCCCAGCCCAGCGTCATGGTGCTGAGCTGTGTTTGCTCTGCCACGTGCAAGCATAATTTCTGGAGGCTGGAAATTTGGCTCTGGGAGTCATGGGAGTGCTTAGCAGAACATTGGAAATGAAAGTGCTTTGGAGGAGGCATTTTTGGAGTTGTTGTACTGGGGGTTAGTTGTGCAGAACTCCTCTCCTGTGAATAGTCACTGTGTGTTTACGTGCTCCTATCTGTTTCCCAAGCTCCCTTTGCTATCCATGCTCTCCTGATTTTGCTGGCATCCTCCTCTTGCTTTGTCAGTTCACTAGATTTGGTTTTACAATCTTGTTTTCTGCTCTGGGGTCACCTGTGTGTTTTCTAGGGTGGTATTGTTTCCCTTTGGCATTACAGGACATTTGCTTTTCCTGTCACCTTCTGGGGAGATCTCAGAGCAGTTTCTGGGTGCCCAGCTGTGTGTGGGGAGCAGTAGACTGGGGTGTTTGAAGGAATTGCAGTCTTCATGCTTCTACTTTGATCTCTGGCACCTCTAGGATAGGTTTTATGTGTTTGTTTTTGGGGGGACCTTTTTTGACTGTGGTTTTCAGTGGGATGGTTAGAGCAGAGAGGGTGGGGGTGAGAAGCAGCCCTTGCTTTCAGGGGTAACCACAAATAAACAGCCCTGAAAGGCAAACATGACATTCCGTGTGTGCTCAAAGCCCTGCTGTTGACAACGCTGGTATAGGTGCTTGTCCAGGTGAAATGAGGTGGTAAATAGTATTTGAGCTTCACAAGGCAAAATTTGGGGTCTCTGACAAGGACATAGGGTCTCTTTCAGGGATTGACATGTACCTCCTAGACTTGATAACAGGACAGGGTGGCCCTTGCTGCTGGGTGTTGTGGTCTGGTGTTTCCTTTATGCTCTTCTGGGGTGAGCATGAAGCCACCCCAGTCCATCACAGCTGCTGATGGGGCAGGGGAGCATAAGCATTTTGGCATGGCTTGAGCCTTGGCCTTGGAAATGGAGCCTCGTTACCCACACATGGGAAGGTTTTACTTTTTAATTACAAACGTTGGCCAAGTGGAAAAGGGTATAGTTGGTGTGAGGCAGCAGAGGATGGGAGGAGCAACAGAGTTGCTGATGAGCATGGAAGGGTTGCGTCGCCTTCCCAAAATATCTGCTCTGCCCCTTAATACTGGGAAATGTTGCTCTGTGTGTCTGCTCTGCTGGGGCTGTGTTTGTCAGGACATTGGAGGCGTGGGACTGGGAAGAAAATTAAAAAAAAAAAAAAGAAAATGTTGGATTTAAAATGTCATTGATTTCTTTTTCTATTTTTTGGTATTTTCCTTCTAATTTAATCAATTCCCTACTGTGTTGTAAGTTCCAAATGTGAATGGGAAATAATCCCACCAGTACAATAATTAGCATGTAACCAGCAGACGAAGAAAACCCAAACTGCTGAGCTGATTGGTGAATGCTGACTGTTTTCCGAATTAATTTCAATAATCACATCTCCCATTAAAATGAAGACGGGGCGGGGAGGAAGCCTTAAATTTTCTTCAAGCTCAATGTAGCGAAAAATGGTATGTGCAGTGTAACTGTTCTGCATGTGATTAGAAAAAAGAGCTGAGGGAGGTTCTTGAAGCTGAATTGCAGCGACAAAAGTACTGCTAATTTTCCAACGTTTCACCTGGTTTTTTTTGGGAAATAAATAGAACTGTAAGTGAAATATCCATAATTTTATGTAGGTGTGTGACAGTAAATAGTCTCCTGGAAGAGGAAAACATTTCCTCACAGTGGTGCTTTGCTGCAGGATGCAAAAACAAGTCCACTGGATACCATTAATAGTGGAATATGTTTACTTTGCGTTCATCCAGCTCCCAAATATTTTGTTGTTATGCTTAGGAGGGAGGAATGGAAATTGGTGTTTGGGAAGGGGCAATTCCAGAGCATCCAGCAGCTGGGCACCCAGCACCCAGCTTGGTGTGGGGATCTGCAGCCCTGCTCTGCCCTGCCTTCTTCCACTGCTTTTTTAGGCTGCTTCTGTCCCGAAGGAGGGAGAAATCCTCTCTCAGCCTTCCTGCCTCCATGTTGTCACATCCAGGAAAGGTCACCTCTGCAGTGCTGTACCTGGCATCTGGTGTAATTACACACCTGAATTCACATTCAGGATTAGCAAACATGATTTTATCTCCTAATGATGCTTTTCCCCTCCTAAGGCAGCTCCTGGCTGTGGCCACCTCACCCTCGGGAGTTATTTTCTGACAGCAAAGCACAGGTGATGCTGCTAGCAGGTGTTAGACCAGGGCATCACTTTAGACATGCTTTTTCATTCCAGTTTAAACTCAATTTTAGGAACATTTGTTAAGCTGTTGTACTGCTTGGTGCCTGTAGGTTTAAAAACATTTTATTTATAAGTGCGGGGATGATCTGTTGAAACCCTGGCCCTACAAGCTTTGGGTCTGAGTGTACCACGCTGTACTGCAGCCAAGAGAAATCCCGGTGTGTGATGGAGCAGCCTTGTCATTAATGTGAAATGCTCACTCTGGGAGGAAGCCAGTGATCAGATGTGCTCCCTGTTTTCGGTGTGGGGAATGACGGGTGCCCAGAGCCACCTGTGGTGTGACAGCCAGGAGGGAGACTGGGCCCCAGAGAGCAACCCTGGTGTGTGGCACTTGGGTCCTCTCCCTCCCTAAGGCTCCAAATATGGTGGTGTATGATATTGTCAATATATTATTTTTTAATTTTTTTTTTAAGCCATGCCAGCCCAAAGGGCTTTGAAACAGTATTTGTTATTTTATCATTTCGAGCCCAGTGTGCTGTGGGAAGGGCAGAAAGCTCTGGGATTTTCTTTGTGTCTTTTCCTAATGGTAGAGACAGTCCCAAAGCAGTATCACATTGTTTCATTTCCCCTCCACACTTGTGTTTTACTAAAAATAAAAGCTAATGTCAACAACCCTACAATAACCAGTGAGTAAATGTGCACGTTCTGCACCTAGTTAATTTTTTTTTTTTTTTTTTGTGAAAAGCAAGATTTAGCTGGCAATCACATTATGAGCTCTGGATAAAAATGTATATGTACTTATCCACCTCACTGATGGCTTTTTCTTTTTGCCTGTTTAAAATGCCATTAATCAAGTTAGAGACTGAAAATATACAAAGCAAACACTGAGAAAAGTCATTTGAGGTGAGTAAACAAGTTGGAGGTTTTTTTATGAAAGCCAAAAAAAAATGGCCCGTTGCTGCTGTGTGTGTTAAGGGTACCTTAAATACACAGTGTCCTTCAGTGCTGACAGGCATCCCAAACACATTTTATAATAAACCTCTAATTATAGCTTTGTGACTCCATAGGTCCTCTGGATCAACTTGGGAATATTGCACTGGAATCAGGGAGAATATTTATCTTTTCTGTGACTGATGGTTGAACCAGATTTAGAGCTGGACCTGCCGAGTGTGATACAAATCAATGTATTTATGGTGTGTTGTAGAGCTGTTCTTGCTGCATGACACCATTTGGGGGTTAAACTCTGGATTTTGGGAAATACTTCCTGAATGCATCAGTGAGATTCCCAAATCCAGACCCCAGATGAGCTGGTTTGGAAAAGGGTTTGACTGGTAGTCAGCCTCTGCAGCCCCTCGCTACCTCCTGCTGTCTGGCCTGGATTAAAGCCCAGCAGTCAGAACCAGGGACTTCAGTGAAAATTTTGGCCTTTTAAAGAAAAAAAAACCAAACAAACAACCTCCAGAGCTTTGCGGTTATGGAGAAAAGCTGAAAAATGGGAATTCTTGGACAGAGAGTGGTAGGGAGATGCATTACCCTGCTTGTTTCCCCGTATCCCAGACTGGGAGCCAGTGCCGTGGGGTTTAGGGCTTGAGTTACGATTTTAGAAGCTGGCATGGCAGGCAGGCAATGTTAAGCTGATTCTTTTTTCCTCTATTTATTTATTTCTTCCCTCCTTCATTTTAATACCGTCTCCTGGGAGATTCCAGCTGAAATCTATTCATTGCTGAAATGTTTCTTTTTCCCCCGTGTTGTGGATGCTGGGTCTGGTTTGGCTGTGGGTTGTTTCTGGCAGGAAGGGAGGAGCAGCAGGACAGAAGAGCTGTGGTTGTATTTGTTGTATGTCCTGCAGAGGTACCTGGTAGGTGTTGCATGTGTTGTGGGCTCAGCTCCACATCCACAGAAACACAAAAGCCACCAGGCCAGGCCAGTGAGGCTTGTTCTCCTCCCTGTGTGTCCTCTGGGCTCTGCTCCCACCTGGGTTGTTGAGCCCTGGCTGAAGAGCACAGTGGCTCTGGGGACAGCTGCTCTCCCAGCTGTGCAAAGCATTTGTTCTGATGGTGCTTCCAGTTCACAGCACAGTTTCCCCTCAAAATGTTCAGAAGTAGGCAGTAAGACACTGCTGAATCTTGAGGCCAGCTCAAATCCAGTGGTTATCCATCAAATTCATTCTGCTTGGCCATCACTCCTTGAAAATCTGGATCAGGTTGGACCTCTCGAGAGCTTTTCTTCAGAATTGTGTCAAGACACCTCCTTTTTTTTTTTTTCCCCCATCCTGGTCAAATCTGAGGTTCTCACAACCCTAAGAGCTGAAGCTTCTCCTAAGCTGATGCTCCAGCCAAGAGCACCTTTTCTATCTCCAAGTATTTTGGAGCTTGTGATAAAATTGCAAGGCTTTGGCAGTGGCCATTTGGGTGCTGTTTGTGTGCCAAACGCTGCTGAATACATCTTTTATCACAGATTTGTAACAGTAGCTGTTGGAGGGGAGCTTCACCAGAGAAGTGCTTTCAGAGGAATGCTTTTGTGAAGGAACAGTATCCTTCCAAAAAAAAAAAAGAGCCTTACAGGCGAAAAAAAATACCAAGCCCAACATTGTTCATGTGTTCGTGTTGTAAAATTCGCCCATTAATTTGGACAGATAAAATTTTGCTCCATTTCTCGA
Source organism: Pitta sordida (assembly GCA_013390025.1). Taxonomy (NCBI): domain Eukaryota; kingdom Metazoa; phylum Chordata; class Aves; order Passeriformes; family Pittidae; genus Pitta; species Pitta sordida. Next base: position 440,606 of record WEKX01008672.1, on the reverse strand, counting down.
TGATTTTGTTTGTCCTCTTTGTACAAACAAGCACTGTTATGCTCCAGGAGGGAAGGAAAAAAAAAAAAAAAAAAAGATGTGTAGGTTCTGCTAAGAAATGCCGAAATCCTTTTTTTGTGTAACTCTCCCAGGTCCCTGCAGGAGCTGGGATGAAGATTCAGCCGGTGCTTTGCTCAGACTCAGTTTGTCTGTAGTGTGTGGAGCAAAGTGGGAAGAGCCAAGATGGGTCCGTTCATCTGTTCCACCTCAATGGAAGGAGAGTTTAAGGAGAAGACAAGGCAGGAGGGTTTCTGTGCAGCACATGTAGTAGTGAGGGAGGGTGTGCAGCCTCAGGGAGGGGGCTGTGATGTGGTGGCTCTTCTCTCTTCCCTGGGTCCCCGCCGACCTTTGCTTCCCTCAGCCTTCACTGTTGAGTTGAGCTGTGTCTGGTCTCTGGAAGAGCCTGGTATTTCACAATGGCAATATCATAAAGCTTGTCCTCCCACACATTTGACTCACAATCCTAAGTGCTTTTCCTTTAAAAAAAAAAAATAAAAATTGTTCCTGGGAAAACTTGCTTTAAAATTGCACTGGTGTCTGAAATCGTTTTGGGTGCTGTGTTACACCCAAGGCTGCTCTTGCTGTGCATCCCTCACACGAGGAGGGGGAATGTGGTGCTTCTCTCCATTTCCAGTTTTGGTTTGGATTGTTGTATGTTGTTCTTAAGTAGCCATTTACTTTCCTTCCCATCTCTTTGGCACAGAAGCAAGAGAATAAAACATTAGAGGGGGAATGTGATTATAATCCTGTAAAAACTGTCAGAGGAATTTGGCAGTGGTTGTGACCTGTGAGTGTAATACATAATGTTATATTCATTTTTTAAAATGATTAGATTTCAAGCTGACAGTTTAAATGACAAATCACCTTAAAAAGATATTGTGGACAGTGTAAAGACTGTCAGTGTGGTTTTTTTCTGTCCTAACTGTGGCATTTGCAAGATCTGTGCACAGAAAAAAATGGGACCCTTTGGCTTTTGCCAAGCTGCATATGGAAGCTGACAGCAGTGAGGTCCCTCATATTAATAATTTGTATTATAATAGCATTGTCAGTGCTGGCTCCCAGGCTTTTTTTAGCCTTGAGTTAATGGCAGGGCTCCCTGGGTTTTTTTAAAAAAAACTTATTTTTGTTTTTGTTGTCTCCTTGCTCCCACAAACCGCATGTAAGAGAGACCAATAACTGCAGCTGGGAGAGGCTGGAGATAAGGTCAGAGGAGCTGTTCAGCTATGTTACTGAATGTATTGACTGTTTAAATATATTATTCAGCATGGAAAGCAGATCCAGGGGGACTGACAGAGTTCCCCATCCCAGAATATCCCAGCTCACAGCAGGAGCTGGTGCTAAAGATGCCAAACCCTCCAGGCAGTGCAGGAACAGAGCCGCAGCTTCCCACGTCCTGCTGTAGGCTTGGGATTTTTGGATGAAAGGAAAGCCAGTGCTCTTCTGTTTCAGTAGGCTGGATAATCACACGGATGATCACAGCTCTGTCAGGCCTTGAATAAAACATGGAACAAAGTGATGATTTCTGCTCTCAAATAATGGTAAAATTTAGCCATTTGTGTCCCCTGTGGTCCTCGAAGCATCCTTTGGGCGGTGAAGAGAAAATGAGAGGAGTGGGAATCTGTTGTTTCCTTTTCTCGCATGAGAGGCTGACTATCATTTGCTGAGCTTTAAAGCTCCATGCATCCTGTTTTTTTAAAGTCCAACCTGAACAGGACTTGAAATTTTTAAAACTCTCTAGTAGGAGTTTTTAGCTTAATGAGAATATTCCATAATTCCTTCTCTTTGCAATGGAAAAAATTACTACAGTCGATATGGATTGGAGCATGTCTCTGTCTGCTTGTAAATTCTTGGAGACTGAACATAAAACTCAGCTGAAAATAATCATCAGCATCAGGAGTAGCATAACGCAGGAGAATGGGAGGTTGTCCTCTTCTGGTTCTGGCAGGAGAGAGGAGAAAAATTTGGCTGCAGATGATCCAGAGAGTTGTGAGGAGATTGGAAGGCTAGAAACCACTGGTCTGAACAAACCTGAGCTGTTTGGGTCGAGATAGGAGAATAGGGAAGCAGGAAATATATCTTCAGGTACCTAAAAGGGAAGGTGGTTGTGGGTTTCTGCATTCACAGTGGGTAGAGTGAGAGGTCATGATCCTAAAATTGTAGGGGAAAAGGTTCTGATGAAACACTGGGCAAAATGACAGCAATATACTTTCCCAAACAGTAACAACAGGATTTCATGGTCCGAAAAGCTTGTGGAGCATCAGTTCCTAGAAGTTAAAATGACTTGGAAATATCTTTCTAATATTTCATGGTCACCATTCTTGCGCAATGAAGGTGCAATTTATTGTCCTGCAGTGGGAGTTGTCTCACTGCTTTCCTGTGCTCCCTTCCTACACCTGGAGAGCTGAGGCTTGAGAGAGTTGGGTTTTTTTCTGAAATAAGCAAGAGATGAGAAATTATGTTCTAGGGCTTAAATTTTCATGGGCCCGCTGGCCCAGCTGGTTTGGATGTCACAGTGTTAAACCCCCAGGCATAGGAAGACAACTTGTTCTCCATGTTGAGTCTGGTATTTGGGGGAGATATTCTCCCTTCTGGAACTGTTTGCAGGTTCTGAACTGCTCAGTCAAACCTGAGGATGGTAACGATGCTTGGCTCTGGCAGACAGTGTAAACAACTGAGACAGAGGGACCTGAGTGTATTTTGGCTGTCAAATGCTGGGATTTAATATCTGAAAGAAGTTAGGAGGGGGGAAAAGTATGCCTTGGTTGTCCTTGCTGCTGCTCCAGTTTCATTGATAAGCAGCTGAGCTGGTTTTGCGTGTGCTGCTCTGAGGAAACCCCAGTCCCTGCCCCCTCACCTCAGCTCTCTCTGTATTATTCTACTTGAGGCAGCAGCTCCAGGGAATTCAAGGAGGAGCTGCCAGGGTAGTCATGGCTCATGGTGCCAAATTTGCAGGGGCTTTACTCCATATTTCAGAACAAGGTTTTGGGAGACTCAAATTTTTCTCTACCTCCAGCTCAAGTTTCTATTTAAGCCACTTTTAATTTCCAGAAGTGCGAAGCTGCTTGGACTGCTGTGGTTGAGGTCACTCTTTAATGTAGGTACTCCAAGGAATGCAAAGTCTTGTTTGTTAAAGTCTTAGTCATATGTTGAATCCCCAAAGAAGGGTGTGAATGATATTAAATTTACCATAGCAGAGGGAGAGGAGCAGCAGTGCTACAGGAGGAGGAGTGGCAGATAAGCAACAGGGCCATGCTGTTATAACCCCTTTTGGGAAGGGTTAGGGTTGTGCAAGTCAATACAGGACACTTACACAAACTGCTGGAATAAAAACCCACTCCATCAGCAGTCTAGTATTTGTTTCTTATTATATGTTAAACTTTTTCTGGCATAGCAAAGGTTGTCACCTGTTATGTCAAGGTCTCGGCATTCGATGCTGGGATCTTTCCAAGTGTGCTGAAACCTAATTGGTTAGGGATAAGCCGTCCCTTCATTTTAGAAGAGGAAAAAAAGAAAAGCGAGGAAAAAAGAAAAAGCTGTGGCATCTAACAGGCATTTAAAGTATTTTTTCTTGTTCTTTCAACTTGTGATTTGCCCGACTTGGAGCTGATTTTTTTCCCCAGTTCTGGGCTTGCTTTGCTTTTCCCATTAATTAAATTGTGAAAATAATATACAGCCAATAATATGTATTAGAGCAAATAACAGAGCAGCCGGCACTGCAGGTCTGGGGGAAGCTTTGTCCAAGTGCAGGTCTGCAGCAGGGAGCATTGGGATACCTGAGTGCTTAGCAAGGGAAAACCTTTGTGTCCTTCCCTTGTCCAGTTCCTTTCCCCCTTTTAAAAAATTGTTCTCTTTTTCTTTTTAAGTCCTGCTGAGTCTCTTTTGTGCAATTACAGCCAGAGTGGAAACTTTTTGTCTGCAGGATTTTGGATGGGCTTGGGGAGCACATCCCTTAATTGTAATGCATCTGTGCCAGTTATCTGGTGAAATCTCTCCATGTTACTTACTCATTTATTTTAATCTAAAACCCTCAACCGTTGTGTGCAAAGTTCCTGGTCAGCAGGATCTGACCTGAGAAGGGGATCACTGGAGTTCTGGCAGAGAACTTTAGAGACTGGAGCACACACTAGGACCCTTCATAGAATCACAGAATAGTTTGGGTTGAACGGGACCTTAAATATCATCCAGTTCCACCCCTCTGCTCTGGGCAGGGACGTCTGGGACATGCTGCTGGAAGAGAAGAACCTGTCACTGCCCATCCTCAGGCAGGAGCAGCAAACAAGTGTAAATTTTCTTTTTGTTGGGCAGTCACAATGTAATTTTCCTATTTTTCATCCTTGTTAGGAGCTCTGGCTCACCTTTTTTCTAGGTTGACTCTTGGTTTTTCAATACGCTGTTTTCTCCCCTGGTCTGAACTTAATCCCAGAAATCCACTTGGCTGGTTACCTCTTTAGACTGTAAAGTTTAGCAATGATGAAATACTACATGGGGCTGGTTCTGCTGCTTCTCCAGGGGCGAGGGAACAGGGACTGGATGGCAGTGGGGAAAATGAAGGGGAGAGAGGGAGGCCAGAGCAGTGAGCAAAGCTGCAGGTTATATATAGCTGCTGGCTGTGGTGGTCAGTGTGCTGTGGTTGCTGCTCTAAATATGTTCAGGCCAGTTGGGGCTTCCAACCCTGTGAAGGACCAAAGCCATGAGCAGTGACTGGCAGCTGGACAGCAGCGTCACTGGTCTCCAGCGTGCCACAAGTAGGGGAGAGTTTACTTTTACTGGGTTGAGAGCAGCAAGCTTAAATGCTTGGTGATTAATTCAGCAAACTTGGTAAACTTCTGATAAATAATGTCTTTGCTAACTGAGTGGTGAAAAATAATCCAAGATGAGTGTTTGGGGTGCTTCAGTGAGGATGTACTGTGGGAGCACAGCAGGCTGAGTGGCATGAGCCAGAGGTCACATTGAACTTACCATGTTTTATTTTTACTTTTAGCCTTTGCTAACCGAGGGTCACCTTCTCCTGTGGACGTACAGCAGTAATTTTTGGTTTAATGTCTTCTCTTTCAGCCTTGAATCCCAGCACAGTTGAAGTGACTGCAGGCACTTTAAAGATGTGGGTGAATGTGGAGGAGGAGCTGGAGAACAACAGGCTGAGGACGTGGTCCCTCCTGCAGGTGGGTCACTGCTGCCACCTTGGGCTCCATGTGTGATGTGAACTGTACACCTTTCTGCCCTGTGCAGCCTGGACAGGGAGGTGAGGTGCATTCCAGTGTATCCCAGGGTTCTCCTGTGTAGGCTGTTGGAGCCTGCTGGCTGAAGGAAGTGATCATGCAGGGCTGGCTCTGTTACCCTGAGCCCAGCACTGCTCCATGGTTGGGACTGGTCTTGGGTTATACTTCCAGGTGTCCCTGCGAAAGGGGTAATTTTTATTTTTGCTTCTGAACATCATTCCTTGAACAGAACAGAGTTCAGATGTCCTGTGTGTTTGTACTTTTCTCCTGGCTGGGACTTCTCTATCTGTGTCACTGATTTATTTTATTTCCTCATTCCTCAGAAGCCCTAAGTGTAACTTAATAAATGTCCATCTGTCCCATGGTGTGGATGAGGGCGACAGGAGAGCGATGCTTTTTCCCCTTGGCTTCTGTGGATGGAAGAAGTGTGCTTGGAAATAACACTCCAGTTTTCCATTAGGCTGTTCCAGACTTTTGAAGAAGAAATTGGGGCTCATAGCAGAGCCAAGCCATTTTATTTGTACAAAATGAAGCTTGATGGCTGAGCTTAGTGAGCAGATTGGCAAGGAGTTTGTTCACCCAATTCATGGCTGTGTGATAAGTGACAGTGTCCCCATGGAAATGGGGATTTTCAAACCCTAGAGTGATTTCTACCCAGCTCGTGCTACATCTGGAGACTGCTTTTTTCTAGACTTTATTAAATAATCAGAGTTGGGAGTATTGGGAGTACAGTGACTGGACTGGTGCTGGTTGCTTCAGCTTTCCTGACATACTTCCAGTTCTGCAGCCTAAATGCAGCCTGTTAAACTGGTAGGAATAAACTAAGGGGCCCTGCTGCAGCACGTGGTTTGGTGGGATCCACGTGCACCCTCAGCCCCCTGAGTGCTGTCCTCCTTGAAGTTCCTTCAATTAATTGCATGTAGATGGGTCCTCAGTACCTTACGGCAATAATTGTGCAAATGCAGCGAACATTGTGGCTCTCTGGGTTTTCTGACTGTTCTAAATGGAGAATTTGACAGGAGGAAGAGGGTGAAGCTTTTGTAGCTTCACTCTATCTTCATAAGCAGAGTCAGGGTCTCTTGGGAGGGCGAGTAGAGAGAAGGGAATTAAATTTTATATCCCTTGGTATCTGCAACTAAAAGACAGTAATAATGCAAGTGGAAGGTCCCTGGTAGGTGGGAAGGATTTGTTTGTGTTCCATTTGCAGAAAATCACGTTGTTCATTACTGAAGAGCTTGCACTAAGAAGGGATCATGGCCTTGTAGCCACCCTCCCCCCGCCACTTGCTCATGGCCTTGTGCTGGCCCATGAAGGCTTTTCAGTATCTTCTGAGGGAGCTTTGAGAACCAAACTGAGGATCTCTGCTCTAGGACTTGGCCCCTTTCTCTCCACTCCTCCTTCTCCCCCACCCTCTTCTGTTGTCCTCTCTCTCCCAATTCATTTGTTTTTAAAACGATTGTGCTATTGTGTGCATCAATACATGCATGGCCTGTCTTGTTTTTCCCTTGGACTGAAAGTGCAAAGCAAATCTGTTTATGGTTTTGGTGAGCTAATTCTTCCCCACCCTAGATTTTTAAATAGACTCTTTCTTTACCAAGCTTCCAGAGCTTGCAGGATGTATTGAAGTAATGGGAGAAATATGTTGCATGTTAACCTTCCTTTTTTGTAAAACTTTATTTACAAGACTCTATTCCTAGCAGTGTGTCTGGGAAGTGAATCTGGATGCTAAAGCAAGTAGAAGACTTTGAATAAGTAAAATTGGAGTTTAATGAATTTGGGGAGGAAATGCTTTGAGTTTTCCACTTTCAGTGCTTGGATTGTAGAGCAAGATCTACCGAGCTGTGCTCAGTTGTCTCTTCAATTATTCATCTTCCCGTCCTGCACATCGAGCTTGGCTGTTCCCTAAGCTGCCTGTTACCTTCAAACAGACTCCTCCAAAGCAGCTGCTGGCCCAGACCTTGCAGCTGAAGGGAAGAGCAGTGAGGAATGCTCTTGGCCTGTAAATAGTCCCTTGGATTAAGGGCTTGGTATGTCACTGGTGTGTTGGAAATATTATTTGTACCTCTTGATTTCATCCTTCCTGCAAATCAATCTCAGACCTGTCTGTTTAGGTTAACAACCTTTTCTACATCCTTGCGGGGGTTTGCAGAGCTCTGTGTGCAGCGTTTCCATCGGGGTGTTTTGGCTGCTGGAGGCAGAGCTTAACTCTGCTAAGGGAGCAGTGGAGAAGCCCCAGGCACACCAGTGTCCAGGATGCTGGACTGCTGGCTTGGTTCCTTGTGCTGGATCTCTGCTATAGCCTGCCTGTACTGCTACACCTCCTTGCCTCAAAACCTGGATGTGAGTTATTTCTGTTGAAAACTGTGAGCTGCTTACGGCTGGTCATGGGGCAAGAGCTCTAAGCTTTGTGCCCTGGTGTAGTGCAAAGTGTCCTTACCCATGGCTGGGGGTTTGGACTGGATGACCTGGATGATCTTTAAGGCCCATTCCAACACAAAGCCATTCTGTGATCCTATGGCCATTACACGTGCAAATGCTCTTCTCCAGCTCCAACTCTGTGGGGCTTGGCTGAGGCCTCTGGATACTCCTGTAACATAAATAAGCAGGAGTAGGATTTCAAAGCAAGCAAATTTTTGACATAGTTGATGTCACGCCTCTTCAGCCCTGTGTTTAGGGCCCAAGGATCTGGAGGCCTACAGCTGCTAGTTTAGTCTTGTTGCTAATAACCCTCTGGAGGTGCGTCTGCTGAGCTGGTTCTTGCAAAGGGCTGAGGTGTTCACGCTGATCCGATGGTGTTAGGGAAGACAGAAGCAATGATGAGAGAAACATGGTGCTTTCACAAGTGTGGGTGTTCTGCATGAAACCTCTGGTCCCAGTTGCAGGATTGGATGTGCTCTTTGCTGGGATTTGTGGTATGGAGTGACAGCAAGGTCTTCTGGTGAGTAGCTTTAAAGTAGAATGGGCTGGGGCAGTTTTCCCACTCTTTAAGCTGGCAGTATTTACCATTCCACCCAGAGGCTCTGCTCTGCTGGTGAAGAAGAGAGAGGGAAAAGATAGATTTCATTTCCAGACCCAGAGACATAAATTTTTCTCAGGAGCAAATGCTCACCTGCAAATCTGTGGCAGAGTGCAAAGCAAAGAATTCCTCACTTGAAGGCTTTGCAAAGCAGAATTGTCCTTTATCCATGTAATTTGGTAGTGCTTGGGGTTTTTTTCTGTAGCAGAATCTTAGTGGAGGTGCGGTTCTCTCTGTTTTTCTCTCTTCCTGTTAAGCCTGTGGTGTTTGGTGCTCCTTAGGAAGGTGATGGTTGGAGGTTAGCACTGAACAGAGCTCCTTATTCCCCAGGCAGGTGGCCGTAGCCCTGAGCATGATGCTGTGAAGCCTCTCTTACCTCTCATTTTCCTATCTCCCCAGTCAGTATGTGTAAGTGTAAATTCCCAGCTTGCAGCACAGATGCTGTTTTCTGATTGCTCCTGCATCCTTTTCCTTCATCCTTCCCTTCCTACTCCTCTTTCTTACTGACCTGTTTGCTCGGGACACGTATACACTATCAGTGTGACAAATTAAATTGCTTGTACTCAGAAAGATGAGGCCACTGGATGCCTAAGTGCTGCATAAACTTTTTGGCTAGCAGTTTTGACTCCCCCCACATTGTATTTCAGGGAAGGCAAATTCCATTCTGTGTGGCCCTTTCCAAACCTCTTGCCCAACACTTTCACTATTTGTCATCAGCTGAAAATGCTCTGAACGCTGTAGATATCCACAGATGTGGCTTGATTGTCCCTTGTCCTCCTGTGTCAGGAGGTTTGGGTTTGCTATTGCTCTTTATATGTGCATTTTGCTTCTCCCAGTTCTGGAGGTTGGAGAGGTTTGGGATGCGCGGAGGTGCTGCAGCCTGGGCTCTGCTGTTCCTCTTGGCAAGGTGAGCTGTCCCCCAGGAAGGCAGTGGGGTACGTGGGGAGCTGGTGGTGCTGGAGCTCCAACAGCAGGAGACTCCCCGGAGCAGCCAGGCTGGGGGCTGCTGAGATGCCTTCAACCAGCCCTGCCTGGCAAGGGTATCCTGAGGGCATGGAAGGTGCCAGCAACGACTGTGTCTCGTCTTTGTGGACTGGGGTGTGCTGAGAGAGGCAGGTTTTCTTTGGGAAGGAAAAGAACTGTGCCAGTGGCCCCTGAAAGCCTGGGCGAAGTAATTTTTGTTGTTTTGTAGCAACACACACTGATGCCCTATCAGGTTCAAGGAGAGGCCTCGTGGGAAGAGACAGACTTTTGGATGTCTGGCTCAGTGCTAAGGCTGCAATATTCTGTTTCATCAGAGGTATTTATGAATGAAGACATAAATCCAAGGTGAAATGGTGAGTTCTCGCTCACTGGAGGCCACCCTTCAAGACAGAGTGATTCACTGCTGGGGAAAAACACCTTCTTATCTCCTAGCTTGATCTGGAGCCTTGTGAGCAATTTGGTGGTTCAGCTGTCTGCAGCACTGGGGAGTTGTCTGTTCCAGCACACCAAACATGCTGCAAGTTTTATTTTATTTCCAAAACAGCCCTTTGAGCATCTTGGGCTGCCAGGGAGACTCCTATTAATTCCCTTTGCAGTATAATTCAGTGTAATCGCTTGGCAGTGTAAAATGGGAGAGTTTCTGACTAAAGGTGACCCATTAAGAGGTGATTTCTGATAAATAACTAGATTAGGGATTCACAAGCCCTGAGTTCAATTACTTTGCTTGCTGTAAGCTTCCTGTGACCTTGGGCAAATTATTTAAAATTGCTCTGTGCCTCATTTCCCTTTCTGTAACACGCCGTGACTGCATTTCCCTTCCAGCCAGGAGCTGTGTCAGTGGGAAGGTGATCCATACCCTTTTCCATAGCTAGTGTAGGAAGAACATGAATGGAGTAGAAAGCATGACAATCTCATGGGCCTTTTTGCTGTACTCCTGAGGAAAACAGAGCAGGAGGATCCATTGAAAAGGTTTTGCAGGTGCCTAGAGCGTATGTTCCATGAGATCCCCGTGCTCCCAGTATGACTGCACTGGCAAGGTGGTTGCTCCTTGTGCTGAGAAGCTTTCCTTAGCATTGCTCTTTATTTTCCACTGGTCACATAGCTGGGTTCGGTGGCTTGTGCAGGCAGTTGAGAAGCAGCAGAGTATAAATTGGGGCCAACTCTTTCATCTTGGGTGTTAGTATTTTGTATGAAATTTTTATCACCTGTGCAAGAGGCATGGCCCTTCAGTTGGGAAAATAAATGCACCCCTTTTGGACAGAAGCTTTGCTTTCATCTCCATTCTGCTCTTCCTCGAAGCCAAGACCCCAAACCCTTTCTTCTTCAAGGTGTTCTGAGTTATTGACTGATGTGCTGGGTGGGATACTGTGAGGCTGGACAGCTGGCAACGTGTGCTCTCCAGGGCAGGGCAACACTCTGGGGCTACCTATAGACCAGGGATTGTAAATCTCAGGTTAGAGATAGGTCTGCTGGCTTTTCCCTCAGATTCTACCTGTATTTGGGAACCTCTTCAGACTAAAAGTGTCTTAAACAGCAGGCCTAAAACTGGTAAAAGGGAAGAAATTGAATTCTCAGTGTAGAGGATGTGGTATCTTCAAGCACTTCTACTGTTAACCAGCTTCTTTTCCTCTTTCATGGTTTGTGTGATCCTCATGCTGGGACGATGCACATTTAAGGTTGTGCCTTTTCCCCCAAGTTGAGTCTTTTAATCGTTCAAGCCACTTTGTGTATGTGGGGAGGGTGAACTCCAGTTTGGTGTGTGGGTGTGTGTGTAAGATCACATGCATGTGTGACTTCCAAGAACTTTTAGAGTTGTCTCTTGGAGGATCTTGGAGCTCTGGGGAGATGCTCAGCACGTGTATCTTGGTGGCAGCTTAAAATGCCATGGAAATAGCTTCTGGCAGAGGAAGGGAAGGATGAGGAGAAGATGCCAGGCAACGAGGAGGAGGCTGGCAGTAATTTCCTAACATGGCTGAACCCTGGTGAACGGTTTTAGGACACGGGTGTTCTCTGGGGAGCACCGAATAGTGCCTTGCTCAGTGTAACCTGAATATCCCATGAACAAGGAGCTGCTGTCCCATGGGACCGTGCCCAGGATGGCAGCTTGAGTCATCTAAAAGGTGAGGGTATCTCCTTCACTAGCAGCTTTTCACCAGTCATCAGCACTTGCCAGGTGGTAATGAGACTTGTGCCCAGTTTTAGAAGTGGGGAGAGGATGAAGGGTATGGATGTGAGCAGCTGACCCTGAATTTTGAGTGCTGCCCCTGCGACTGCTGATTGCTTTTGATGTGAAAGCAGGCGGTGCAGAGCCCCAAACCCAGTGGCAGTGTAGCTCTCCAGTATTTTGGATGGTGCTGCAAACAATTTTCCTATCTTTCTCAGGAGAGTATGTACAGTGTTACAGCAATAATCCATGGAGAGTTTGCTTAACAAACCCTCTCACTCGCTGCTCTGCCTGATCCTGGTCTCTCGGGAAGCAGCTCCATGCGAGGACTTGTGTGATTGATCTGCTGAGTGTTGCCCTTGACGTGTTGCTGTGCACAGCTGCCCTGTCTGCTCCTGATGTGATTGGGGATGAATACTGCAGACTGGGAGTGCTGTGCACCCTGGTTTCACTGGCACTGGAGGCATCTTTGTTTAATCCTTTGCCAGCAGGTGATTCCTGGACTAGTGTGGGGAGAGACTTGGCATTGTCCTGAGCTTTATTCAGTGTGCCACGCTGTCATTGTGGGGCAGTATCATTAAGATGCTTTCAAGTCTGCTCACTCGCACTCCAAGGAAGAAAGCAGGTGCCCAGAGGACCACATTCTCCTAACCTGACTGCAGTTTGGACTGCTGGCCTAGAACTGAAATGTTCCATCATGCCGTTACCAGTTGGTCGTCCCCTTTCCTGTGTCTACAGGCTGCCTGCTGGCACAGCATAAAGGTCATTTTTACCTTGGTGTCCCCCCATGCTGACTCCTGCAGTTTAGTTTATCCTGCTTTTGCTTAGTTCTGTGAAACAGAGTTAATAATGTTGCTGTGCCCTTCACCCTAATGATGATGATGAATGTTTTAGACTGATGTAATGAGACCACCCTTCATTTCTTTCTGAAAAAGGAGGAGGAAGGCTTGATTTCTGTCTCTCTGAGGTTATAACATAGGCTGTGGTGCCTTCGGTGGTGTAAACCAGTAATGTATTTCTGTTATCCATGGCATACTTTGCAAGGAGAAATTTTCCATGTTCACTTGGAGGGCTGGGAAATTTTAGATTCCTAATGAATGGATTTTCTCCAAAGGCTTCAGGTTAAAAGCAACTTTAATGAAATGACAGTCTTTATGTGACACATTGATTGATTTTTTTTTTTAATTGACTTTTATTTCATTTCTTTCCCTTATTTCCATGAAAGGCTGTTGTTCCCATCCTGCGCCCCATCTAAGTCGCACAATTGTTTGTGAAGGGTGGAATGGTTTCAAGAGGGCAAAATGCAGCAGTCAGCTCCTCTGTAAGCACTGTAATGATAGAAAAGGGGCACAAATCTTTTCTCTGTTTTGTCCCATCACTCCCCTTTGTCACCTGTCCGCAGGTCTGATTTGAGCAAGCAAATGAGCTGTGTATTAGTGAACTCTGCTGCAGGACTGCCCTAAGCAGGCAATGAGCTGGGGTGGTGAGGTGATAGCAAGTCTCTGTGCTCTTGTATGAACATATGAAATATTTAGAAAACTCATCGAATACAGTCATTGAAGAAGTGCTAGTAGCTTCACACCTGGCTGCATGATTTTCTCAGGTTGTCATTTCTGTGGGTGTATTTTTGAAGACTGTGGCCAAGACCTGAAGATATGACTTGGCAGCAGTGGGCATAATGGCAGCAATCTGCATAATGATAGTAATTTCCTTTTTCTCATACGTATCTTATATTTGGTTTATAAGACCATGCTGCAATGTGACTTAGAGTTTTAAGTATTTGTCTGTGCGGCTGTTGGCACTGTATTAGCTGTGACTCTTTACAGAAATAGTGTTCAGTGTTGGAGCTAAATTGAATAATGTGGTGGTGTTTTTGTCTTAATCTTCCAAATAGCTCTCTTTAAATTTGCTACACTGATGTCTGAAAGGCTTAAAAATAATAAACTCCATTGTATAGAGCTTTGAATACAGAGTGGAGGCTTAGTAATTGCTGGCAGTTGATGGGTAGACTCTCTGAAACATGGCAAGGAGGCAATTCTCCCAGCATGCCTGAATTTTTTTAAAAGAATCTCCTTGTAGTGAGGCCTCGTGATCCACAAATTGATGAGTACATCAATATTTTGAATTAAGGCTTGCAGGAGACCTCAGTCCAAAACCCTAGACCCTTTAATTGGGTTGTCATATCATTTTAAAACACCTTTTGTCCCCTTATCAGTCTGCTGGGAACTGTTTCCATCCCCAGCTGTTGGGCAGGGTAGGTGGAGTGGGCTTGTTCCAGGCAGCAAGAGGCTTCAGTGGCTGGTTGTCAGCAGAGACCTGAGGTCCTGAGCCCGTGTACCCAGTAGGAAAGGCAGGGGAAGTCCAAAATGGTGGTTTGTTAATTTTTTAATGCATTCCTGGGGAATCGAGCGTCAAATGGTAAGTTCTGAAAGCAGGGATCTGGCTTTGCTGATTTTTCTCAGATGTCTGTGTTCCCCTGCATCCTTGTGAATGAATTTTTCAATGAGGAGTTGCAGAGGGCAGCTCAGGAAAAGGCAGGGTGGACCAGCAGGCATGATTTAAAAAAACAATAACAAAAAAAAGAGGAGAGGGAAAGGAGGAGAACGTGATTTGTTTATCACAACTGAACTTGAAACTAATTTTAAACGTCCGTCTTCTGAGAGTAAGGAAATTCCTTTAGCTTCCAGCAGTAAATAACTAGGATGCATTCAGCTCACAGCTGACGTGCAGAGGATGGTGAGTTTTCAACTAAAAAAAATAATTGACTCCTCAGTAAAGAAAATCCATTCCAAGTGTCACTAAACAGCTGGAGGAAGAGAAGAGTCCTGACTAGCACAGTTCATATCATAAATAAGCCTTGAACTTTGTTCTGTGTCACTCTGTACTGTCCAGAGTGTCTTGACAAATGAGTTTGGACAAATACAGTTCCAAACCAGAGAGCAAACGACCAGGATTGCCTCTGACTGGCAGGTGCATGATCCTGACACGTGCCCACAGAGATCTCTGATCAAGTCCCAGATCCATTTGTCTCATACTATCGATCCTAAAAGACATGGTGAGTATTTCAGAGGAAGAGATAAGGTTGTCCCTTGGGAGCAGCCGTGTGGGTCAGTGGATGTGGATTTGGTGGTAGGGATAATGTCATGCCAGCTCTTCTTGGCAGCTGACTCGTGGAGGATCTAATGCTGGCTGGGGTGAGGAGGACTCCTGAAACTCAGCTTCTTCTCAGGCATTTTTCCCAAAGGTTTTGGCTGTTGGGATGCTGAGCTGTCTTATTGGTCTGCCCTTCTCTCTACCAGCAAGGCCTGTCCTCTCCAGTTGGGACTTCTGGAAGTCTGTCGTTTCTGTAAATGCTAAAAAGGAACTCAACTTTTTTGAAAATGTGTGCTCCGGCTGAAGGAACTGAACACTTGCCAGTCTAACCATATGCTTCTGAAGTCCTTGTGGTTCAAGGTATTGTCTATTTAAGGCAATGGAAGAAAAACCCTGTGCCACTCTTGCAGAGTAGGTATGTGAATTGTAAGTGGCAGGACCAAATGGTAGTTCTAGAATTAGATGGTGTCCCTAATTTCCCTCTTCAGTTTTAACTGGATGTGGCATTCTTCACTTACAGCCTCAACTGTTGTGTTGCATTGTTGCACGGGGTTGAACATCTGCCCCTTCCAGCCACAAAAGTGGCGGTGTTCCAGTGGTGGGTGGTTTCTTTCTATTCGGGGATCCTCTGAGGCCTGGAAAAGCTTGAGTATTAGGCATGACACAGTGACAACTGTTACAGATCCTCTTGACTCCCTCCTTCAAACATCTGCAAGGCCAGAGTTGGCCATCTTGGTTTGTCCGTGTACAGCGTATAGAGCAGAAAGACCGTGACCAGCTGCTGCTGCTGAGCAGGGAGTGGGGCCTCGCCAGGAACCTGTCCCTTCTGTGCTGAAAACATTTGTGGTCCCAGCCTGTAGCAGAGTAGAGGGAAGAGTTACCATCAGCTCCCTCGGGAGGGCTGTGTTGCTGGGCCCACAATGCCGGGGGTCTTTCCTCACTTAGAGCACCCTGGCTCGGGATGCTCATCCTGCATCCAGCAGCTCTGCTTTAGCCGTGTTGTCTTGCAGAGTGGGAGGGAATGGAGCAGGCAGAGCTGCTGTGGCACCCAGCAGACCTTTGCAGGAGCACCTTAGAGCATTAAAGTCGGTTGGGATGCAAGAGCAGAGCCAGGGCGGGGACACAAGATGCCTGTCTCACACAGGTCTCTCAGCCCAGTGTTTCTTTACCGCAGCATTGTTCCAGTGATTGACTGGAGTTGGCTTGGCAAAAGCCTTTTGAATATTCATTTGGCTGTCGGGAGATGAGAGCATGGTTGCTCCTTGAAATCATCTTGGGGAGGAAAAGCAAATAAGACTGCCTTTTTCTCACTACTAGTGCTACTTGAACTCTCTCAAATGCCTCCTTCACATGGATAAATGATTGCAGAGGCCTCAGCCTACCTAACAAGCCTGCTCTTGTAAAACAAAAATTATAGTGCCTCCTTACTTGCCATCCTCATCAAAAGTCCATTCCTCATTAATATCACTTTATATATATTATTGCAGCTCAAAATTCCATTTCTGTTCTCCCCACCCATTTCCTTGTCTGGCTGTGACATACAGGAACTACACCCAGTGCTTGAATCGCCTCTCCTGACCTTTTGTAACTTGGCTCCAAACTCCTTTTTTTGGGTCTTTTGCAAAACACTGTCAGAAGGGAAAAATCCTTTGTTAAAACACAGCCAACTCCTGCCTCAACGTGGAACAGTTTGTTCTGCTGAAAGAATGAGCCAGTTCAGTGAGCAGAAAAACATTGCCATAAACCAGCGGACTCAATAAGCTGCAAAAGCCATCGGCTGCACACAAGGTCTGAAAGGACGACTCTGAAGCAGGATCCATGGGGATGGAAAAAAATAATCTACGATCCCAACCTGCCAAACCCTGTTTCTTTGCGTTCAGACAAAGTATTTTGCAGTTGTCTTTTTGGTTATAGCAACTGTACATGGGGGAATAGGAGCTGATGCTGAGCCAGAACATAACACAGCTCTCGAAGCTGCATATTGCAAAAGGGCACAGGGGATGAAGTAATCCAAAAATGCTCAGCTGGGAAGGGGCTGTAGCACTTGTAGTTGTCTGACTGTGCTGCAGATGATCAGTTCCAAGTGCCTCTGGTACTGTTTAGGAGCTTGGTTTAGTCCTTCCCACCCACAGCTTGTTTTAAAGCTCTGGACACTATTTCCCTGGAATTGCTGCGGGTCTGTCCCTTGTGTGGCTGCCTGGTAACTGGTGATCAGCCTGGCTTCAGCAAGCTTTTCTTTGTTCCACAAAGGACTTGGATGCTCGGTGAGAAACCCGTGTGACAGGCTTTTGGGTTAGTGGCTCTGCAGCGGAATCATTTCAGTGCTGGTATAAAAGCTGACACTGGTTTTCTTTTAACAGTAAATGTTATGCTGGCATTTAGAGCCGGCCGAATTTTGGACAATGGTCCCCAAATAGGATCACGGATATGGAGGTGGATGTGCAGACCTGGAAGTGGAGTTGGGATCAGGAAAGGTGGGCTCTGAGGCTTCTCCCAAAATGCTTCCTTGGGGTGGGTCAGGCTGTAACAGTGCTGAGAGCACGGTGGGCTTTGGTGCCACGGGAGCTCTGTTGCCATCGGATGCTCACACCTTTGGGCTCCTCCCCAGCTTGGCCGAGTGTTCCCTGCTGATTTAAAAGACTCGAGTGTGCTTGTTAGAAATTTGACATGGACTAGGATCTACCTCTGTTAGCTCCCTGATAGAATTTTGGCTTGGAGCCAGTTCAGCAATTTCAGATAATAAAAGCAGAAAGAAGTATCTTTTAGGTGTAACCTACCCCTTTTCGCTTGGTTTCCAAAAGGCTGCATCGGCCAAAGCTGATCTTGCCCTACCGAAATGGTGACACGTGGTAATAAGGGTGGGATCGCAGGGCATGTGGCACATCTGAAGGTGTTGTGGCAGGATATTGGTGACTCATGAGGGGCCATTTGAGGTGCCTGTGATCAAGCTGAAATCACAAACAGAGCCCTAGCAATGCAAGCGAAGAGAGCCTCCTAGAGAAAGCACAAAGGGCTGAAACAGCACCTCCTGTGTGTCTATAAGCATGACCATACTGCTCTGTTCAGGCACAAACCACCAGCTGAGTGTGAGGTGATGGGAGACCCAGATATGGATGAGCTGAAGGACTTCTTGAAGCTCCATTAGAGGGTGTCCTCTGCTGGTAGTGCTAGCCCTGGCTCTGTTGAGACATGATTGTCTGTCTGCTGGACCTTTTCCTTTAGGGGAATGCCAGGAATGTTTTGCAACATGGACAAAATGTGAGGATCGAAGCTCGGGAGGTGGGTCCCCAGGATGCTGGGGCTGTGAACTCTGCTAAGGTAGTGTAACACGGAGCAAATCTGTCATGAAGCCTCTATGCCAAAAGAGATTATTACTTTTTTGGAAGATGTTAATGGTATGATTGCATAACATTTATTTTGTGCTCAATCAAATGGATGAGGGCAGAGGAAAAAGAGTGAATTAACGTTAGTGATGTTCAAACAGAAGCACACAAAGCTCCAAGGGATGATCAGTGGTTTTGTTTGGATGTGTGTCGTGCTTGTTGTTTTTTATTCCTCACATTCTTCTGAAATATAGCACACAGGCTTGTCTCTAAGGGGGGCACATTGCCAATAGTCTAAAGGTTATGTTATCCCAGTGACCTATTTTTATACTGTAATCTCATTCTCTTTCAGCCAGCCCTTTTTAACCTTCCATCTTGCTCAGTTTTGTGCTTGTCTGGAGGGAGGGGGGAAAAAAGAAAAAAGCAGAGATAATTATTGCCATTAGTCCCTGAGTGCTGAGACAGCCTCTACCCACTTACCAGCACACAGGTGAGGTGCCTGTGTTAGGGGAGCACGAGAGCAATCCAAAACCAGCTTGGAAATGGGTGACAACTTCAAACAAGGGGATGAGGAGCATTGTGGGGCAGAGGAGAGAGAGCTTCTCTTAAAGGCAGATTTTAAGTGGAGGAGTCCAGCAGTTTGGAGAAGGGTGAAATTTTAATGAATAGCTCTGTTTAACTGGCCTAAATGGAAAAGACGCTATTCTGCTCTAGGCCTGCCAAGGAATGGAGAATGAATACGATTGTTCGGTCAACCAGCTTCCACTGCATTTAGACTGTACCCGTGGTTTCAAAGCCAGGCTTAAGCTACAAAGCACCCTGACCAGTTGGTATAAAGAGAAATTGTTCCTTAGTACAAATGTTGACTGTGGTGCTGCTTGAAGCTCAAAACTGCTGAAATTTGTGGGTGTGTTTGTACGTTTGTGCAGTGCAAAATAATAATATGTGAAGAGGCTTTTTTTGCCTGCGTGGCCTCTCTTGGGTTGTGGGTTTTTTATTGCTGGTGGCTCTTCTTGTTCCTGTTGAGAGCACCTCTGGTTTGTGTTCTTGCAGGGTTAGTGGGCTGCTGATCTGCTCTGGAGAGGAAAATCTCATTGATGGGAACTTGCAGTCCTGTATGGGGTTAAGCCCCAAAACAATAAAGTGTGTCATGAGTTTGGTTTGGATTGTGAACCAGGCTCTGGGTGACAGATGCTACCTCCAGGTGCCAGCCCTGGGCAAGGGCTGGAGATGTGGGGCGATACTCTGCTGCTGACATTCTTAGGCTGCTGGAGATGTTCCCATCCTGTGACTTCCTCCCAGCTGCAGGCTTTGCAGAGATATTCAGGGATGATGCTGGACTCCAGCTAGCTGGGATGCAGAGTCACAGACCAGGGACAGAGGAGCTCAGACCTGCCAAATCTTGCCTTTTGCGCTCTGTCAGAGGGCTGTGCTGGCCCAGCTAACAGAGAACACTTTGGAAGTTTCTCTAGAAAGGTGATCTGTTCCCCCTGGCTGTGTCCATCCATATTGTATGACAGGGATGTAGCCTGAAGAGGTTTGTTGAGCATGTCCATCCACAGAGGATTAGCAATGGCCCGCACCGGGCATGTTTTGGCAATAAATTAATCAAACTGGTGAAACTTCTGCATGACTTCTCCTGAACAGACTCCAAATGGAGAATGATTGTTAATGGCCAGGCAAAGAGGAAGAGTCCCAGAAGTGCCAGCTCTGACAGCAGAGTGGCCATGGAGCTGTTTTTCCTTGCCTCCCCAGCACCCTGGTAAATGCACCCAGTCCCAGGCTGAGCTGGCACCCCGTGCTGCTCAGGGCAAGCTGGGAGTCTGCTGTGCTGGAGGGACCTGCTGTGACTCATGGTGGGATTTTTGGTGCTGGGAAGGGAAAGGTGGCCCAGCCCTTGGATTTAGGTGCTGCTGAGAGTCCCTGGTCGCTGGTGCTGGTCACGGGGATAATTTATTTAATGCCCTTCCTAATTACAGTGGGAGTTGAGAAGTTGTCTGTTGAACTCCCACATCTTCTGGGCTTTGCTGGAGGTAGAACCTGAAGGCGAGAGACAAAACCTCAGAAATATAAATTTTTTTTCCTCCTTTGATTTTTTTTTTCCCCCCCTCCTCCCCCCCATCTGATGGTATCAGCTGGGGCCTGCAGAGTTTCATCTTAAAAACAAACTGCTTTTATTTAAAGTGCTAATATTGTGCTTGGCTCCATATGAGACAGAAACATCAACTTTGTCTCTGACCTGGGGAGCGTGTCTGCCTGCCTAGCAGGCACCAAAAGTGTTGAGAAAACTGTTACTTTACTTCTATTTTGGCGTTGATTTTTTAAAATATATTTTTTTTATTAATTTCATTTTATTTTAGTGCATCATTCACTCTTCGGCAGAGCACCAGAGCCCTCAGAGTTCGGAGCCATCCTTTGTGTCTGTGTGGAGCCTTGTCCCCGTTGTCAGTGTTGGCACCCGGGAGCTGACTGGGCTGGGGGCAGAGGAGGGCAGCTGTCCTGGCATCCTTGTGCCTGGTGGTGGGACTGGAGTGGCGGTGTCCTGGCTGGTGACGCTGCCGGGTGGGTTTTCTGGTGGTTGTTTCTAGGCGAGGTTTGCAGAAGGTCACAAAAATTAATCTTCAAACTGGGGACCTTGGCACTGCGCGGAAGGAATGTTTTGCATTAACAACCGACCTCGTTAATTCAGTGAAACATTTAAAACCGAACCAGTTACATCCAGCCAAGCTGGAAAAAGCTGAAAGTTCATACTCAGCTGTGCAGATTTCGAAACCTCCCTTTGTTAGTCTCTGCAGAAGTAAATTTTCTGCTATTGCAGAGCTCACTGTGACCAGTCTGGGCATTGTTTGCCTCAGTGGAGGCAAAGCTGCTCTGCAGAGGGTTGTTGGTGGTGTGTACCTGGAGCTGCCGATGGGGATGGCAGGGCTAGAGGAAGGGTGGTTGTTTTGGGAGCATTGCAGGAGGGGGATGACCACATCAGTGCTGTAGGTTTGGGGCTGCCTTTGGCAGAAAGGCTGCATTGTTCTCATAGGTTGGGATCATGGATTTCACGGCTTCCATCTTCCTCTTCCATTTGATTTTCTGAATTTCACGTGGCTAAAGTAATGTTTGAGCAACCTTTTCTTCCAGCATTAGTTTCTCTGTGAGCATCACAGAGAATTGGTTCCACTCTGCTTTAAGGCAATTTTCCCTAAAATTTCCAACAGCAGTGACAGGTTCAGGTGCACAGGTCTTTTGTCTTGCTTACTCTGCTACCTTGCCATGAAATTAACAGGTGTAAATTAAGTAACAACCATGAATTTAAGTACAATCCCTTCATTTTCCTTGCTGCCGGGTAGCTCTTCCTGTCAGTTAATGTCTTGTTGCTTCAGTTAGTCATAAAATAATACATAGGGAATAAAGTTCTTCACTTATAGCTGTGCAGATGTATCTGAGGCATTTGGTGATTTATATTCCGAGTTCAGTTTTAAGGATGTTTTTCAACTGATTAATTTTTCTACCATTAATTTACCCTAACCATTAAAACAGCCTCACTTACTTTGATGATGGAGAAATAGTTGAATTATCCATTCTATTATATATTAGAAGTGTATTAAAGTATTAAGTGCATTCCAGAAGGTGAGCAGTGAATAAAACACACTCCCAACATGTGGTTATGCAACTGTTCCATGGAAATGAAATGGACAAACAGTACACTTGATTAATTTTTTTTTCCCCAGTAAATTGTCACTGTGATTCACTTCCAGCTAAATTTGCAATCTGTGTTCTCAGGTGGCATTAATATTGGAGCCCTGCAGGAGAGCTGTGCTGGCTGGGGCTACTTTGATTGCATTTTTAAGGGAAGTTGTTGGAGAGAGCACAAGGCTTGATGCAAATGTGCTGGTAAATGATATGCAGAGCTTTTAGGTTCTCTCTAGGTGGGTCAGGCCATTCACATTTACCCAAAATAATAGTGATGGAGTACTCAAGAGAGGCACTTTGTTAATGGGGCACAATAGGGGTCTTTGTGTATTGTTGCTGCTCTGTATCAAATTTACTCTGTTGACAGATAAAAATCATCTTTTTGATATCTGGCGACTCCATAAACACTAGGTAAGATCTGCCTGGGGCTTGAGCTGTCTCAATAATGGAGACTCTGGAACTGGATCTCTGTCCAGAGTTTGCTGGAAAGGAAAAAGCTTGCAGAGGGCCCAGCAGCTTCTTCCTGTGTTAAAGCTGCAGGATAAAATGGAGTAAGAATTCTTTTACAATCCCTTCCCTGCCGTGAAACTTCTCTCAGTGCTATTTTGTAGCTTTCAGGCTGGTCTTACAGGGTTTGCCCTAATGGACTTGGCTTGGAAAGGTTATTGCACCCTGCTAGACTGTGTAATATTTAACTTAGCATCAAAAATGAGGATCTGAGGATTGGTGTCAAACGGATGCTGTTCCCCTCTGAATAGCACGGTCCATTCATAGTCATCCAAGTATTCCACTTGCTAATGCTAATGGATAACTTTCTGGCTGTCTACAGAGGGAAGGACTAACCAAGAGAAGGTGGGATGAGAGTGGCATAAAGCAGGTATTGAGGTGTGCAGTCCTCGCTGTCTGAATCCAGCTCAGAGCTTTAATACCAGTTTTATTTGTAGATATTTTTTCAAAAGTTATAATTTCTAGCTCTTTATGATGCTTTAGCATAGCAATCAGTCTTTTCTGATGCCAAGTTCAATGATGACTAATACTGTTTACAGGACTGTTCTGTAATCTCACATCAGCCCACATTAACGGGAAATTACGTTTTCCCATCAGTCTTTCAAACGGTGCCTGAGAGTTGCTGAGGCTAGAGCCTGCCATTCAGGCTCTGCCATTTGGAAAAAGTGATGTCAGCTTTCACAACAATTTTTAGAAAAAAACCCACGAACCCAATAAAGTTAGGGAGGTCAAATTGTACTTCCTCCATTTGATTTTTTTTTTTTTTTTTCATGAGGACCTTTCATTCCTCTGCTCTAAAAACTACTGAAAGAACTTAAGCACAGGAGGTATTGCATAAGCACCAGCAGGTCGTTTGCCCGACCTGCATTTCTCAGTGTGTGAAATCAGCTCCAAATATCTGATCTGAGAAAGCTACTGGTGCACCACTGCAGTAACTGATAGGAGTTACCTCTGTGAGTCATCTCATAGGATGGTAAGTCTTTTTTTTTTAAGTTCAAGTTTTTATGAGTGTTTTTATAAAGTTCCATTGCTGTTACTGTAAATCCCAGAAAAATCTGGCGCAGAGTCATTGCAACATGAATCAGTGCATCCATGTAATTCCAAGTGACCTTGCAGTCTGGAAAAATACCATTTTATCCCTCTGTTTAAGAGAAAAAAATGAAAAAGGAGAGTTGCTGTAGAAAAAGTTGTCAGAAGAGTGTCACCAGTCAAGTGATTCCTGGCGCCAGGTACAGCAGCTTTACTGCCCTGGGGTCATGATTTCAGGCACAGAGCATTCACTGTGCTCTTGGGCAGGCTACATCAGCCCAGGAGTAAGGTTGTGGCTAATGCTCTGGCTAGTCCTGGCCTTCCACAGCCTGCAGCAGTTTGGGATCTGCTTTAGCTTCAGGAAAAAACCAAAAGAAACGAGAAAAAAATTATTCCTTTGTTTGTTTGTTTGTAGTTTTTTGCTTTTAAGTTAAACAAATCTCTGGTTGCTCCCAGTCCAGCAAGATGGACTTGTTTTGAGGAGAAACTACACTTTCTTAGGGAATATCCCCAGTGCATTGAGTGGTGTGAATGCCAAAAGCAGCAGAGGTGGTGGGAGGGCAAGGCTGGGAGCCAGGAACATTGTGATGCTGCCCCTGAGTTTCAGAGCCTTTACCTGCTGTTGCAGCTCCAGATGAGGACTCACAGATGCTGTTAAAACAGTAATGAAATGTGCACAGAGTGGGAAGGAAATCTCCCAAATGCTTTTCAGGCTTGCTGAGCAAGGAGAGCTAAAATCCATGTTTCTGTCTCCAGCCTCCTCGCTCCCTGCAGCAGAGCTCTGGGTGTCTGCAGGCAAAGACTCTTGGCACAAGCATGGTGCTTTGAGCTGGTGAGAAACTTCCTGACAGGATGCATGGAAAATGCTGATTTTGAAGAAATTGAAGTGTTTGGTGGGGCGTGTGGATTTTTCATTGGGTTTTTCTCATGGAAAGCGGGCAGTTTTCCTAGGTGACCCTGCCTGGTGTCACCTCCTGCATGGGGCTGAGCTAGGACCCTGGACACACAAGGAGCCTAAGTACTGCTCTCCCTGCCTGGTCATAACAGAGTAGGATGAGGGGAAAATTCAGTGGTTTTCCTCCTCGAGTGAGAATTTGATGTGGACTGTAAAGGCGGGATGTTTGTGGTTTTGGTTTTAAACAGATAATTCACAGGTTGTAGTTGTGAAAATACAGTAAATCCAAAGTCAAGTTAGTTTTTTCAAGGGAAAGTGTCTGAATAATGATTTATTGAGGGGGAAAATGTTAAGTACTGGGATAGTTGTCCTTTGTCTAATGCCAAAGGAGCTAGTAACCCCTTCTCCCTTTCCTTGTCCTCAGGTTCAGTGGCAGATGTGAACATTTGTCAACATTTGACAACAGCTCCTTGAGACATCATGAGTTTACTGGAGTCTGGACCACAGAGCACTTGCAGTAGCGCTTTTTAAATTTGAATTTAATTTAAATGAAAGGAAAATAATCATCTGGATCAATTGTAGTGATGGCTAGCAAAAGGAAATCCACAACTCCCTGCATGATACCAGTAAAAACACTGGTGCTTCAGGAGACCGAACAGGATGCTGTAGAAGATGATCATGAAGGAACACAACAAGAAGCTCCTGCAGAGGGGCCAGCAGCGAGCGATGCTGGTGCCAGTAACAGTAATAATGGAGCTTTGTCCAATGGACACCGTGGCATTGCTGATAGTGACACTTACATCTGCAAGTCTTGTGACTTTGGATCTCAAGACATTCATCAGTTCTTTGGGCACTTGGACTCTGAGCACTCAGACTTCAGCAAAGAGCCGGCGTTTGCATGTGTTCCGTGCAACTTCCTGGCAAACAGCCATGAAGGACTCTCACACCACAACACGGAGTCTCACGCGGGTGAGATGGGATTTGTCTGGAGGGTGGTGAAGCAGGATAATCGTACAACTGTGGAGCAGAGTGTCTGTGAGGCCACCAGCAGCCATGAGCTGCCAGGAGATGTCCCTGAAGAAGGGGGAGATGGCCAGTCTGAAATCATCATTACCAAAACCCCCATCATGAAGATAATGAAGGGTAAACCTGAGGCCAAAAAAATCCACACGCTGAAGGAGACTGTGTCAAGTCAATTGGGTGTTGAGTCGGAGGTGAAGGATGGGGAGCATTCATTCCCAAATG
This sequence comes from Pitta sordida, assembly GCA_013390025.1. Lineage (NCBI taxonomy): Eukaryota > Metazoa > Chordata > Aves > Passeriformes > Pittidae > Pitta > Pitta sordida. The sequence continues at coordinate 415,411 of WEKX01008672.1, read as the reverse complement.
GGTCTGTGCCGGTCAGCCAGCCCACTGCAAGTTCAACAAAGTCATCCCACATAATGAATGGCTCCATCATAGGAAACGTGCCTGTTCTGCAGGCGGGTGTTGCACAACTTGTGTCGCTGCAGCAGCAACCCCCATTGCATCAGCAGCTTCCTACATCCAAGTCCCTTCCAAAGGTGATGATTCCCCTGAGCAGCATTCCAACATACAATGCCGCCATGGACTCCAACAGCTTCCTGAAAAACTCTTTCCACAAGTTTCCCTACCCCACCAAAGCTGAGCTCTGCTACTTGACTGTGGTGACCAAGTACCCAGAAGAGCAGCTGAAGATCTGGTTCACTGCTCAGAGACTGAAACAGGGCATCAGCTGGTCACCGGAGGAGATTGAAGATGCCAGGAAGAAGATGTTCAACACTGTTATTCAGTCCGTGCCACAACCTACCATTACAGTTTTGAACACGCCGCTCGTTGCGAATCCTGGGAGTGTCCCTCATCTTATCCAGGCAACTTTACCGGGCCATGTCGTGGGGCAGCCGGAGGGGACAGGGGGGCTTCTGGTCACACAGCCCATCATGGCAAATGGGTTGAAGGGCACGAGCTCCTCCTTTACCTTGGCAGTAACCTCTGTCCCCAAGCCACAGCCAGTGGGACAGCTCAGCACGGTGAGCTCCAGCAGTGCCTCGGGGGTGAAGGTGGTCAACAGTGCCCAGTCACTGCTCACTGCCTGCCCTACCATCTCCTCACAGACCTTTCTGGATCCCAACGTCTACAAAAACAAGAAGTCCCATGAGCAGCTCTCTGCCCTGAAAGGCAGCTTCTGCAGAAACCAATTCCCTGGACAGGCTGAAGTCGAGAGGCTGACGAAGATCACGGGCTTGTCCACCAAGGAGATCCGAAAATGGTTCAGTGATAGGAGGTACCACTACAGGAACGTGAGAGGTGGCAGGGCCGTCTTCCCTGGAGACAGTACTATTGATTCCCTGCCTGATATCACCTTCGATGTCCCGCCTAGAGGAGCTGAGCTGAGCCCTGCCGCTGCTGCAGCCACACCAGTCCCTCAGCCCCCACCACGGCGGCAGTCATGGCACCAGGCACCCGACTTCACCCCGACCAAGTACAAGGAGCGGGCACCAGAGCAGCTGAAGGCCCTGGAGAGCAGTTTTGCCCAAAATCCCCTTCCTGCAGAGGAAGAGGTGAACCGCCTGAGGGGGGAAACAAAGATGACACGGAGGGAGATTGACAGCTGGTTCTCAGAGAGGAGGAAGAAGAAGGTGGCAGAGGAAAATAAGAAAGTGGAGGAGACAACTCATCAGGAAGAGGAGGAGGCGGAGAATGGTGGTGGGGAAGGGGAGGATTCCTCGGATGAGCAGAGGGCCTCAAGTGAAAATGGCTCAGTCGACGCATCTGGCAACAACCCGAACTCGGCAGAGCGGAAGGTGAGTCCCATCAAAATCAACCTGAAGAACCTGCGAGTGACCGAGTCCAACGGCAAAAACGAGGTACCGGGGACCGGCGCAAATGAGAAGGGGGATGGCAGCTCCAGCCGGCCGCCCACCCCTCCCAAAACCAAACTGAACTTCAAAAAAACGGCCCAGCAGCGGCATCTGCTGAAGCAAATGTTCGTGCAGACCCAGCGTCCCACGAACCAGGAGTATGACGCCATCGTGTCCCAGACGGGCCTGCCGCGGGCCGAGGTCATTCGCTGGTTCGGGGACAGCCGGTACGGCTACAAGAATGGGCAGCTGAAGTGGTATGAGAACTACCGGCGGGGAGTCTTCCCCCCGGGGCTGGTGGAGGTCAGCCCTGCCAGCCGGGAGGTGCTGGAGGACTACTACGAGAAGCACAAGGGGCTGCGGGAGGAGGATGTGCCCGGCCTCTGTGAGCGCTCCCGCCTCGGTGCCCAGCAGCTCAAGGTGTGGTTTGCGATGAAGGTGGAGGAGGAGGGCAAGGGCTCCGGCTCTGAGGAGGCCTGTGCTGGCAAGGCGGCGGGGAGCCGGAGAGGGCCGTGTGAAGCCGGCGCAGAGGCGTCGGAGAACAGCGAGGCGTGGGAGCCGGGTGGCCAGGAGGGCAGTGCCGGGACCCCCGATGCCCCCGGCCCACCACCCGCCACAAGGCTGGGTAAGGTCCCTGCCTCAGCAGGGCTGGCTCCATGGAGGGGCTTGGGTGGGCATTGTGGCACTGATGTGGAAACAGGCTTCAGGGAAAGGTTTTGTGTTTGAGGTTTAATTGAATAAGCAGTGAGGACCTCTCTCTGAAAGCAAAGAGTAAGGGAAGGAGGATGAGGAGGGTCTAGGCACAGTGACACAAGTGCCACTGCCTGCGCCTTACTGCCTTGGTCACTAGGTGCTGGCACGACTCAGAAGCCAAATCCTAGCTTTGTTTCAAACCTAAGTAAAACAGCAAGGAGTGTCAAGTCCTTTTACCTGCCCTGTGAGCTGGTGGCCCACGAGTTTATTTGGAAAGGAATAGGCCTGGCTACTTGTCTCATGCCACTAGCTGCTTCCATGCCCCTACTTGGGCAGCAGATACAAGCCCTGCTCGCCCTTCCCTTTCCCACTGCCTGTTCTCCAGAGATGAACATCCTTGTTTGGCATGGGGCAAAGCAAGTGTAGTGAAGATAGAGGCTTCAAAGAGGGAGAGGACATGGAGGGCTGCTGTTTCCAGCTCCTGGCCCTACCCTTTCTCCAGGACTGAGTTTCAGAAGATGTGTGTATATGCATGTGTATGGAGGAAAGGAGAGGTGCTTTCCAAGCCCTCCATGGGCTCTTCTGCAGTGCAGCTGGGGGGCTGTTTCCTCCCTGGCAGGGTTCCCACCACATGGGAATGGCTGAGTGCTGACCCTGTCCCACCATGGTCCTCGCCCACAGCCACTCGCTGGCCATCTGGGATCTTCTCCAGCCCCACTGCCTTGCTTTGAAGCAGGCCTTAAAAGAAAAAATTACAAAAATCAAGGAAAATTCATTGCGTCCCTCACCCATCTAGTGTGGGGGAGGTGGAGCATGGGTTTGGATGCCCTTCCTGCAGGTGCAGGGTCTGGCTTTGTGTCATCCCATGTGCTTTGCTGGGGAGTGGTGGGTTTGGGAACCAGTGGTGGACCAGCTTTTGTGCCTGTGTCAGGGAGATGGCTGTGCCCCTGCAAGCACCTTCCAAGTGTGGCTTTATGCCTCCTACAGCGAGGTGGTCCTGTCACCCCTCATGGCACGGAGGCAGAAGGTGCACAGCTTTGCACTGCTGTGGGCTGCATCCCTCCTTAGCCCTGCCACGGGCCAAAGCCCAGCTCCACTCCCATGAAGATTTTGGGTTTCCTGGCCCCTCTGAATGAGGCTGTCTCCACAACTGACTTTATCAAGGCTCTCACTTTTGCCCATCCTGAGGCACTTCTGCACCCCTTCCTCCCCACTCAGCACTCCACCCAGGTTGCAGGCCCAGAGCATCTCTGACACCTCTGTTCTTTTTCAGAAATGGAGTGAACTGCAGCCATCAGCCCCGAAGGATCCACTCTTACCCTCGAGAAGAAATTTGTGATCTCTAAGAAACCCGTGGGCCAGCCTGATCCAAACCTGAGGAGCAGGACGTGGTGATGAAGCACTGCCATAAATGAGACCTTTGAGGACAGCACACGAGACAGCACATGTGCAAAAACTAGGCACTTGATGCCGAGCTCTCGGTGGCCCAGCCGAGGAGACGGCTGACGGCTGGTGGAGGCGGGGGCTCAGCTCACACCCAGGAAATAGGATGCTCCTGTTTGCTTTCCAGTGACAGACTTTCAGATTTCATATTCATATACCGATGCCTACAGCTGCCTATACAAGCATAACAAATCTCAGACATTGTGTAAACAAGGTCATTGCTTAGATATGGACTATCATGGGATAGTACTTGGGGGTTTTTTTCTTTTTTTTTTTCATCTGTCCATTGAGGTGTTTGTTCTCTAAAGGTTGGCATGGCTGCATATATCCTCTCTGACCTTTCTGGTCCTTAAGCCCTGGTGCTAAAGGGCTTTGTGAGCACACAAGTGTGTGTGAATGTGTTGGGAAAGGAAAGGGATCTGAGAAGGAAAATGCCAATCCTTGAATTTAAGTTGAGTGAGATTCTCATCCCTACAAATGAGGTTACAGTCAGCATTGCTCCAATAAATAGCAGGTTCCCAGACCTAGGCAACCCAGGAGATGGAGTTTGGTGTAATTTTGTCCCTTGCTTGCTAGAACACTCTCCCCTGTGCTCCTGGAGGCAGACTGTAGCAGACTATTAAATCTCCAAGTCTCTCCTTAATCACTGAGAACTAGCACATAATAATTTTTGCGTCCTGACCTGGAATCCTTTTCATTTTTCAGAGAGAACAGGCTGTTCTTCTGAGAACAAAGACAGAGAATCACAGCGTGGCTGTGAGTGGTTCAAGTAATTTTTGTCTCCAAGGGATCGGGGAGGCAGCGGCTCTGCTGCAGTCTTGCAGCCCTACATGGCAGATCCTCCTGCAGCACTGCTGGTGACTTCAAGTGTTTGTTTCAGTCTTTTTTTTCCCCCTTTTTTCTTTTTTTTTTCCTAGGCCATGTGGAATGTTTCTGGCAAAATAGCAAAATAAATTTCACAGTTAACCTGCCTGCTGCCCGGTACCTGTAAATTTTTTAGTGTGTGTTGTCTTGGGTGGTTGCTATTTGATGCAGCTGCTTGAAGATTCTTTTTTTTTTTAAGTACGTGTTTTCTAATAGAAAACAAGGTCTAGAAGGGAAACTCTTGAGCTGAGCAGTCCAGCCAAATGCTGTGTCAGACCATTCTGTCACTAATCAAATCCCAGTTCCAAATTGGTTCCATGTCTTGCCTTCACTTTTGCTCTTGGAAGGCTATTCCAGAACTTCACTGCCTTTGAGTGGTTAGAAACTTTATTTAAATTTCTAGTTTGAATTAATTCATGGCTGGTTCATTCCTGGTTTGTTTTGGAGCCAACATTGTCCGTTAACTTAAATAGTTTTTGGTGTTTATCTGCTGATGTATTTATGGAGAGTAGTCATCGTCCTTATTTTTGCCAAGCCAACTCAGCCAAGCTTTTTCAGTAGAAGGTTTTTATTTAGTGAGAGCTTTTTAATGTGGGAGACTTTATTGTTGGTGGTAAATGATTTTTATTAGGAGGGTGGGTAGCAAGCCCTGAAGGATCAGATCCAGAGATTTACAGAAAATCTGGTTTAAAAACAAGAAAGCTTTCAGAACCTCTTCCAAAGATGCTGTCTGATTTCTACCTTTAATTGCCCTTGCTTTTGCAATTCTTTCTTCCTCCCCTCTTTAAGAGGCCACCTCACTCAGCTGCTAGAAGGGGCTGTAACTGCTCAGTGCTTTGGCAGAGAGGCTTCCCCTTGCCAGGCAGGACATGCTGGGTGCCTGTGCCTGAGCTTGTGGGGTTCCTTGGCACACAGGGATGATCCCCATGGCCAAGTGTGACCATCTGCTTCAGAGAGTGATGACCTGCACCCCAAAGAGAGCCGGGGTGACATTTTGGATGCAGCCACCAGCACTGCACCCATCCTGTAGTGGTGAGATAAACCATCCCCACCATGCTGTGAGCAGGGATGGCACTGCCCCAGAGCACCCTGCTGTGGCACCAGGCTCCCTAAATTTCTTTCTGGAATCATTACTGATGGTCATGGCATGGTTGGAGCAGCCATCGCACCTTGCCTTCTTGTCAGCTCAGCCAGGCAGCATCCTCATGGCTCTGCTTGGGGAGCAGGGGCAGCCAGAGCCCCAGGGCTTCACCCTCATGGGTGCAATCCTGCACACCCCAAAATATCACAGGTGGTGGGAGAATCTGGGTGGTGCTATAGCTGGAAAGCAGATCTGGGAGTCCTGCAGCCTGAGAGCATGGGTGTATGTAGTGTCACCTTCAGAGAACAAATACAGGTAGGTCAATTTACTCTGTAGTGTCTATGTACATGCAGGTTTATTTAAGTACACATATATACAGTTCAGATATGCCATTGATTCTTTATTGCATTAAGATGTACATTAAGAATGTACACTTTTACTAACTACTTGCTATATAAATATGTTGGAAGTGTAGTTTGCCCATTCAAGGTGATTTTCTGTGGGATTTTTGGTGTACACTTGAAAGGCCTTTGGCTAATTGGAAGAGTGATCCCCGCTCCATCTACAGAAATGCTTAAGGACTATGGTATGAACGGGTCCCTTCAAACCATGTTTCCATGCAGTAGCTGAAATATTTTGCACTTGGATTGTATTCAGCCAGTTTTCCAGAAAAATTGAAGTCTTGTGAGCTAGAGGGAGAATTTCCCGGTGTACACAGAAAAAACAGCCTTGAGGGTTGGAAGCTGCTGAGGTTTTTGAGCTTTGTCTCCGTGCATTCATACAAGCACAGCAGGAGTTTTCTTTCTTTTGGGTCAGAGGAATTTTAAAAAGTGGTTCCATGCAGCCTCTCCTTGGACGTGGCCACAGGGCTGGCAAACATACTGCATGGAGAGAGTGAGACTTGTAGACAAAAATCAAAAAATGATCAAGCTCCATTTCTAACTCCTACATTCCTTGTTATCTGCATTTTTTAGTTGACTTGAAATATCCATAAAAGCATAAGCTGAAGATTTTTGAGGGTTTAGCTCTGTGGTCCCCTGTTTCTCTGTTGAGAAGAAGCAGGTGCCATCTCCAAACAGACTTGGGTTTTGGTGCAGGACATTGGAAATGTGTTTGCATCGGAAACTGAAAGGAAAAATTGAGAGGTGGCTTGACAGTCCCAGCAGCAGCTCTTGTGGTGTTAAGAGGAGGTGTCACCACAATTCTACACAGTGTGTGAATATTTATCATCATCTAATCAAAGATGACTATCTTGACTTGAAAGGAGGGGTGTAAGATTGAGGTGATGTAGCCAGCATTAGTAAGGAAGGGAAATTATATTCTCCACCTCCATCCATGGTGTCTGAGCTCAGGCTTGGCAGGCACAGCAGGAGCCATCATTTTTAATCCATGTGAATCTTGTTACTTATGTCTCTGAGACTGCTTAGATTAAGGGCACAATCCAATTGCTTAATAACCTGAAACCCTGATTTGTGCCAGCCCTAGACATGGCTCTATATTTTATTTGGGCACCCTATTTTTTTATATCCATAATTAGCATCTTGGAAATATATTTATTTTTTTTTTAAGCAGAACACTGAACAAACCGCAATCCACAGACTCCTATTTCCACTTACCTGAAAGGTGAGCACTGCTGGACATCAGGCCTGCAGCGTGGCTTCATGTCCCCTCCCTGCCAGAGGCTTGCATTGGTCACCATGAGAAGCCACCAGCAAAAGCAGCAGCTGCTGCAGCTGTGAGAGGAACCCTGGAGTCCTGACCCTGGCTGTGGGATGTTCTCACAGGAGCTGGAGCTGCAAGATACCTCCTGGGTTAATTTTTTTCTAAGTGTTCCCTGCCTGTTCAGGAGGAAAGCGAAGGTTGGCTTTCCATTTAGGATTTTGGGTGTTTCTTTAAATTTTTTTTCCAAAAATAAACAGTTTGATCATGTGTATGTGTTGTGTTCTGTCTTCCCTGCAGCCCCTCTCTTAGAGGCAATGGAATCAGATCATTTTCAGCACTTAGGCACAAATTAGAAACTAATGCTGCACCTTCCTGTCATGTTGACAGTATTTAAAATGCTTGTAAACTTCTCTGTCCTGTTGCCCAGATAATTTTGGCTTCATCTTTTCAAATTCATCAGTGGGAGCGGCCTGATGTGCTTCAGCTCACCTTTAACCTCCGGTGTCACTTCTCAGCTGATCCTAAAACCAGTAGGGTAAGATTAGGCAACAATTCTCATGAAGTGGGATAAGGCACTTGTAGGCTGTAACTTTTTTCTTTTTTAAATTGGGAAGTTTAGTTTATGTTTTACTGGCACTGGTCATGCCAGGAATGCTGGATTGGCATAACAACCTTCAAAGCAGAGCAAGGGAGCTCTGTTACCTAAGTAGTGATTTTTAAATTTTTTTTTAATTTTGGATTTTTCTTGTAACTTCCTGAGTGCTCTGTTGGCGGATGTTGGCCATATTTTGATGGCACAATTAAAGCCCTTTTTTCCCTGAAGTGATGGAGGGTGGTGTTAAGACTCTTGCTTACTGGTGCTAGTGAAGGTTGGGCTAGGAATCCATGGCATAGAAAACTTCTAGCTAAAATTGCACTTTCTCTCTGCCCCATCTGGCTCGTGGTGGTGTTATGGGTACGTGGCTGTAATTCCCCTTGCACATACTAACATTGCACTAAAAGAGAGACTTTGGGAACAGCGTGTTGATCACTTTGTTTCTCAGCAGACCACAAAGTCAGCCTAATGGGGTCCTTTTTTTTTTTTTAATTATTGTTATTTTGAAATCACGCTGGTGCTGAATGACCTGGAATTTTTGCTTGGATTTATCCAAAGGAAAATGTAATAGTAGCTGCAACGGGACCTTTCATAAGGGTGGCCGTGCAGTGAGGGAGCAGAGCAAGAGCTCTGCTGTGTAAACAGTCTTTGTACCGGGGAGGTGTGGGGGGTTCCAGTGGGGTTGTTACTGTGTTTTTTTTCAAGACCACAATTTTAAATGGTCACCTTGGCAATCGTATGAAACAGGAAATAGTTTATACTTCTGGTAAAGGTTTTTAAAGAGGAGAAGAAAAAAGTGAAGCTGCCTGTGATTGTGGGCTGTAGCTATTATTAGGGCTAGGGTAGCTTGTATCTGCTATGGACTTTACCTGCTCTTATTTTGAGGGCAAGAACTCCCTGTAGCAACAATGCCACTTCTGAGAAGTGAACGGCAAGTTTCCCTTCCTTTTGTATATGTGGATGTGAGGGTGGGTGAGGGGAAGAGCTTGCTTGTACAGTTTGTTGAAATGAAACCAGACATTTTTGGTTGTTCCTAAATAAAGAGCGGAAAAGACAAACGTGAGTTGACTGGTGCTTGCAGTGAGGTCGGGGAAGGCCTGTGGTGATGTCCTTAAGCCCAGGGCATCACAGCAAGAACGACCCTTGTGTGTGGAGAGGGCTGGGAAAGCTCAATCACAACCTTCCCATTTGTTTTACTCTAAGTGACCCAGCAGCACACACACACCTCTGTCCTGGGAGCCCTTCTTCCTCCAGGGATCCTTGGCTCCAGACTGGCTTGTTTTTATCCTCTTGAATGAAAAACATTAAAGGTGAGGTTGCTTCTTATTCCCTCCCACCACCCCTGCAGCTGCAAACCTCTTAACTCCAGGAGGAAGAACAGAATGGTGCAACCTCCCCTCAGGCATGGCTGCACCCCTGCTGTGCACAGCCCAGACCACCACACATGTAATACTGACACTTTTATTGTCGTTTAAAGCTAGAGGAGCCCCATAAATGTCACTACTGGACCCTTAGGCAGTGGCTATACAGGTAGTAGATCTGATGCTGCCAGGACACAGGTATGTGCTGTCTTGATCACTAAAGTCCTCCCTCCGCTTCCAGGCTGGAGTGCTGGGAAGAGGTGCTGCCAAAGGCCTCAAGGCAGCTGCACAAGATCTCCAGAACACAGGCAGAGCAGTGTTTCGGGTTTCTCCTTGTGATTATAGACAGCTTGGTCTCTCACCTTGGTGCCTGGCTGCACTGATGTGCTTCATTAAGGGCTTGGTGGTGAAGGCTGGAGGATGGATGGGGGGTGGTTAAGGGTAGGGTATTTTTCCAATTTTTTTTTTTTTTTTTTTTTTAGTTCTCCACTTGAACACACTTCAGCAGAGAAACTGGAAAAGCTGCCTGAAAGTAGGCCATAGCAGTGCCGTTTCCATAGAAACCAGTTCACAGCGTGCTGTGAGATTCACAAGCACTGGAGGTGCTTTCGCCCGCCGGGATGGGCTACAGCCGGTTGTCCCCGTTGACCCGGGTCCTCCGCAGCATCCTGCAGGGGTGAGCACAGAGAGGGGACACAGCTTCACCAAAGGGGTCTAAAGTCATCCCACCAGAAGAAAGCAGGCACTCAGCCACATCCCCCAATGCTGGGATTAGTCCCACCCTACTCACTCCCCTGGACCCCAAAGCAGTGACTCCCCCGAGTACTGGCACAACTTTCCGCTTAACTTTAGGGTTTCCATGCAGCAAACGAGGCTGCAGCTGTGCTCTGGGTTATAGGGAGGCTGCATTCACCTGCCTACATTCGGGGGGGGGGGGGGATCTTATGCTAGGATGAGCACAAGAAGAACCAGAAGTACCTTCGCTCCCGGCTCTCGAAGTGGTCAGTGAGCTGCTCATGTGACACACGAAAATCCTCAAAAGGCTGCTGGTACCGCGATTCAAAGGACCCCTCTCTGCCTCTGCTTGACAACAGCTGACTCGAAGCATCTCCTGCTCGTTCCCGTAGGGCTGAAGAACTGAAGAGGTTTATTTCACCATTCTCCTGCTTGAATCACAAAGAAAAAATGCTGTTGTCAAGGGACTGGGATTTCAAAGTGTATGTCCTGTGGTAAGGGCAGTGCTGGTGCAGCCCTGTGAGCTGCCTCGCAGCATGGCCAGGGCTCACAGGGTCTTGGAGTTTGCAATATGCAACTGCTCTAACAACCACTGCTGTCTCCCACCAGCATAATTTTAAATGAAGAAATAAAAGAACCATCTGTCTCTGAAGGAGCCTTGCCCTCCACTTATGCCAACACAGCCCCAGGCCAGCAAGCTCTGTGAGACTGAGCTGTAACTTCCCTGGAGTGTGGACAGGCACTGGGATGGAGCAAATTCGCCTTCTCCAGCTTTTGCTGAAGGGAGTTCCAGGCCAGTCAAACACAGTTCAGGCAGGACCCTGGAGGCATGCCCAGCACTTGCCATTCCACAATGCATCATTATGGAGCAGCATGGGGAAGTCAGGCCAGCAACCACGGAGCCTCACTGCCCAGACCACAACAGGAATGAGGGCAGGGCCAGGCAGGGCTTGTTGCCTCTGCTCCTCAGCTCTGTGGCACAGTCACCTTCTTATGCGCAGCCCAGTCTCACCTTGCTAGGGAAAATGTCTATCTTGACCAGCAGGGAAGCCAGCTCCAGGTTCTCACTGTAGTTGTTCTTCAGGGGAACAGCTCGGAAACCTATGGCAGAGACAGCCTTGGTGTCACTTGTGGCACAGGTGGTGCTATGTCATTTCCCTGACACAGAATCCAAGGAGATCCTTCTCCTAGAAGAGCCCTCTTCTCTTCTGCCCAGAGAAGCTGTGGCTGCCCCATCCCTGGAAGTGTTCAAGGCCAGGCTGGATGGGCCTTTGAGCAACCTGGTCTAGGGAAGGTGCCCCTGCCCACCCCCCTCCCTCCCCCCCAATTTTAGGATCCCTTCCAACCTTCTATTCTACGATTCCATGATTCCCCAGCCTGTCCCACTCCCAGTCAGTCCCAAGGGCTGTAAGCAGATGGGTTCTGCCTTCCTGTACCTGGTTAGGGATGTGACCTGTCACAGGGATAGGAAGGATGGAGCTGGCCTGGGGCCTAACAACATTCCCACATGAAACTCATCATTTCCCTGGCTACTGATGTAAACTGGCAAGGATCAGCATGACTCCCCCTCTCCTCACTGGTTCCCTGAGTGCTTTACCTGTCTTTAAGCCTTTCACGAGGAAGGTGGCTTGAGCCAGGAAGTTCTCATCGCTGAACATGTCCTCCTCATACACCACAAAGCGGAGGAAGGCAAAGTCAGGGTTGCTGACCTGGAAGTGGAACTGCTTTGGGGTCCAGAGAGGGTTCAGGCCATTGTCCGCTGCTCACAAAACACAGCTGTCAGTGGGCAGCCCCTGCTGACCCCTGTCACCCCCAAGGCTGACACTGAGCTTGGGGGCAGCACAAGGAAAGCTCCCAGCCCAGGGCCAGGCTTTGTTGCAGAGCCCACATCTTACACCAGGATCAGAAGCCCTGGTGCATCCCTCTCCCTTCCCTTCACTAACCCACTCACCCACGATCTCAGTTTTCTGCTTGGCATTGTCATACTCGGCACCAGACACCTCCACCTCCACAAAAGGACAAACAATTCCCCTTCCGTTTTTGGGAAGGTGCCGAGCCCCCAGGACCTGGACAGAGAGCAGGAGAGGCTTGGTAAGAGGGGAGTAAAAGCAAAAAGAAGGTTTGCACACCAAAACGTTTTTGGTTTTTTTTCCCCCAAATAAATCACCCTGGCTCTGCTAATTGGAGAGACAAGTGATGCTGCCAGCCAGCCCACCCCTGGAAGCTGCTAGGTTCCCAATCACCAATTTGACTTGGAAGCCATTAAAAAAGGCAGCTGAACTGCCTCAGGTTCCTGCCTGCTGCCTGCACAGCCAGGCCTGGGCCACAGCATCCCTCCTCCAGCCTGCTGAGCTGGAGCTGGGCTCCAAGCAGAGTGCCATTTCCTACATTTGCTACACTGGACACCCTCTTCTTTGCTGAAACTTCTCAGTCCTCCTGCCTTGACATGTGGACCAAAAGTAGCTGCTCTGCACCACTGTCCTGCCTCCCAGTTGTAGGAAAGTCTGTGCTCAACTCAAATGACAACCTGCTTCCTCACAGGAGAAAGAAATCACAGCTCCCTCTTGCTAGTGGCCATATGTCACTCCACCGTGCTGTCGGCACGCTGCTGTTCCAGGGGAAGGACATGCTGCCAATGCTGCATCATGTGCTTTGAGTCATGCTGGGCTTGAGACATAGGGTCAATGGTGCAGATGGGACATGACAGGGTGTCCTCACGGAGAAGGGTTGTGGCTTTCTTAGGTGGAACACTCTGAAACAGGTGGCCTCAGAGAAAAACTGTGAGCACCTAAAGGCAGGATCTCCACTGCATCCTCCTCAAGGTCTGCATGAGCTGAAGGGACTGGTAAAGGAGATTGCTGACCCACAACTCAGCTTTGAGACCACTAGGGATGCCTGTACAGGCTACTGGGACATCACTGGTCCAAGCATGACAGCTAGTGGGTTTAGCACAGCCCTCCGGAGCTTTGCCTGGCAAGCTATCCAATACCCCGGCAGTGCTCCTGTGGGACAGCTCCATGAGCTGAAACAGGAATGATCCAGCTCCAGTTCCACCATCCACATACAGAAGGATTCAAGCATCTGCAACCCATCCTCTGCTCCCCCCCCCCCGCCACAGCTGCCCCTCCTCTTATCATCACCAGCAGCACAACACAGAAAACAGGGTGAAAAGTCTGTTCTGCCCTTAATCATCTTCCCAAGAGGGGCCAAAAGGTCATGGAAATAATGGAGCCTGAAGGAACTGAGTGACAAGGAGGGGGCAAGGCCCAGCTCTTGTTGGAACCATGAGGTGCTCCGCAGTGCTGGGCAGGCTCTGGGGACAGGGATGTCACCTCAGCAGCTCATGGATGCCACCTGCCGGCACTGGGGCTCGCACAGGAGAGGTCCCAGGGATGCTCCTAACGCTTCCCTCTGGGCATCCTCAGCAGCACCCACGGGTCTCCCTGTTCAGTGAGGGCTCTCCAAGCCTCTGGTCAGGGACAGCTCTCGGGCAGGGATTGAGGAGTTTGGCGAGGAGCAGGTGCAGGCAGAGCCAGGAACCCAGAAATACATTCTATCATCCCAGATCTGGTAAAACCTGGATCCAATCCCTCCCCACACCGGGAGGAGGTACTGACCTCAATGGAGATGGAGAGTGGCTCGATGCCTCGCAACGTGCTCTTGTCGAAGGGGTCAAAGATGTCATCCCGCATGTTGGTTGGCTGCAGAACGTACCCACACTGGCCACTGGACATGAACAAGGCCTGATTCATCTGCATGGGCTTGTCTGGAGAGCACAAGCAGAAGATAGAGGAGATAGATGAGACCCTGTGCCACTTCCACAAGCTGGATCACCTGGATTATTCATGCCTCAGAGGAAGCCCTTGGCAAAGGGACCTGGCCCATCACTCAGCAATGCCTGTGCTCCATGGCCTGTGCACATGCTGGGAACATGGGGTGACTTTCCCATGCATGATCTGCCCAAGTACCCAGTGCTCCATGGGTCACCTCCTTATTTTCCTCCCTCTCAGCTTTCCTTGTGCTGACTCTAGCACTTACCCTGCGAGATGCTTGAATTCACTCAAGGAATGAAAAAGCCAACAGGAAAAAAGAGGCAAGTCATTTGCTAGTGTGTTGGTGAGGTGAACAGGCTCGGAGCAGGGTTTGGCAAGGGCCAGGGAAAGAGGAAGACTGGACTGTATGGCAGGAGCAGGAACGGAAGCAGGGGAAAGGCGAGAAGAGCAGCCAGCTGGACTCAGACCGTGCAAACAGCTGGTGCCAACCCTGCAACCAGCTGGTGTCTCAAGGCTGAAGCTGCATTGTCCCCTTTGGCACCTTCCCTGCCTGCCCTGCTTGTCACCAGAGACCTGGGGAACTCCCTGCCTCCATTTCATCTTGTCCTCATGGCACAACCCTCAACCTCAGCCTAGCTTCCTGGGTCAATCCAGTGCTCTGGAGCACATTTTCCCTGCAGCAGCCACATGCCTGGACACGAACACTGCAGAGCCCCTCCAAGACCCCCATTTGCCAGGAGCAGGTTAGCAGGGGTGCAGGCAGGTGGCACTCAGGAACCCATCCACCTTCCCTGCCTGCTGCCCTCACCTGGGGTCTGGAAGTTGAGTGCTACCAGCTGGCTGCCACAGATCCACATGGGCAGGGGGTCATAGTTGGAGGAGTCGAGACGCTGGCCCTTGGGGTAGATGCGGGAGAGCTGCAGGCGGTTGTACTGCAGGAACTTCTTGCCTTTGATCTTGTTGACATACTTCTCCGCCTTGGTCTCGGGGAAGGAGGACATATCTCGGTAACAGGCCCTCTCTGTGCCGATCTCTGGGAGGAAACAGCACTGTGTAAGCCAGAAGAACATTCCCTTTTCAGACATTTCAACCACCCCGGGCCCCTTCCTAACACTATCCTCTCATCCTTGGTTCAGCCACCATGGCTGTTTGCCAGGTGCCCAACACCAATGGCTGAAAGCACTGACACCCCTCCCTGTGGTCAGGCACAATCACTCCCTCAGAGGCTGCTCTGGATGGTGATGGATATGAGCAACAGAATGATGTGGAACAGAAATTCCACCCTATTTCTAGAGCTCCAACGTAAACTGATTGGACACCTTGGACACCTGGCTTCTACCAAGACCTAACCAAAGCAGCACCTCAGGGCACACCAAGGGGTCTGCAGTGCCACGGTGACTGTGATGGCCCCCAGCCCACCAGATGCTCACTCTCTTCATCAAAGGGCACAGGTCGGCAATAGACCACCAGCTCTGAAAGCTCCAGGGCAATCTTCTTCCTCCTCTCCATCATCTTCCCTTCAGAGAGCTGCCAAGAGAGAGTGAGAGGTGTCAGGCCAAGTAGGAGCAGTGGTATTGGACGACCCAGCTCATGGACTGACCCACACTGCCTGGTGTGTCTGCTCTCTGCTCTGCCCATGCTGTGGGAACCACCAGCAGGTCTGCATGGGGGGACACCAAAAAACCCCCACGGGAAGGGTCCTACCTCGTGCCTGGAGCAGGACTGGCACCAGTACCAGTGTGGGGCAGCTGTGGCCTTGCCACCCTCCACACATGGAGATCCCACACTGTCCACAGCTGCAACTCTCTCCCAATTGTCCTATTTTCCCCAGATATTCAGCCTGAACCTCCCAAGCCGTAATACGTGGCCACCACCCCTTGCCATATTGTCAAAGATTGCTCTGCCTTTATCATCTTTGTAACTGCTCTGCCAGTAATTGCAGGCTGCCACCTCATCACCCCACACTGCAAGCCTCCATCTAACCCTCAGCTCCTGGAAAAGCCAGGACCCAGAAAGATGCCACTGGCTCTCCAGACTCACCCGTGCATCAGCTGTCTGGGCTGCCTCACGGATCTTCCTCACCCAGTCTAGCAAGTCCTCGTGTGTATCGGCTGCCACATCGAGGGACAAGCGTGACACTGAGGACATGCTGATGGAGAAGACGAAGAGGCGGTTGTTCTTCCCCTCAGGGCGGATGGCTGTGTGGGGACAGGGAGCACAGGGCAAGGTCACAGCAAATGCTGAGCCAAGCCCTTCACAGTGCAGAGGGAGGAAGAGAGAAGACAGACACAGGGACTCATGGTTGCCCTGGGATTCTTCAGCTACAAGATGCTCCCATTTCTGGCCATTGGAGGGATGGAGTCCAGGAAGCAATAGGTGAGGATGCCGAGTGTATCCCAAGGGGCTGAGAAACCTCAAGGGGCCTTTGTAATGCTCGCTCCATAGCACTCACCAATCTGGCAAGAGGGCACGTCCAGGACACCTCCAAGCAGGTCTCCCAGAGGGCTGTTTTCATCCAGCTGCTGCTGGGAAGGAAGCACAGGCAGGATAGTGCTGGGCATGGAGCTGGGCAGAGCAGCCATGCTCAAAGGGCACCAGCTTTCCTTGCTCCACTCACTGACATACCTCCCGCTCTGGCTCCAGGCTAGTGGGACTAGTAATTTCCTCAACGTAGTTGGAAGGGAACCACAGCTGCTTCTTGCCACCATAATCTCCTCTCCACCTGGAAGGGAGGGAAGGGGCAGCATCAGCACCAGCTGATCATCATCCCCAGATCATCCTGAGTGGGGGTCAGGTGGACAGGCAGCTCCTCCATCATCTGCTTTTAGGGTTTGTGAGGCTTTGGGACTGTGCAGTTTGTGCACAACCCCCAGACACACCTATCCCTAGAGGGGATACACCTTTGCATGGATGGGGACAGCAAGGTTTGACCATGTCCCTCGAAGAAAAGGGAAGTTCAGGATCAACTCACCAGCCTCCTTCCTGTTTCTCCACATTCTGGATGATGGCATTTTTGGTGAAGGTGAGCTCATCCTCCCGCTGTGCCTTGTAGTCAAACAAGGCTTTAACTGCACACTGAAATGAGGAAGGGTCACTTAAGGCCAGGCAGGGGACAGACCCATGGACAACGAGCCCACAGGATGAGCGATCACCTCCTAGCACGGATGTGTTTGTTGAGGGGGGGGCCTGTGAGGGACATTGTGCATAAGCAGCATCCAGACCTGCTGCAAAAGCAAAATGCCAAAGCACAAGTCTGGTACACGCCACACAGGCACTTTCCTTCGTCCCGTGCCACTGATGGGTTTAGTTTGGAGATCTCAGAACAAGAAGGAATCCAGCCCAGCAACCTGAAGGTTCAACCTCCAGCATCTCTCCCTTCATCATCTAGGAATGAGCGTGCACAATAACACGACTCTTGGAAAACGAAGAGACACTTGCTAAACCCACAGGTCCTGCAGGTTGGTCGATCCCAAGCACTTACAGCATACCTTGAAGGTGGGCATGGGGTTGGCTTCCACGTAGAACCCAGGGTGGCGTCCCTCGTAAAGGGCTCCATAGTCTGGCTCCTGTGGAAGCAAAGGGACAGTGGTCACAGCAGTGACTGCAGGAGAACAGGTCCCCTGCTGTGGGGGAAGTAGGGAGAGTGCCCCAGGGAAGGCACAAAATCAAAAATGACGCTGCACACAGCAGACAGGAGCCCAAGCCCACACTCCCTGCCATCCTGACTCAGAGGGGCAGCAGTACAACACACTCAAGTGGCACAAAGCCCCAAGAGGTGAGGGCTGTGGAGCACAGAGATGGTTCACACCCCACCACTTCAAGGCACCAGCTGAAAAATGACCTGTCTCTCATCCTTTGGCTTAGGTCTTTCAATGGCCTCCCACACTCACCGCTGTTCCAATCTTCTCCAGCGTGTCCTCGTTGATGGGATACCGCAGCTTCATCTTGCGGTACAGTGGGTGCTTCTCGTAGTAGCTGATCAAGTCCACCAGGCTCTCGAACTCAGAGTTGCCCAGCAGCACAGTCTGGCCCTCCTGCTGCACCCGGCAGTGCTTGATCTTCCCTTCTGCCCTGAAAAGAGGAAAGAGAAAGAAGTCACTTGGTACCTGGCAAGAGAAAGTATCTGCCAAAATAAAGATATTCAAAGAAAACTGGGCTGGCAGCTGAGCACAGCCACCTCCCATTGGCAAACGGAGAAGGAACAGGGTCCTAAGGGTTCTCAAGGGGCTACAGGACCTACCCAGGGCCATTCTGGAACAAGAGGGGCTCTGAGAGGGCTCCTGTCTTGTTGATGACCCCTCCCCTGATCCCTTACAACGCAGCATCCTGGCTCCACCTCCCACACCCATCACCCTTCTCCCAGCAACACACCTGAAGGAGATGGCGTAGGAGCTGGGCTCACTCCTCTTGCGCACCAGGAAGGCTCCATCACGTGGCACCCGCATCAGCATGTGCTCGGCTTGAGCCCGGGTGAGGTTGGCATGGTACCACCTTTCAGGAAAGACATGTCACTGTGCACAAGCCTCCACACACCCAGCTCATTCCACACCTCTGCTGTAGCACATGGCTTCTCTTCTAGACCCTAAAAGGCTGCTTGAATACTCAAGAGGACAACAGGGAGCAGAGAACATCATATACATGACACTGGAACGGGGCAAAGCCCTTCAGTGATGCATGGCATAGGCAAGGGCACCCCAACCAAACCCACTACCTCCACACTTTGCACTGAGCTTCTGTGACAATTCATACACAACACAGCTGGCCAGCACGGCTGCTATGACAGAGCTCCATGGGAGAAAGTGGGGAACAGAAAGCTCCAGCAAGAGAGGAATGGCCGAGGAGAGATCTGGAAAAGCTTCCCATGGGATCCCAGTTGCCCAGTGGGCACAACCCCCACGCCCCAAACACACACTCACTCTTTGCTCTCATGGGCATTGGTCTGCGGCACCGGCTCCGTCAGCCTCATCTCAAATTCATTGCACCTCAGTGGCACCTCCTGGTAGTGGGTGATGAGGTCGTAGAGGCTGTCGAACACCAGGTTGTCTGTCAGGAAGAACTTGGGGCTACCGGCATCCTGCCGTGAGTGGATCCGGCAGTGCTGCACTTTCCCATTGCGCCTGCAGAAGACAGAGGGGGCAAATCAAGGTCATCCACGGAAATTTTGCACCTGCCTCATGGAATTCCTGCCCCACATCACACAAAGGTTCCATAGGACTTGATCCTTCTATACTGGGACAGGGAGCTGACATAATACTGGGGCACAGAAATAGAAGGGAAACCTGCTCAAAGACCACTGGGGAATGGGACCCCACCACTGAAGACAGTGTCAAGAGGAAACTGTGGCTGGGGCCCTCACCAGAAGGAGAGGGTGTAGTCCCCAACAAAGGTCTCGCTCTCTCTGACGAGGAAGGAGCCGTCAGGGGCCCCCGTCTCAATGCAGTACTCGGTCAGCAGCCGCTCCGCAATGTGCCGCCCGTCACGGCCCGCTCCCAGCTTCCCGTGGAACCACTTCTCTGTGGAGTGAAGCTCGGTGCTGTTGCTCACCTGGCAGGGGGAAAACAGGAAAACTCACAGTCTTTGGTTACTGAGGGCAGACTCACATTGCTGGAGTCTGCTCTACTCAGGCGTCTTCCTTCCCACCACGTGATTTCCCTCTTAAGTAAGCTGGCAGTGGTGATGCTTAATCCCCTGGCCAGTCAAGTTCTTTCCTTATGTAAAAACTCACTGTCATGCAGGGGAGCCCTCACCTCCTTCTGCTCTTCCTCATCCTCGTTTCCTTGGTCACTGGTTGTCTCCCCAGAGTAATAGATCTTGCTGCTTGTCAGGACAAAGTAATGGGGGTTCCACTCCTGCAAGGAAACAAACTTTGGCAAAGAGACTCCCAAGGAAGCACCGAGTTGGCCCATCACTCATCCACGGGATCGTCTCTTCCTGAGCAGCACAATCAGGGAGAGGTGGTCAGGTTTGTGAAGCACAGTCATCAGCAACATTGGTTCCAGTGAGTCACAGGAGCTTCCGAGACAGCCCCCAGATCTGAAGCATGGATTTATCAGTAGCAAAAACGCAGCATGTGACAAGTCTTACATACAAAGTAACTGCAGATCACACTGCAGACATCCCAGCATGTATTAAAAGATGACCAAATGAAGAGCAAATTGATGCATGAAGAAAACACTCTGCATAGACTCAGCACAGGGACTACCAGAGGTGAGGACAGCAGAGATTTGATGTGGATTTAACCATTGCACTTCCCTAATTTTCAAAAAACCCTGCTTCATTTGTGTGGGGCTTTGCACACAGACCCTGAGCAAAGCAAAGCTGTTGGAGAAGGGGGCTGTCTGTAAGTAAATACACACAGTAAATGAGTGCTCAGTGCTTTACAAAGCAGAATGCTTGCTTAGGGGTGTCAGGTGTGCAGGCACTTGGTAGGAGGCAGGGCTCGAAGTGCAGCCATCACCAGAATTTCCTGCAGCACAGATCACAGGCTGCAGTGCCTTGGCCCAGAGCTCCCTCTAGCTCAACCTTCTGCCTCTAGCAAGGGCCCATAGGAGATGCCTAGGGAAGAGCATAAGAGAGAGCCAGCATAAAACTCCTCCAGCCTCCAGGGATACCTGAGAAACCGGACAGACCAAGTGCGTCTTTGGTCATTTTCACCACAGCCTGCCCTTCCAGCACACCCAGTGCCTGACAGAGCCACGACAGCACTTACAGAGCCCACAGAGCAGGGACAGGGTGACAGTGGTACAGACGTACATGATTGATGGGGTCTTCCAGGTAGAGGATCCCGTTCTTGATGGAGTTGCTGATGTCATTCTCTGAATACATCACGGATGTGGGCAGCTCCTCATAAGCACTGCCCTCTGCCAGCTTCTTGTGCTGTGGAATGAGAGAGCAGCTCAGACACCCTGAGGGGAGCAGGCACCCAAAAAGCACCATTTGATTTCCTGATGAACAGCCCTAAAACTCCAGGTCTGCTGCAGTGTGTTCCTCCTGATTAAAAGGACAGAGACTCAAGCCACAGAGATCATCACATAGCACTGAAGTTTCACCCTTTCTTCCCAGAAGTGATTCCTGTATCAGAACATGCCCCATACTCTCAAGAAAGGCAGCACCCAGCAGCTCTGAAGAAAGAGAGCTCTGTCTCCAGCTGGTTTTAGCATCAAGTCTCCACTTCCAACCCTACACTGCCAACCACCCCCTCCCAGAGGCAGGCAGCTAACCCATTCTGCCCTCATTCTCTCACGTATGAATCTTTGCTGGGGACAGGAATTCACCTTGATGAGAATCTTCCTCTTGAGCTGGTTTGGAGAGGGAAGGCCATCGGCAGAAATATCAACTGGTTTGGTCAAGAGCATGTCCCCAAAGACCTTCTTGAAATTCTGAGCCATGTTCCTCTGCTGTGCAATGCTGCAGTGGTCCTCGATGGAGAGAATGACAGGGAAACTGGGACAAGGAGAAGAGACATCAGAGCCAGCAATGGGTCTGGACAGAATCAAGGGCTTCTGAGCTCATTTTCAAAACCTGGTCTCTGTGTTCCCCCAGGATCAGCTCCCATCAACAGTGATCTGTGTTGCCTTGAGCACCCAGTGTAACCACCTTTCAGGAAGCTGTTCCGCCACTGCTGGCAGGGCGCAGGGCGGACTGGCAAACTACTGGGGTTTATCCAAAGTCCTCCCTCCCACAACCTTTTTTCTGGGAAAAATCTCCCTTTAGCTGGGAGATCTGACACACTTTTTTCCCCACCAAATCCCAGATCTTGTGCTGGATCTCTGGATAAAGATGGGCTTCACTACACTACAACCTTGGCTCTACCCTCAGCTTGCTCTGCTATCTGAAGTCCCGCTGTACTCACTCAGAGGTGACAAAGGCATGCTCCTTGATAGTGACCAGGACATCTGAGAACTTGATCTTGGTGGTTAAGGTGTGTCCATGGTAGATGACTGGCATGCCATCGGGACCATCCCAGCAATCCACTGAAAGAGATCCATGAGGGAAACTTAGCCCAAAGACTGCAACACAGGCAGGACAGGGACATGAGATGGACTGAACCAATCACTGCTGGGCACCACGCTGGACAGCAATGCAGGAGTGAGGTGAAAGTCCAGATCTTCCTGGGGGACCAAAAGCTCGAGCACCTACCATCCAGCCCCACAAAGCAAAGGACCTCAGCCCTTTCTGCGTATCATGATAATACGTATTGCCGCTGGCCACAGCAACGAAGTTTGACTGGCTCTGCCTTCCATGCAAAGCCTTCCCTGAGCACCACAAGCTGTTCTGAGAATGGAGACAGAAGTGCCAGCCCCAGGTACTCACGCTCGATGCAGCGGCATCCCATGCGCAGGCAGCGGGCGTACGCCTCCAGCGAGGACTCACTCGAGAACTGATCCCCCGTCAGGTACCTTTCAGGTGAGACAACACATCAGGGGACATCAGGATGTCTGCTGCCACATCATGGACCTGCCTCTGCCACGTAGGGAACAGCAAGAGTGGCATTCCTCCACACCTGTCATCTTCCCCAGGTGAGGGACTCAGCTCTGCCCCTACTGCAAGGGGGTGCCAGCAGTGCTCTGAGGTCCAGCCCTGCCGTTGGCTCCTGAGATAAGCAGTATCAACATTGGCTCCACAAAGATCCCCTGTACCAGGCAGGAGCCTGAGAGCAGGGTTAGATCAGCTCTTTGCAGGCAGACAGGGGCTTACTGCCTGCCCTCCAGGCTGCTCAGCTGGCTTAGGCTCTCAAGACCTTTAAATATGGGCTCAGGGGCTGCCACTGCACCCCATGTACAGAGAGCACAGACAGAGCCTGTCTGCACAGAAAGTAGTTAGTGCAAAATTCTTCTAGCACCAGAGAGGGAAAATGGCCAATTTCAGCCTGACACATTTTATCACATCTGTCCTGAGAGGCTGTGGAGGATGCCATTGCTAATGGTGAGAAATCACCAGTGACAGCTCAGGACGTGAAGGTACCTGAAGGTCAGTGCAGATGTGTGCTGCTGACAGTGTCTGAGCAAAACACTGATGGTTAAACAACAGAGGGAAAACTGGGGCACCAAGAGGGAGGTCTGCAGTATACTGACTCCTCTTTCGAAAAGCCTATTTGATGGACCTCTGTGATCAGACATAATCAGGAGAATCTCACCCTGGCACGGGAAAAGGATGCTCGGAGCAGCCGAGGGGAGAGACCCCTGCCCTAGTCCTTACGTGTTGTGTGAGGAGGAGATCCAGTAATGGGAGAGGGGGTTGTTCATGTTCTCCAGACACACCATGTCCAACTGTGAGTTCCAGATGCTGTTCTCTTTGGAAAACAGGAAGGTGAGAAACTGCTCAGGAAGAAACAGAAAGGTGTTAATGATGTGGAGGAGCCGGTGCTGTGATTTAGCTTCACACGCATCTCCCACTCCATGCCAGCAGCACGGACTGACCAGGGGCCACCCACACAGCACACAAGTCACCTGAGCCAGAGTGAGTAACCACAACTTGGGCATTGCCACCTACCCTCTGAGGTGTGCCAGTTATCTGTGTGCCAGATCCTTTGACCCAGCTGGAGACAAACGAATTGCTCTGTATTTCATTCTGAAGCTCATATGACAGGTAGTAATAGCTTACTAAGGCCATGTGGGTCAAGGGACCACGGCTTGGTCCAGAGTGTCAGTGATATGGTCATCTCTAGTTGTTTTTATTATTTTTGTTTCAGCTCTTCCTGCTTGAAAAAGATCCTTACATGCCCCAAAACAGCATTAAGCCAAATGCAGCCCCTTTCCTCCCCCAGATGAGCTGCCTCCTGAGTACTCCCAGCTGCACACACTTCGCACAAGAAGCCCAGAAATCACTCCCTTTGCCAACCAGCTCTTGTGTAACAGTGGCTCACCACATCCATCTCGCAGGGCCACACAGCTCACAAGAGCTGTGATCCTTCAGCCACCACCCCCCCACAGCACAAGACAGCAGAGCTGCCACACCACAGCACACACCACACCAGGGGTGTCACCCCACTCCACTCACACCACGTTCAAGGTGTCTTACTTCGTCCAGGGAGAAATAAGGTTCATCAATCTCCCTCAAAGGGTCTCGCAGAAAGTTGAACATGAATTCCTGTACCTGAAGGGCATCTGCAGCCCAGAGCTCCTGCAAAGCCCAGGAGAGACAGAAAAGAAGTAATTTCAGAGAGTATTATTCAAAACCACGTGTAGTTTATCCAGACAGAAGCTTTAACCACTATGGAGGCAGCTTTTGATGCAAGACCATCTCTGCCAGAAACTGAACTGTCAGCACAAATGCCGGACAGCACACAACGAAGAAATCTGCCCTGCTTCTAAGTGGGCTTCATTTTCTCAATGCTGTGCATTTTTCTCTCCAACAGCTCCTTTGCACACATCTGCCATCCCTCCTCCTTCGGCAGCAGAAGCCAACATGGCTTCCTTTGTCTCTCTCTCCCTGGGTTTCTTTCATTAGCCATGAAAACACTGTCTCCCTGCTGGCTGCAGACCATGGGCAGGGACAAAGTGGTGGGGGCAAAGCAGGATCCACGAGCCATGGCAACGCTTTGCTCAGCCACCTCTGCCCTCCTGGAGAAGGATTCCAGCAATGAGACAGGAGCCCAGCTGGAGCCAAAGGGTCTGTGCAGCCCACGAACACTCAGCCTGCACCTGTGTGTGTGTCAGTGTGTGCTGTGCTTACTGAAAAACCCAAGACTGCTTTGAAATGGAAAGGTCAGCAACTGAATCCATCACCTGCTCCTCAGGAGCTGCTGACAACTCCAGAGCAGACAGGGTGGACATGACTTTTTGGCTGCTGCAAACCTTCAGTAATCAGCTGAAGTCACAGGGTCTGGGCAAATCTCCAGTGACCGGTTCCTCCCTCCTGGGACCTTCATGCTTTCCAGATTTGCTTCCTCTTCTGACCAGGGTCCCTGGCTGAGGACAGGTTTTCCCTCCCCAGTGCTCCCACTGCAACACTTCCTGCTCTAGGAAGGATGTACTCAGGTTGTGGCAGTGCCAGGCAGACCACCTCACAACCAAATCATCCCAGTTCCATGGCAAGGCTACCCTTGGACCACTGCATCCCTACCAACAGTGATGCACTGTCCCTCCCCACAGACTTTGTTGAGCTCACCCTCTGGTACTCCAGCAAGAACTTCTGCAGCTCCAGCAGTGACACCCTGAAGTGCTCAGACCTTTCTCCACCCCTGAGAAGCAAAAAGAGAGAAGCTTCAGTCACTCACACAGCACATCATGTGAGGTGCCATCTGCCACTCCCATGACACATGCAGCCAGATGTGCCCTGAGCAACAAGGCTGCAGGAACAGAGCAGGGTGGGCAGAGAGCCAACGAGACCATGACAGCAAACACAGAGCAACTGAGAGCATATACCCACATCCCAGAGCCAGGGACTGCTCCAGGATTCACACTGCCAAGGGCACAACAACATGAAACTCTGGTGAAGGGCAGCAAAAATTGTAAGAGAAAAATGGAGGGTCTGTTTTGTACCTGAGTGCAAAGAACTAAACAGATGCAGGGCAGCCATGAAGCGGCTGCAGACAGGACAGACCTACGTGAATCCCAAAGGCATGGACTCAGGGAGGCAAGGCACAGGAAGTGAAGGAGGGTTATAGGAAAAAAAAGAAGGAAAACTACTGGAAATTACCTGAACAAGTTAGTAAGTCTTTCACTCTTTAGCTCTCATGTCTAAATTCAAACTCTTTTTACCACAGCTGAAGCGAAGGGCACAGCTGGCAATGGACCAAAGGCACTGCCTGGGGAGGGAGGGCTCTGCAGCCACCACGAGGCCAACCCCCGGGAGATGGCTCCAGGTCTGATCACGTCACATCAACCAACTCACCTGAGTTGGATCTCAGTGGGATGTCTGGGAGGGAGAGCCCTCACTGCCCCAAACTGAAATATCTACACGCAAAGAGTGTTCAGAGCACAAAGCCACTGGCTGCGCAGTGGCAGGAGGAATGCAGCATGTCTCACCCCAACACACTGCTGCAGGCATCAAAGCATGATAGAATGAAAAAGAAAACAGGCCCTTCCCCAGTAAATACAAACACTTATCCACCTTTCCAGGAACGGGACATCCATCTGCAAAGAAGAAACACATGCATTAGGTTTGCACTCACTAACGTCTTTACTCCCAGGAGTTGGGAGCTTACCCCAAGGACAGGTTAAAACGGGGAAGGCCCAGTAACAAATATGGTCTTTCCTTCTCCTTTCCACCCATGGAGAATTCAGCTCTTACCGTCTTCTGTGCGCTGAACATCAGGCTGCGGTACAGCTGTGCAAACTGCCCGTACGTGATATCCCCGTTTCTCTGCTCCACGTCCTGAGGCAAACAAAAACAACACACAGGTTTTATAGGGGCCACAAGCAACTCTGCATGGCCTGGGCAGTGTCCACCAGGATTCACATAGAAAAAGGAGGAAAAGGCCAAAACCTGGCCAGACTTTGCCTCCTGCATAATGGCCTCAAGTTATGCCAGGTTTAGATTGCACACTGTGAAAAATTCACAGGCATGGTGGCCAGGCATGGGAACAGGCTGCCCAGGGCAATGGTACAATCACCATCCCTTGAAGGGTTCAAAAGGCATGTGGATGCAGCCCCTGGAGACATGGTTTGGTGGTGGACTTGACACTGCTGGGTAAAGGTTGGACTTGATCTTAGAGGTCTTTTACAAATTTAGCAACTCTGATTCCATGACCTCTGCTGGGCCAGCAGGACTCCGCAGAGCCCAGGACATGAATTCCCCAAGCACACCCACACAAATATATCACCATTCTGATAAAAGCATCACCACTTACTGAACGAGTTAAAAAAGGACAATTTAATTTTTTGTTTGCTGAGAGTAATCGAAGTTTGTGGAAAATGCAAAATTCAAAGTGTGCGCTCTCCTTCCGATATACTGCTCTTTGTCCTCAGAGATCTGTGCTTGTGGGAACAGCTGCTAATTAAGAGATGACCCTTCATTCCTGGGTCTCTGGTGATGATGGCAGAGGATCACTCAGCAGCAATGGGTTGCAGGACCCCGTAACTGGTGCCCTGTGCTCTACACCACAAGCAACAAGCCCGCAACCACAGCCAGGAGCAATGTGGGGAGTGTGGGAGGCAGGGTGGGGTAAAGAGAGGGTGCTGGCCACAAATGGGCCAGGGTGCGGCACCCAGTGGGAGCTGGCACCTCTTCAGTCACCACCGTGGGTGGGGGCCCTCCCAGGAAAGGCTGGGAGCCTCTGCAATATGCAAACACGCCCCAGGAGTTTAACCACCACCAGGGTTTGCACAGAGCCAGGCAATGGGCTGCTGAGGGTCCCCAGAGCTGAGGGGTGACACACTCACCGTGAGTCTCTCCCGCAGGAACCTCATGTTGGGCACCCGGTAGTTGACCTGAGACAGCATGTTCTTCAGATCCTTGGCAGAGATCCTGGCTCGGCAAGGGAAAAAGGGGAAATGTGTTCAGGAGGTCTGGGCCTGGGACACCACATGCACAGAGTGGCCGTGCCCAAAGGGGCATCAGGTGTGACGCACAAGGACAGATCTGTGACCCCAGAAAGATGCTGAGGTTGGGACTAAAGGCAGAACAGTGGGGAAGCACGTGGGGAGCAGAGAGAGAGGTGTCTGCATGTCAGTGGGGACCGCAAATACCACTCCTACAAACTCCTGACAGTGCAGGGCAAATCCCAGCACCTTCAGCCCACTCGAGATGATGCCACAGTGACACACAGCACCCACTGCTTTACAAGAACAACCAGGAAGAGGCATTTTTCCAGGATCTGTACCCCAATATGGATGCTGGGTGACCAATTTCCTTCTAAAACCCAATCCCTGGCCTGGTGGAGGAGGGCAGGCTCTGTAGGTTGTTTGAATTCAGCTAATTTTATCCTATGGAGAGGAAAGAAAGCCATTTTCAGTGTATAGCCACAGGCACAGCACCGTCATGTTGGGCCCAGCTATGTTCTCCCAGCCACACATGCTGCTGGCATGGAGCAGCAACTGTGGCTGTCCTCCCCCTGAGGCTCTTCACACCAAACGTGCTGGTTCCCGGACCAGGGAGAGCTCCAGTGCCAACCCAGAGCAGGATCCTGCACCAAGACAGGCAGAGACGGGCAGCAGAGAGCCCTGGGCTGCCCCTGCCTGCTCCAGAGCTGTTCCCCACATGGGGCAATGGCCCCGAAGCAAGGAAAAAACATGGATGCCTCCCATCTGTGGGATTTAAGAAGCTGAGAGGTCTGTGTATAATCATTTTCTGGCAGCTTCTCTGCCTTAAAATCAAGTCCTGGGAGTCCACCCCTGCAATCACAGATGCTGCTTTTGCTCCCCGCCGAGTGTGTAGGAGCCCAGGATCCTACAGGATGCTCCCCCATCCCACAAAGCACAAACCAGGTCTGACCCTGGAAATCCTTTTGGCTTTGGGGTGCAAGTATAAATACTATACCAGGGGAGATGTCCTGTGCAGGGTTTTAACCCAGGTGCCTGCTGACATTCACCCTGTAAACCACACCTCTTTTATGCTCTTCCCTGGAAATGGGGTGATCTCAAACGCCACAGGAAGGAGGAGGGATGGAGGGAGCCCCATCAAGCGGGAGAAACCGGCTGGTGTCAGGCGCTGCAGAGATGAGGTCCCTGGCAGCCAGTAGGACACAGAGAGCCCTTGTTCCTGGGCTCAGAGCTGTGGGGACCAGGACACACGCATGGCCAGAGCAGGACCTGGCCCGGCTCCCGTGCCGTGCCCAAGGCCAGCACCCATCCAGCTGAGGATTCTGCAGTGTTCTGACACTCATGGCAGGACAGGAGAAGAAAAAGAAAATAAAAGCTACGAAATGGACCCAGCGTCCCCTTCCCTGCTGGTTGTATGAGCTGCACAAGCCAGCGCCATACACTCAGCACGGGTGACAGCTTTGATATCTCCCCCTGCACCTCCACCTTCCCCAGCAGGTGAAGTTTCCTTGGGGGCTCAGGGTGAGTGTTTTCGGATGGGGAGCCTGCCCTTTCCCTCCTCCAACACACCCAGCACCCATAGCTGTGTGCAGGGTGCTGTGTGATCCCTAGGGCAGGGGGTCTCAGCTATGAGGTCCTGGATGACAGAGAGCTGGGTGGAGTGAGCCAGGAGTACAATGAGGGATGCCCTCACATGTCAAGGACACAGCATGTAACAGCTGTCATGGGACCCCCAGATGGGACCCCCCCAGAGTCCCCAGGGCCATCCAGCAGCAATCCCTCCTTGGTGAGAGCCAGAAACTGCAAAAAAGTTCATGGAAAAAGAGCAGAAAGAACCAGAACAGCAGGATCAGCAGTAGGCATCAGGCTGGAGATCCACTGGAGCCCAGCTCTGGTGATGTTGGGCTGTTTCACAAGAGATGCTGCACCAACGCACTGCTCATTGATGCGACAAGAGCAAGCCCTGTCAAAGCTGTGACCAATATTTTCCTCTCAGCTTTGGAAGGAGGGCAAGGTACAGAAGGACTTTATTTACTGTGTGCTACTAATCGTGTTAAAGTCCTGGAGACCTTGGATAAACAGCTTGGTAGTATTTTCAGACTAGAAAGTAAAAACCAAATAAACAAACTAATTTTTCCTACAGACGTTTTTTAAGGTTTCATGACAAACAGCCCAAAGAACTCATTCAGCCCTCTCACAGGGGATGGAAACATTCTCTTGCCAGCCTCCAGGGCTGTAATGCTGCTCCCAGCCATGGGCAGCTCCCCTGGCCAGAGGTGAAACAGTCTCCTCCGCAGCAGTTAGGAAAAAAAAACCCAGCATCCTGTTATCCTCCTCTTTCCACCTAACCTCCCTTGGATAAACAAATACCCAAAGGCCCAGCAGCCAGTGAAAACAGTCAACAGCTGCTGGTGTGGTGGAAGGTATGTCCCGGCACCCAGCCGGGGAAGGCGGAAAGGAGAGGGAAAGGCTCCGGCTCAGGAGGCTGAGGCGTGGGGTACACAAATGCTGGGAATGATTTCTTCAGCTGCCAAAAACCTGCCTGTTCTGGAAAGGATCAAGGACGGTTTGCAAAAGAAGTGGGGGTTTTTTAATAAAAAACCCACAACACACTGCTCCCTTTGAAAACCCATTTCCAGGCTCAGAAGCAAAAGCAAAGAGCTCAGCAACACTAAATTTAAAGCTGAAACGCTTTGTAAGGAAAAAGATTTAATCTCAGAGATGTGTATGTCCTGTAACTGTTGCCTTTGCATTACAGAAAACACGTAGATGGCTTGTAAAACATTTGTAGAATAGGTGGACCCCAAGTCTTTCAGCACACCCCTCCCCTCCCACCGTTTTGCTCCTCTGGCTGCCTGAGCTGGAGCAGCACCTCTTCTAACTAAGTGTTTTGCACTGAAACCTCTCCCCATGTTTGTCAGATAAGGAATGTATTGGATTTTGCTGCCTAATAGTAATAGAATGGTAATAGAAACAACAGGAGGGATGCAACAGGCTGGCTGTCAGCTCTGCTGACCTGCCTTGGGCAGACCCCGGATCTATACATGCAATCCCTTTTTGTCCTGTTGGGATGCTATTTCATCAGTTTTACTGCATAACCAGATGAGGAAGAGGACCAATTACTTCCATTTTTCCTGAACTCATCCTCCAAAACCTTCACACAGCCACTTCTGCACCTGCCTCAGTGCTCTCCATTGACGGAGTAGGAAATATTATGCCCACTTACCACTGAAAACCAGTACACTGTGTATACAACCCAAGCCTGGATTTGAAAGGTGTGTGGCAGATGCAGAGCAGCTGCAACAGATTAAAGCTCCTTTCCTTCCCTTTCTGCCTCTCTGAGGATTTATCCCTCCTCCGCAAAATCCCCGTGCACCCAGCGGTGCTCTCGTCATGCCACAGTGTAAATCATTGCAAAGGCAAAAATGTCCAGTGCAGCGAGATCTTCTCCACTCCTGCTCTGGTCCTGGACAGGCTGGATTTAAGCCTTGGCAGCCCAGCAGCAGGGCTGGCTGTCCTTGCTGTCTGTCCTGGGAGAGACACAGCAAGGACAAAGCAGAGAATGCCCTAGAACCCAGGGATCTGCCTGATGCTCTGCAGAGAGCCCTTCCTACCCACCCAGGCATGGAAAGGGGGCAGGTGGGACCCACGTGTTCCACCACAGTCAGGGGGCATGAGCTGATGTGTGACTGATGTCCCAAGCACTGCCCTCCCTGGAGCAGGGCTGGAAGGAATCTCCCTGCCCCAGGGGAGCACATTAACGTGGAAATCAATGCTGAAAGGTCAATGTGCTCAGTAAACATCACAGGGGAAAAGTCGGTCCCAGGGATGAAAGGAGGCAACTAACAGCGTTTGGGGAAGAGGGACGGGAAACTGGCGATGGAACTCACCTTCCTGACAGAGAAATGTCCCTTCCCTTATCTCCTCATGATGAATCATGACCCAGTTCCCCTCTATTACCTCCTCCTCACAGGTTCAAGCATGACATTTTACCTGCTAGGACATCACTAAGCATTCACCCAAGAACCTCATGAGCAGTGGCCCTGCTGCAGCCCATCAGCCCAGGGGCAAGCAGTGGGATGATCCATGGCCTCACGGACCTCAGAGAAGGAGAATACAAGAAACAGGATGGAGAGTAATAAGTGCAACCCAGTTCAACCCTGATGGGATGCCCCAAACTGCCTCAGCTTTCTGACGTTTTTTGCTCCCTTGGGTGAGACAGCTGGGGGGAAGGTGGTTCACAGCTGTGGGCTCTCAAGGTGTTACTGGGTCTAAACAGCTGGGAAATAGGTCGGGGAAACAAAGACAGCTCTTTTATGCTTTTTTAATTCAGTGAAAATCAGCCAGGGAAGTACAGAGACTTGGATTAAGATTCCTTGGAAATGAAAATTAAAGGCCAAAAGAATAGACAAATAAACCAAAGGTTGGCGTTTCAAGTCAAAGACAAACACTTCCATGAATGTTTCTCTCCCCTTACCTGTCTTCCCGGTTGCGATCCAGCGAGTAGAACTGCTTCCGGAGCCACCTATCCAGGAAGGTACAAACAGGAACACACTCAGTCCCAGATTCCCAACAACCAGTCTGTGCAGTTTGCTGCTTTCTCTGGAAGATGCTCAAAGCAACACCGTGCACTTCCACAGCCCTCCTTCCCACCAGAGAACCTGACTCTGTCCCCTTCCAAAAACAACCGACCCTATTTTCATGCAGGCAACGTGCCCACCTTTAAAAATATCTCTGCCTGACAGTGAGCCCTCAGAGAAGGCAAAAAATCAAAGGTGTTTTCTTCCACATGCCTCTGCACTAAACTGCTACAGAGAAAACAGGCTGTCACACATAGAAACATCAGCTTCATAGTAAAGCTCCATTTCCCTGGTGCATACAAGATCAAACTCTGGGATCAATGGGATGAAGCCTCTTAGTGCAGAGGCAGAAGTGTCACGTCAGCACGGCTCAGAGAGGGAAGGACAGGTCACTGCGCTCACTTTTCTCTGTCAAAACAGATAGAAAAAGGAAAAAAAAACAAGGAAAGGACAAGGACAGGTTTTCCTCACCTTTCAATCTGCAGGGGGGTGGGTGCCCTCAGAGTGTCTGCCACAAGCCAGTTCAGCCCCTTGATCCACATATTGACCTCAGAGAAGGCAGTGGCTGTGGAAAGTGCACAGGAGAAATGGGAAGAAGAGACAAGGATCCTGATCACCTCTTGGGACTACCCCCTTATATCCCCTATTCCTTGCTTCATTCCCTTTCTGGTGACATTTCCCTGCCATCCAGATGCTCTGACCAGCTCCTCTCCTTGCCAAGCTCCTGCTCCCTTCCCATGGGAAGCACACGCCTGGCATGTCACACTCCCTCCTCCTTCAGCTCCCAAGAGCTGAGGGTTATCTTTGCCCCCAGGCAGTAAAGCTCTGTCTGGGGATGAGGGTACCTGCCCACGAGTACTTTACCTTGCAAGCTGAGGGTCTTCAGCCGGAATTCTGTGCCATAGAGGACAACAAAGCAGTGAGACTGGTCTGGTCGGAAACACGGATCCTCCTGGTACCGGTCAAAATCCCGTGAGTTTTTTCCTGGACGAATCTCTTTGATTTCACGAATATCCACTAAGAGAATGGGAAAATGATAGGGGAGTTCAGCAAGCAGCTTGAAATTCCCATAAAAGAGAAGAAGAAAGGGCACAGATAAAGGGATCTTGGTCATCTGAAGAGCTGGGTTACCACACAAGGGTAGATCCAGGCATGCCTAGAGCACTGGGGTACCGGGCTCTGAACAGTAAACTTTCCCTGGTTCTGCTGGAAAGAAAGGATGGGATGGCTGCCCTGGCCCAGGGCAAAGCTGTCAGATATTCATGGGCAGTGGCCAGATGCTGGGGATGGTGCCTTGCAGAGGGACTTGCTGCATTCAGGCAACAAATGACCATCACAGCAGCCTCCAGGTCCTCTCCTGCCACCACTGATGGTGCGGCCCGAAGCGCTCTGGGCTCCTGCACAGCCTGGTCCTCAGCACAGCCACAGGTGCCCAGGTTCAAGCACAGATGTCACCTGCACTTCCCACCTTTGACAAGCCCTTCAGTAAGTCCAGCTTGCTCCTCAACCTCCCAATGCAGCACAGAGATCTTACCACTCACCTTGCACACCTCAAGCCATTTGTGTGGCTGTGCTTAGCACAGCCCCTTCTTACAGCTTCCCACCCACCTAATTACCTCTGTGCTCCCCCCAAACGGCTGGATGTCTCCCTCACAGGGATCCCCAGCTAGGGGCAGCTGTTAATGCTGGAGTATTAATGCCAACTAAGGAGAAGAAGCTGAAGAGACCCTGGTAAGGGAGCATCTCACAGTCTCCCTCCCCAGAGAAAGTTCTGGGAAAAGACTCACATTGGCATAGAACAAAGAGAAAACAACAGCAGCAACAAGGCAAAAAACCCCCAAACCCAAAAACAAAACACACACAAAAAAATCCCAACCTAAACCCAAGAATCTTTGCTTCCTGGAAAAACAGTTTCTTAAATGCTTGTGGGAATCAAATAACAACACTTCTGAGTCACGTTTCCAGAGCAGATGATGCTTCTGAGCAATGCAGGATGGAGATTACTGCCAACCTGGCGTGTAATTCATCCCAATTAAACTCCACTTACTGCACTCACTGTGGATCGACTCGCCTTTGATTTCAATTTACTGCAGTTTAAAACTAGACAGAAATACGACCTGCTCATCACCCACAGCAGCCACCAACAGCACTAAACTGCATCACAAGAGATGGTGCTCTCTCCAAACCCCACAGCAAAGCAGACTCAGGGATTGACTTTGGGAGGACTTGTAAACCACACCACGAGGAATGTGGGCTCCTCTCTTGGAGCAATACACCACACAGCGCTGTGGGTGTGCATCTGGAGATGGTAGGAGCCTGCTTGTTGCCTGACATAGGACATATCCAGACTGAGCACTGTATGAAATTTGGAGGTGCCCTGTGCAGAGACAAGAGTTCTGATTCTTGTGGGTCCCTTCCAACTCAGGATATTCTACGTATCTATAACAGCCCATCAAAGCTCATTAAATTGGGATAAAAGCACAGAAAGACACAGTTCCTTAGGGCTGCAAAGGGAGGACACACAAGCTTCCTAAAATAAGCAAGGTTATGACTTTCTAAGGTATCACCTACCCGTTGGAAAGGAGCTGGCTGGAACATTAGCATTCAAAAATTAGCATAACCTGCCCATGTGCTCACATCTTCAGTGACACAACAGGTTAGTTTAGCCCTTAAAAACCCCTATCACAGTTCAGGTCTTTATATCCAGGACATGCACAGAGGGGCTGAAGACCAATCCTGTCTTTGGAGGATACAGGGCTTGACCAACACAGTGAAAAAGAACTGGCAGAAGGGTTTCCACAGTAGTTTACCAGGCAGTAACAAATGACGGAAGGTGCTGTGCCCTGTGCTCACCTCTCACTGCATGAAGCACAAGCAGGTAGGAAGACAGAGCTGTTATTACAAAATGCATACCTAAAATCCACCCAATGGTGAGAACCCTGGAGCAAGTGAGGTGCTTATCAAGGACAGAAGCATGCAGGGAATTCCTAGGGCGAAGGGCAGCCTCCACTAGCACTGTGGCACCCGGAGGGAGCGGGGCAGAAACCTCCAGCCCACGCGTGCTTGCAGCTGCTTGCTCATCTCTCCCATCCTCCCAAACAAGCCTGCGTGTGCTGGGGGAAGGTGGTTGGGGGTTTGGTTTGTGCAGCCCTCTTCTCACCACAGAGAATCAGATCAGCCGTTCCAACCCACTGTATCAAACACTTTCCTGGCCCCCTCGCAGCATGGAAGGAAATGACTCTGAGCAGGAAGCACAGCAAGCACAAATGCCACCATCCCAAACAATCAAGCGCTGAAATGATGCTTCCCTGCACTGGCCCCAGCCTCCATCCCACTGCAGCCCTTTCCTCTGCCAGCACCAGACTGGGAGCCACTGCAAACAGGGAAAGGAGGGATGGAGACATCTTGCTACAGCCCAGGTCACAGAGATGCACCTCGTGAGCGTGGGTGTGAGCTCCGTGACACAGTTCACATGTCCCACCACGGGTCTGCACCTTTGGTCCTTGCCGGAAAAGACCTACCAAGGATGTGCTCAAAGACACACACATGCCCGGGAAAGGGAACTAGGGCATGATAATCTGTGATAATCCCCCCAAAACCTACTGTCAAGACAAATCCCCTGTCACTAAAGTGAGACACATTTCTTCCTCCTCAAGTTGCCCTCTCCCAGGGAATGCAGTGGGAGGCAGAAGGTGCAAACTGCTCTTCATCCTATGTGGGGTGTGGCAAGAGAGGAAGAACTTGGTCCCGCAGTGATGGCAGAGGTGGAGGAAAGCTCTCTGACGGAATATGAACTCTGCTGGAGCCTGGCAAGGTTGGATATCCCAGAGTACAAACTAGCAGAAGCATGGATGGATGAGCAGTAGATGAGACAAGAGGCCTCGAGTGGGCTGGCTGTCCTCCAGCCTGGAAGGAACAGCTCTAGGAAGGAGGTAGGAAAGCCCATTCAGAGATGGTCTAAGCTGGCTCCACACTGCTCACTGAGCTGTGCTGTGGCTGTACAACCAGATTCTGTACAACAGCCTACCAAACTCCCCCCAGCCCAATGCCAGCAGAAACAGCCTGGCTTTTCCTGTTGCCTCCAGCACTGAAAGAAAGACATGGTCACATTTCTGGGCAAAGAGCCTTCCTCTCAGCAGGAACGAGTTGCATCAGAAAGAAAAAGCTGACCCCACATCCACCTCCCTCACCATGTAAAGAAAAAAACACACCAAATTACCCTCTGGTTACATAAAAAGCAGACCCACCCTTCAAGTCATTTAAAACTGAAAATTCATCCAAGCCTCATTTACCCGCTGACGGATAGGGTGTTGTAACATGTAAGGATAAGGACACCCTGGAATGGGCTCCCAAGGTTGCAAAATCACCACCTCCAGAGGATTTTTGGAAAGACGTAAACTGATTTAAAAAAAAAAAAAAAGCTGACACAAAGAACATTTAGCCCAGATTACCTACCAGGGCGGATTTCCTGGGGACAGCTTCCAACCAAACACCTATCCCCTCAACAGGCATTGCTGGGTATGTGTCTCCCTGGGGACAAAAGGTGCAGTGACAGCCATAGGGGTCACTGCCAGCCCAGTCTGACCTCAGCTGGTTGACATGGACTGATCCTGCCCCAGGCAGCAGGAAAGCCTCCAGACTACTCATTCTGGCAAAGAAAAAGAGGTTAAAAAAAAAAGAGTCTTCCTGCTATTTAACATTGTAGATCCCACTGAGCACAGCCATGTGGTCATCCCCAGGCTTCCCATCACTGGGCGGTCAGGCCCCCAGAGAGAAAGAAAAAAGACAAGTTATGGGCATATGGGTAAAAAATAAGAAAAATGTATTCTGGAACAGAGTGAAGAATAATGCAGCACGTTATCTCTCTTAATATTCCCAAAGGAAGCCCACTGAAACAGATATTCAGGCCAGCAGTGGATATGAGGAGCTGCAGGAGACTTGGGGAGGATCCCAATCCACCTTCCTGACCCCCCCCAAGCAGCCCTGCCTAGGCACCCGCTCGGGCCTCAGCTCTGCTGGTGAAACCCAACACCGCTCTGCAAGAAAAACCCAACCAAAACTCCCCCGTGAGTTCAGGGGGAACGGTCGGGCGAGCACTAAGTGCTTCTCTGGACCGAGGCCAGAGCCCTCAGCACCTCACAGTCTGGAGCCCGTCGCCTGCCCTTCACTGTTTATCGAGTCCCTTCCGGCCGCTGAGCTCTGGGTGAGCCCTGGTTTTATCCCTGCACAGACCCATCCCTGTGGCCTACAGGGCTGTGGGAGGAACTGGGCAGGCAGTACCACCCATGCCCAAATTTTGTTGGACGGTAGAAATTAAGGTGATGCTTAGGACACGCAGGTTGCGCCCATAATGAACACAAAAAGTGGGGTCTTGCCCTTTGTATCCCCTCTGCAAGAAGCCAAGCAGTCACTCACCCCAAGCGATTAGGAACAGATTCCAGAGGGAAGAGACGTGTGTCTCACATTAGTATTGGTTTTCAGAGTGACAACAGATCAACCTCTCAATCCCACGAGCTTCCCTTAATCGACATGACTAAAGCAAAGAAATGGGAAATTGAACGTCTCTGCTCAGAGATGCAGTGCTGAGGTTACTGCATCCCCCTCTCCTGACATCAGCGCTGCTCAGCATCGCCTATCAGGTTTCCAGAGCCTGCACCATTAGCAGATGGCTTATCCAGACAGGACAACAAGAAACCAGTTGAGGCCTCTCATTTGACCTTAACTGGTTTTTCAGAGGGCAAGAGGCACGGCTGAAGCATCCATGGAGGATAGAAAACACCAAACAGCAGTGCCCTGAGTCCCAGTGCACCCATTGGCCCCTATGAAGTAAAAAAAGCCACACTGCCCTTTCAGTGAGGCACCAAAACCAGTGAAAAAAGCTCTCACCCCCACTGCTGTCTCAGGGAGGAACACAGCCACTCCTGTGTTCAGGGGACCATTGGGTCCTACTGCTCTTGTTGCTGCAACACACAGCAATCTCAGGAGAAAATGCAGGTAAAGCTGTTTTCCCCTCCAGACTCAGCTCAGTTGTGTCTCAGGTCACTCCAACTCGCCTGCATCAGCCAACAGCAATTTTTGCTCTGAGCCACTGGATTTTGCTATGAAGCAACTGTCACAATAATTCTACCCCACAAGTACCAACATTCATGCAGAGCACATAGAAAGGATGCTGGGGAAAAAATAGCTCAGTGAGTTGGAGACAGGGGAGGTTCTGATTAGCCAGGATGAGTGGGACTAGCCTGGATCCCAACTCAGATCCTGGCTCACCCCTCGGCAATCCCTGTCACTCAGCATGGAGTGAGAGGATTTGGTAGAGAGCTTGAACACCACCCTGGGAGCTGGCACCTGGGCACATGTGCCAGCAGTGTGCCCTGGGCGGCCCACACAGGGACCCGCCGGGCTGCTCTGTGGGCACTGATGCTTCCTGCCTGTGCCTCTGCTGTGGCCCTGGGTCACATGTCCTGTGGCTGCTGAGCTCCTCTTCCTCCCTGCTCTGTCCCACCCCCCCTCTTCAAAAATCCTTATCAACTGCAGAGGAAGCTAGAGATGTGCAGGGAGATTAGGAGATGCTGCGCTGCTGCAGCACTGTGCAGGTTAGAGGAGAGGATGTGACGAACCACCCTTCCCTCCTCCATCCCACACATACCCCATGTTTTCAGCTATGGCAGGGATGCAGAAGTCCTGCCCAGACGTTGCCCTGCTGCTCCAGGGCACAGTTGATCTCTCCTCAGGCTGCCACAGACCTGGCTGCTCTGCCAGCGTCAGCCTCACACAGGTGGCCTTCAAGAGCTCTCAAACATCCTCCTGACACAAGCAGCAGAGGCAGCTGTGGGCTGGCAGCTGCCTGCCCTGTATCATGAACACATCTCTCCCGCTCACTCTCAGCTGCAAGAAAAAAACAGTAAAAAAAACGCAGCGCTGATCCCCCAAGTGAGTGCAGCAGGATGCTGCTCTCACAGCCTCTGCCTGCAGGCAGTGGTGCAGAGCTCGAGGAGACAGGCAGCCAGATTGCAAACTGCAGGCAAGGGCCTCAGCAATCCTCCTGCTGGGATGTTTTGGGGCTCCCTCTTGTCCTCCAAGGAAACTTGTCTGTATGAAACCGTGTGGTTTTGTACCAAATCCCAAGCTGGGCATCCACGTCTGCTGGTTGCACCCACTCCCACACACAAGATTGGCACCTGACACAGCCCTGACCTTGTTGCACCTTCACCACACAGCACATGGGAGCACATTTCCACCCCAAACAGAAGCAGAGCCGTTCCAGCTGGCGTAAAGCCCCAGTTTTTGCTTGCACAGGCGCTGCTCTGAAGATGCTGGTGTCCCTGTCCCGGATGAAATCAGGCTGCCAGGAGCAGAGCAACCCTTCAGTCATCAGCCCAGTATGTTTGAGAGGCACAAGCTTCCACTGACTCAACTGGAAAGGGGAAGCTCGGCACTGGTGCTCTGGACAGTCTGTCTAAGGAAGGCTCCACAGGCCAATACAAGGTGACCTTCTTCCTGCATAGCATCGTGGGTTCCATCCCCCTCAGCCCTGCCTGGGTGAGAAATGTAAAGACCTTAGAGCAGCACAATAAACTGGAGGGAGGATGGGATGAAGCTCTGTGAGCACAGTTTTCCATCCTGCCTCTGCCACTCTCTCCCTCCAGGGTGGACACACATCTGTAAGGAAATCTGAGAGGTACTGCAGTGGGCAGGGACAGATGGGGCATTGACACAATCTTGTGTTTCAGCATGCAAGAAGGTGAAAGGCCCAAGAAAGCTGCTTCCCAGGCAGGTGGGACCTTACAGGGTCACTGATGATTCCAGGATCTCAGCCAGCTAGAGTGCTTCTACCCACTGCCCATGAGGGGAAGGGGATGGGACCAAGCAGACTGGCAAAAAACAAGCAGGACAGAAGGGCAGACAGAAGGGCAGACAGCAATCCAGCAGTTCCTGAGCACACAGCCCACCAGCTCACAGCCTGACAGTCAGGAGTCTGACAGGGCCAATGGTAGAGGCAGATCTGGGCACCCAGGAGTCCAACAGCAGCAGGCTTTCCTGGGAGCATTTGGGGGATTTTTGCACTCAACAAAGGTGCCTTCTTGAGTCTTTCTTGCCTGGGGAGTCATGTCCCGTCGCAAACCAAATGGACACAAGAGTGACCACACACTGTCCCCAGGACGGAGCGTAAAGGTGAGGAGTGAAAACTAAAGTACAGAAAAGATTTGTCATACAGGCAGCAAATGCCAGCGATGTTCAGATGCTGTGACTCAGTTTTCATCCACCCCACCAGACAACGCAACCGAGTTACCGTGACAGCGATTTAAGAACAAAGACGATTGTTGGCCACGACACTCAGTGGGCAGCAGGGAAATGTCTTGTTCCTATTCCGGGCAGGGCTCAAGCTCCTCAGTGTCAGGGTAACACTGGAAAGAGAAGGATAGGATAACGATCCCATCTGCTGCTGAGCTGTTCGAGGTCACCACAAAGGCCTGACCTCTTCCTACCTCATGCTCAACTCAAAAGCTGTTCTGAGACAGCAAGGGCTGAGTATTTGCCAAAGCAGATGTGATTTCCAGATGTGTGCCCTCCCCTTGATCTCCCTCTGTGCCACTGTCTGCAGGAGAGGCCTGGGGGCTGGACCAAAAATATTGGGAGGCACCTTCTCCCCCGCCTTGGATTCTTCATGAGAGTCCTTTCCACCCACTAAAACACAAACCAGAGACAGAGCCAGTTACCAGAGCAGCTGCTGATGAAATCAAACCTGATCTGTCCCAAAGTGGTTAAAAATGTAAACAGTGGCTCTCCTTTTCCCTTTCCACTGGATTTGCTCTATCCACATTAACCACAATAGGACCCTTGATGGTGCTGACTTCAGCTTCCATTGCCAAGGCAAGGTTTTGGTGGATAACCAGTCAACAGCATCACCCAACTGAAAACGCTGCTGATGAGCAAACACTGCTCTAGCAGGTAACATGATTTCTAGTTTATGTGGGAGAAGCAGGAGCTTGAGGTGATGGTGTGAAACTACTTCCTATTGTTTTTTTCTTAATGACCTCACCTGGGACTCACTTGGTCCCCAGAACTGGAGACCTCCTCCTGCTTGCACACCAACCTGCTGATAGTTCACATCAAACCTAATATACCGAAAATTTCATGCCCTCATTTCTAGACTGCTTCGTAATATTCCCTGGAGCCTGAACCGCTGGGAATTATAGGGACCATACTTCAGCCAGCAGCAAGATGTTGAGAACAGGCTGACACAAGGCAGTACAGGCCACGTGAGACATGGAACAGGAAAAAAACCCGCAGCAAAACCCAATTTCTGATGCTTTGTTGGGCCATAGAGCCAAGCTGTGTTCCAGCAGAGCCAACTCCTCACTGCCTTGCAAGCCTGGCACCACTCAAGGTGTACCCTGGGACCAGGGACACAGCTTTTCGGCCCTCTGAAGTTGAAGAGGGCTGTGAGCTGGCATGGATTAGCAGGACAAGGACTGCAGGCTTGAAGGAGAGGACGGGTATCCAAAGTGCACTGGGATCCTGGACAGAGGAACCAGAGGTGAATGAGTGATGCCTGCAGGAGAAATACCCAAGCACAGCAGCT
The DNA here is from genome assembly GCA_013390025.1 of Pitta sordida. Classification (NCBI taxonomy): domain Eukaryota; kingdom Metazoa; phylum Chordata; class Aves; order Passeriformes; family Pittidae; genus Pitta; species Pitta sordida. The sequence goes on along the minus strand of WEKX01008672.1, from coordinate 374,127 downwards.
CAGAGAGATGGGGCAGCAGGTTCTGTGTTCTGCTGCAATGAGTCCAGGAGCATGAGAGCCTCACGTCAAGAAGGACCAGTGCCCAAATGCTCAGCAAACAGAGTCAGTCCCTGCCCCACCTCCCTGCCAGCTGGGAAGCAGATTTATGGGGCACAGATTTCCAGGGCAGGGAGCCAAGGGGGTGAAAGTCCTTTTGGACATCCCATGCTCCCAAGCATAGGCAAGCCCTCACCTGCACCCCCCGTTATCTGACCTGGGCTGAGAACTACACCCCCAGAGAGGGGGAGGAGGAGGAGGAGGGATGAAGGACACACTGGCACATGCAGGAGGGATGTCCTTTAATCACCACACCATCAGCACTTCTGGGAGCAAGTAAACAGGAAAAAGACTCTCAAGCAGCTGTTCTACCCAGCGTCCCTGCAGAGCCCAGCCTGCAGTGACTGCCTTCCATGACGTTCCCTGACCAGCCCTAGTGTGGGGAGATGCTCAAAGGGAGCAGGATGGGGCTCTCTCTGCACAAAGCAACCTCAGGAGGAGAGGAGCATGGCCTAGTGTAGTGTGAATCAGAGGAGCTCCAGCAGACATGGAGAGCAGACAATGCCGTGTTAGAGCAGCTCTCAGTGTCAGGAGGCAGCAGAGCAGCCACAGCATCGCTGTGTGCCGGCCAGAGCACAGCACACCCATCCCTCCCGGCAGTGCAGGGGACAGACCACACATCCAGTTCCCAGGGGATGGGGTTTGAGCTAGAGGGAAAAGGCAACATGAGGCAACCCCTGTCCCTCAAGAACATTCATCCTGTAGGTCACTTCCCAAAGGACCACAGGTGGGAAAGCAGGAGTCCTGAACACACCCTCACACGGATAAAAGCTGGGAGTGAGCTGAGAGGCTGAAGTACAAACACGAGGCAGCACAGCCCTTGGCCTGATGATTCCCTGTGTCAAGGCAGAAAAAAAAGTCATATTCCAAGAAAAGTGAAATAAATGCATTTTTAACGGGTCAAGGAAAAAACGTGACCCGTAAGGCAGAGTCCTGCCCCTCCTGTTGGCCATTGCATCCTTAAGGCCAGCGGGCAAAGTCAGCTCAGTACAGCATCCCACAACACAGGAGCTCACGTGCTGGACCACGATTTTTCCCTGGGACAATTTCAAACCAGCACTGCAGGCGGCCAGAAGTGCTCTGGGGCACCCTACTGACAGCACTGACCAAAACCTTCAAACCACAAATGTTTGCAAAGAGAAGGGAGGAGCTGCAGAGGAAAACAAGGGAGAGGCCCATGCCAGACTCTGGAAGGCTTTTCATGGCTCCCCAGCCAGCCCAATTCAGCACCCCCAGCTGCAAACCAGGCTGAAGAGCCACCAGACCAGAGGGGCAGCAGAGACACAGCTGGAAAACAGTTTGAAAATCACAGAGACTCAGAGTTTGGGCTGGCAGTGCAAACCATTGCAGATTTAGTGTGGCCAGCTTCTACTAGAGACACTAGCCCATGGCCTTGTGTTTGTGCTTAGGGTGCTCCACAATCCAAGTCTTCCCACTGTCCAGTACATCAAGGTGTTTGATATGTGACAGGGATATATCAAGAGGCAGTAAGATGCCGAGGCATAAGGACACCTGGGACAGGAGCCTGGCAGAGCCACAAGCAGCCAACCCTGCCTGCAGCTCCAAGTGCTGGGGAATCTTCACAAAGGCCAAAAATTCTCAGGAACTAGGAAATTTCTCAGTTGAAGCAACGTCAAAAAGCTTTTTCCATGTAAAACCGCAATTTGTGCAATGTAAGAATACCCAAAACTTTAAAACTGTTTTAAAGGACAGCTTTCTCCAGCACTGCAGAGTCCCTTTGGGAATGGCTGCTGTCACTGCGTCCCTTCCTAAGGGCTCTCCCCATTCTGGAAGACACCCTCTCACCGCTGCCTGATGTAACACCTCTGCAGGGAAACCGCACTTGGTGGAACAGATGAGCAGGGAGCTAGAGCAGAGGAAAAGCCATGAGATCACCCACCCACCCCCGTGCACGGCAGGATACAGTCACTGGCAGAGGATGTGCTAGATGTTAAACAGATCTCATACGTGCTACCGGCAGCAGAGAACCAGCAGCAGCAACCACTGCAACCAAGTGAGCCAGCGAGCCTCACAGGTTTGCCTGGATGGCAGCAGGTTTCTGCGAGCATCCCTGGATGTCAGACACCTCCATACAGCTCCACGTAGCTGTTGAACACACAGACCTTTCTCCCTTTATCCCTTGTTAGACAGGTATCCCTCCAGTTGCTCTATTTCAGCATCATCTTCCACCATCCACTCTCCAAGCCTGTTTGGCCAAGGGGAAGAAAGGAGGATGTGTGGGTAACTTTTCAAAAGCACTGTAAAGACTTGAAAATTTTCTGACTTCTACTGCCCTTAAACCTCAGAGCACACAAGAAAATTAAGAAGTCTTCTCCACTGACTTCAGACTTTTTACTGCATGATAAGCCTTACCCAATGGTTTAAACTCAAGAGCTGCTCAGGTTTTCTGTGCTCAAAGCCACACACGTCCTCACCACACACTGCACAAGCTCTTCCGGGACTCCCCACCCACACCCTCCTTTGCTGTGAGCTTTAGATCAGGTCCTATCAAACCTGCAAGAGCTCAGGAACAGGGACATACATAGCTCCGGGGCTGGCTGCAGCCCTGCCAGGTCACCTGGCCCCAAGAGGCACTGTCACACACCCCCCAAGCCCAAACCACCAGACCAGCTCTTGGCTGACTCAACATTAAGCACAGACTGCCAGTGTTGGGCCTATGACCGAACAAACCACAGCCCACCCACAGTGTGGTCCTGGGGTGTTCCTCCAGCCCTGCAGGACAGCAATCACCATGGCTAACAACAGGCTGATCTGGAAGAGGTCTCCCAGCAACTCTCATTCCATGACCTGAATGAGATGCTCAGCACAAACGGTCTGTCGTGCCAATCCCAGTAGGATCCCGCTTTGGCAGAGCCTCAGGAGTTGGACACACAGTCGAATGTGCTTCACTTCCAGCAGCTTCTAAAGTTGCCATCAACAGGCTGAGCTGCTGCAACTCGTCAGGGCAGGCCTTAAGGAGAAATTTGTGTGATGTAGTCAAAACCATAAGGAAGTCACAACTGAGCACCTGTTCTGAGAGCTCCTGCTCTATCCCAAATGTTGGCAAATTTGACATCCCAGCCAGGCTGCCCATCATGGCGTAGTGGGCCACTCCCCAAGAGACACAGCAGTCCCAGCACTCTGAAGCAGAAGGTCCCAGAAAAAGAGCAGCGCCCGAGTTCCCAGGAACACAAAAATTACATGAAGACTGCACCACTGGGCAATTCAGTGGTCCAACCTGCTCCGCCACATGCAGGGCTTGGGGACAGAGACTTGAGAGACTTTAGCACTGACTCCCACCACGGCTGCAGACAAGTCTTTGCTCCTCCTCTGTCTGCAATCCGTAAGATATGAGAAGGTCACACGACTGCTCACAGGGGGACAGGCAATGGGCATCGCTGACAGTCAGCATTTCTTGCGAATGTTCACAGTGAAGCCTCCACGATCAGATAACAGAGCTGAGCAAACTGCTTTGAGATAAGGATGACCATCCCAGCTGTGCAGGCAAGGGAGCCAAAACAAAAACTACTAAAGAGATCACAGACTAGGCTGGGCAACAGCTGGCTCAGCTTGGAGATGGGGCACATTAAAAGGCAGTATGAAATACCACAACAAAGCTGGCCCCAGCAATAGGAGGCGATCGAGCTGAGTACTCAGCAAAGCCAGATGTGCAGACCCAACTTACTAAGGTGCTCCTGTCACCACACATGGCATCCAGCCAACAGGCAGGGAGAAAGCTGAGACCTGAAAAATTTGGACTGCTCAGGCCCTCAAAGAATGTGAGAAATAATCAGTCCAACACCATGCAAAACCTACCCAGTACATTCTCATTAGTGGGCTTGAGCCCCATGAGCCAATTCCTTCCAAGTGGCTGACTGGTAGAACCAGACAGATGGACAATGTGGGTGCAGGTACCACAAAGGAGCACCAGTCTCCCAGCTGGCCAACCTCCAGCTGCACTCTGGGCTGCAGAGAAGCTTTTAAGATGCCAAGGGAGGAGGCAATTTGTGATGTGTCTTACTACTGCATGAGTAGGGGTCTTCTAACCTGTTCCTCCTAGAAGACGCTACCATGAAGAACAAGGGGCTGACAAAGGCATGTGAAGAGAGGGGAGAGGCTGTTTCAGTTTGGAGGTGAAGGCAGAGCAGAGCTCGCTTGCTTTCCCCTCTGTAACACAATTACCCTGGTAAGCAGGAAGGAGACTGGTAACAACACAAAAAAAACCTGCACTCAAGAAACTCCCCTGCACAGCAGAGTGTCAGCAGGGGAAGCTTTAACCATCCTGACAGTCTCATGCCACGCTCCCCCCTTCCCACCCCAGCCATTCTGCAGCCCCCTGCTTGAGGCACCTCGGGGCGAGCTCCCTCCCTGGCACAGGGGCCACATCCTGCACCTGAGGGTGGTGGAGCAGGGGCAGATCCACCAGTGCAGGAGCCATCCTGCACCACTAGAAGAGACAACTCTGAAGTTAGTTCATCAGTGTAAGCCATTTCTGGCTTGCTCACTTCTAAATAGTCCCAAGCCCCTCAGCTTAAGCATATGGCCTCAAAAAATATAGTAATTAAAAAAGAGAAAGCTGTGCCTCGGTGGACTAATGAAAAGAGGCAGGTACTTGAAATGGCTGAGGCAAGTACAAGCCACACTTTAGAGCCACTTTCATTAATATTTTACAGCCCCTTTCTTTTCTTTTACACAAGCAATGGCTTTTCTGCACCTCCACGGGACTGAGCTCATTTCACTGAAAGCAAGAATGCAACCAGGGTTTTTTTGAGGTATTTTTTTCTCCTCTCTCTCCCCTATAAAACAAACATCTGCTCCAAATTTTCAGCTCACTCTCTGAGTAAACTCTCTGGATTTTCTGACGTGTTTCAAGGCAAACAGATCAATTAGAATCTGGCCTGTAACCCCCAAGCACATGAAGGTAAGAATACAAGACCCTTTTATATTAAAAAAAATAGTTAACACAGGAAGTTTAAAAATGTATATCAATACATAAAAGACAACTGACTAGAGGAATTAGCTCTACTTTGCTTTGGGTGATTAACAAAAAGAACAGAAAATTATTAGCACTCTTCCCATCATAGCAGTCAGGCCCTCTGCAGACTTGATTAGCAAGAAAGCAACACATTGGTAATTAGAGCTGTCTGGAACCCTTTGGATAAAAACAAGTATTAATTGAAAAAAAAAGCCTTTTTTTGGCACAAACCAGGATTGCATTTTGCAGTTTTTTGAAAAAGCACAGGAGAAGGAGGCAACCACTTTCCAAACGGAAAGGCTTCCCGCACAGGGAAGTTCACCCCCCTCCTCCCTGGTTTGGGAGCTCACGGAGAGCCTCAGCGCTCTGGAGAGAGCTGAACAGCTTAATGAAGAGCAGGCGACGGGTCCTGTCCAAGAGAAGAGGCTCTTCATCTGGGAGCCCAGCTGGCTGGAGGCCCTGCTCTGCCCGCTGCGGAGCTGGAGCTGTTCATGGAGGGGAGATGTGGGGGACACACACACTGACAATCAACACACAAGGTCACCCTTTATGCAGCGCTCACAAAGCACTACACAAGGGTCACAAAGCAGGGGATGATGAGAGGGCTCGCACCACCAGCAAGGGCTTTCCTCTCTCTTGGTACCCCAGCAACTACCCTCATGGGCCGAGACAGGCTGGCTGGCTGCAGCATCCATAGTGATGCCACGCAAGACCTTTAAGGCCATCAAGTCTAACCATTTCCCCAGTACTGCCAGGTCCATCACTAAACCATGTCCACAAGTATCACATCCACACAAGCTCCTCTCCAGTCAGCATTCCCCTGGTCCAACCTCCCCATTTTTGAGATGACGATGCACATGAAGGGCTCAGGTGTCAAAAGCTCCTTCCAGAGGACAGCTCAGACCCTGCTCACTTCGGTAATAACTTGAAATAAAGGATGGCCCATCACCTCTGGGCTAAGCAGTGTGGCCAGTGGGGAGATCAGAAGTATTGACAGACCAGCACATGCAGATCCTGGGGCAAGAGCTGCTCCAGGACATCTCCAGGACAGCAAAGCTCAGAAACAAGCAGCAGCACACCAAGGAACGATGGTGGTGACTGTGCCCAGAGCCCTCTCCTGCTGGCACACCACAGTCGGAGGAGATGAACCAGCTGACCCTCAGTCCTCTCACGCACTGCGTGTCACGCAGCAGGAGCCTTCCCGAGCTACAGTCCCAGGGGCTGTGCTCTTCCTAAGAGGGTCAGTCATGGAGCCAAGTGCCCCAGCACTGCCCACCCCACCCTAGGACAAATATACACATCTCCTTTCACCACCAGCTACAGAGAATGCAGTACAGATCCTCTATGCTTATTGCTCACAGAGACAGAAACCTCTCCAACATATGGCCATCCATATAGACGTGTCCCAAGTCTGAGACCTCTGCATGTGATAGACTGTGGATAAACAGTATGTTCTGAAACTGATAAACACCCAGGATCACTCCTACTTAGACACCTAACTTGTGTCCAGAGTAGTCTGGAGCTCCCTGGTAGTCTCCATGTCTCAAGAAACACATGAGCATCTGTTACACGTCCAGTTTTCAACCTGCAGACCCCCATGCTTTGTCTAGTGGAGATGCTGTTCCAAGAGGATGAGCCAGAAGGGGAATACATCAGTGCATTTGCCATGTGAACTAGATCTCTAACACACCTGACTTTTCCCAGGCATCCTTTTTCTGCCCAGAAAGCACATCCAGATAAAAACAGGGAAGCTGGCCAAGAACCTAGTACTGCTGGCCATCGATCCTGTGGCTTTCCCTTGCCTGCCTAGATACACACTCCCTATTTGTGTACACAAGTTGATATTTCCACCTGGAGCTCCCACACTACCATCCAGAAAGTGTTAAAGCAAAGCTCAGCTTGCAAGGGAAGAGGGGTGAGGGAATGGGTGCTGCTCAGGGCGCTGGGTGACACCAGAGGAGGGGGTTGAAAGGATGAGACACTCTGGTGTAGAGAGGAGGCCATGGAGAAAGTATCCAGCATCAGAGCAATAGGGCTGAAGACATGGCAGCTCTTCAGGTTGATATCCTCTGTCTCCAGCATGGCCTACCATCCCCCTGGGAGGGTCCCACAGACTGTGGGAACACCACTCGTGTTGGGAAGCACATGCAGGGAACCCAGAGCCCAGTCAGCCAACTCACCTGTGGCACAGCAGAGAAGCCTCAAATAATTTTCTACTGTGACATAAAAGGAACACAATGGAATTGGCTGTCCTGTGTTCACAAACTCTTGCTTTTGTTTCAGTAAAAACATGTGGATTTTTTGTTTTTTTAATTTGATAATCTCAGTCACTGGGACATGCTCTGCTTCCACTAGCCTGCTCTTGGCCGCACAGCACAAGAAGTCCTTGCAGCCACAGCAAGGACAGTTATCCGCACTGTTCTGGTATAGAAGTCGAAGTTCTCTGAATTTCCCTCAAATTAAGGTGCCAGGTTACAGGGGGTTTGCCTTGGTCTGCCCCCAGGAACACCCATGTACACACCAGTAGGGACCTTGGTCCCACCATGGGCACACGTGGTCTGTAGACTGTCAGAAACTTCTGCCTTACCAGCAAAATCAACGTTTGCTGTGCTTTAGTTTAAAAAAAAAGGGTCAACAGAATGCCATTCTCTTTTCTCTCTCCCACTGCCTCATTGCTCCCAGAGGCCATTCGGGGAAAGGGACAGAGGAGCTTCACCTTCTCATGATGCTAAAAGAGCCCAAGGCTCTCTCCAGATCTGCCTGGAGATGGCACTGGGCAGAAGACAGAGGCCTCCAAGGATCCTGGGGCAAACCAAAGTCCCAAACTGGAAGCACCAGTATTTTGTGGTCCTGCCACAGAAACGTGGCTGTCGTCTCCACGGCCTTCCCTCACCCGAGTCCCTGGTACTAACAGTATCTCACCTTTTCACCCTGGGCCAGCAGCACTTGCCAGGAGAGACAACAACTCCTCCATGGCCTCGCTGCGTCCCAGTCACATCCCTAAACACAGGGAAAGGCAGCGCCAGCACTTACATCATGCTTCCTTCATGCACATCCCCTCTCCGTCACCACCAGCACCAAACAGAGACCCTGTCCTGCCCTTGCGCTGGCGCACGTGGGGGTGGGAAAGCTAACTCAAGAGCAAGAGCAGTAACCTGGGAAACCAACACCGAGGTCAAAAGTTTCCCAGTGAAGGGTATCCCTGTTCTCGACTACTTCCCACCCGTCTTTGTGGTCTGACATTCAGATTTCTTATGCAGCCCTTCCTCTGCCCTCCTCATGCCAGAGGTCCGCATCCAGCAGGGGAACGCGGAGCCAGCTGCGGTGCTGCCGCCCGGGCACCCATCGCCCCAAGGCGGGTGTGCGGCACCGGCCCACGCTCACCCGACCCTGTGCCATCATCCCCGGGCAGATGTGCGGAGGGGAACGCGGAAGAGGACGGAACTACAATATTTTGGGTTGGTTTTCCTACTTTTTGCCTTTTCCGTTCCATCTCATCTGTTGCTCCGAGGTGCAACCGCAGAAGGGCTCACATCGATCCTGCCTCTTTCCGAGGCTCCCCACGGCTTTTAGGTGCTGTTCGCCAACGCACCACCCGGGAAAACACCTCGTTTATCCCAGGGGAAGTTTGGTGCCGAAAAGGGATGCGGAAAGTTGGGAGGCGGCGCTGGTCGGGGGCAGTTGGCGGTACCGGCCCGCGCATCCCCCGCACATCGTGCGGCCCCGGGCCCCTCTCCGTCCTTCGGCTGCCCGCGGGGAGATGCCGGGCACGGAGAGCCTGGAGAAGGGACGATTATTTTTAATTTCTCCCCTCCCCCCTCGTCCCCCAGCCCCCGCCGCTCGCCGAACCGCGGCTCCCAGGCGGGCTCCAGCCCCGCACCCATCTCCCCGAGGGACCGCAGCCGCTCTCCCGCCCGGCTCCCCGCACTCACCGGCGCCCTCGACCTTCTCGGAGCCGCGGCTCCAGGTGACCTGCCGCGTCTCCAGCTTCACCTGGAAAGTTTTCCGCTCGGGTCGCTGCGACTTTTTGGAGTAGAAAAGGGTCATGACGGTGCCCACCTCCAGGCTGCGGCAGNGATGCCCGCGCTGGGGGCGGGCGCGGGGCGCGCAGCGCGGGGGTTCTGGGGGGTCCCCGGGGTCCCGGGCGATGCCGAATACGGGCTGTGGCGGTGCCAGAGCATCCCCGCGGTGTGGTGCGGGATGCCAGTGCTACAGACCCCCCCAGGACGCCGGGGTGCTGGGGTACCCTACGCCCCATGGCACAGGTGGGGCACCCCCTGGGGTACCACCTGCCCCGGGCGTGTAGGGCACGCAGCTCCCCGATGTGCCGCACACCGCGCAGCACAGGACACCATGGGGCCCCAGCATCCACAGCAGGGTTTTTGGGGGTCCTGACGTTGCACATGTGGGGTCCCAGCGCTGCATCCAGGTGGCTTTTCCTGGAGACAGACCCCTCGGTATGGCTGCTACTGGAAGCACGATGTGGCTCCTCGGAGGAATCAGGTCTGTGTTTGCCGCAGCTTCCTCCACGTAAATCCCAGCTGGATCTGGGCTGGCATGAAAAGTGGGATGGGGCTCGTAGAGCAGCCGGTAGCACGTTGTCCCTGTGGCAGCCGGGGGGGTCTCGGGATGCTGTTCACATTCTGGCCCCAGTCAGAAACCGCACAAAAGCAGAGTTAGCGAGGGGATAAGCAGTTGAATTGGGAAGCATTTCAGAGCAGTTTGCTCTATTCATGTGGTTAAAGCCTGCAATTTCCCTTTCTGTGTGCCATTGGCCTTCCTCCCTGTGCCCTCCTCCCCTTCAGGACATCCCAGGGTGCCGCTCAGACTGCCCCAGGCTGGGGACTGTGTCCTGGGGCCAGTGGCAGGTGCAACCCACAGCCTGGCAAGGAAAAGCACATCCCAGTGTAGGAGAGATTGGAGGAGATGTGTCCCACATATAAATACATAGTATATGTATATGGTACATATATAGACACACACATACATATATGTGTCTGCAGACCCATTGCAAGACAGTCTGTGACAGTCTTTATCTCACTCCCCAGCTCATGGGTGGGCCTGGAAGCCTGAGTTAGGGGCCCATCCCCGAGTGCATCCCACATATGAACAGCTCCCTCTGTCCTACTGCTTCACCTGCCTCCAAAGGGACATGACCAAGCAGACACATGTACACACACAGGAGCCTCACAAGGTTTAGGATCCTGCCCAGTGTCTGGGCATCAAAAAGACAAGGGCAGACACAGCAGGATAGGAACCTAAAGCTGCCCTTATTAAAACGAACACCATTGTAAAGACTGACAGGACACTGGGGATGTGCTCAGCTGAGCCAGAGCCACTGGAGCCTGGCTGCCACAGGACTCTCAGCCCCATCCTCTCTGGGGTGAGCCCCCGTGGCCGCTGGGGAAGTTGCTCCTGGCTTGTGTAATGGCCTCACTCGGGACCGGCAGGAAGCAGCCGGCTCCCAGTGGTCTTAAAATAGCTGAGCATTATGGGCACACCCTTGTTTTTGAGGGTAAAACCTGAGAAGGGAGCGCAATCATCTAAGTAGCAGAAAAGGTAACTCCCTCACTCCCAAACGCTGCCTGTTGACACCTGGCGTGGCATGTCCCCAGCTCCGGAGCACTGGGTGTCTGGGGCTGGTGCGTGGGGGATGTGGTTTGCAATGAGGTGTCTGCACTGGATATTTTTTCTTCTCCAGGTTTGACCAACCACTTTTTAGCCTTGCATTAGCTTTCCGTGTCCAAGATGCTGCACACCAAGGAATTTCATCATTTAATCAGACAGTACATGAAACCACTTTTGTGCGCCTGCTACCTGCCAGCACTGTTTGTTGATCCCAGCTCCTCTGCCAGGTTGTGGGCAAACATCTTGCACCCCTCAGGGCAGCAAAAACTTCCATTCCATTCAGTTTTTAAATCCCTGGGGGTTCTGCAATCTCCCCTTGCAAACATCTCTGGGAAAAAGGGGATTTTTCCCTCTGAGTGGCCCCAGCATCTTCCCCCTTCACAGTTCTGAAACACGGGATGCCAGCCCCCATATCCTGCAGGATTCATGGAGCAGCTGCATCCTCCCACCAGGAATAGGCTAACAGCCAGGTGACCTCTGGCTTAAGGACAGCCCCTGGCTATTCTCAATGGCTGGGGAGCAAAATCCAGGGAAAGAGCATTCTGAGGCCACCCCACAGGCAAGTGTGTGGGGTCCCTGCAGTCCAGTATCGCTCTGACACCAGTGCCTGTGAATGAACGCATTCCTCCTCTGCCCTGAGGACCATTCACTGAGGTGAGGTACCCAATCCATACCCCAGCGCCCAGTGCTTGGCACTTTACAATCCCTGGGAGAGCTGCCCCACTCCGGGATATTTATGCATTCCCGCCTGCTCTGCACTGCCTGGAGCGGGTAAATGTGACACCAGACCGTGGGCTGAGAAAACGAGCATCAGGGAAGAGCTTCCCCGGTGCTGCAGGCAGCAGGATCTGGAAAAGCAGCAGGGAAGGCGGTGCGGAGTTACCTCCTGCCCAGGATGGTGTTGGCAGATGCAGAGCAGTGTTGTGCCGGGGATGGAAAGCAGACCCGCCTGGGGCTGTGGAGCTGCTGCAGATGCTGGCCCGGTGCCCGCCCGCTCTGCTCTCCGAGGAGCTGGGCAAAGCTGTGCCCAAAGGGCAGGGCTGCCTCCTGCCCCTTCCAGGCATTGCAAGATCCCTCTGGATTACAGCCGATACCTGATGGGAAACCCGCTGCAGCTCCATGTTCCCTGTCCCCACTCATGTTGCATGGGGAGAACAGGCTTTTTTAATATCCTGAATTCACCTGGTTTCAATTTCCAACCCTGGAATCCTGTAAGGCTTCACGGGGGATGGGGCTGCATCCTGCAGGGTTTGCAGCCTCCCTTTGGCTGCCAGGCTGCGTCCGTAGGCTCACACTGCACAAGATCCAGTTTCAAACTACATTTTGCCCCCATTTGGTCACATCACCACTGCCTCAGTTTCCCTGGCTGCCAGACACAAGTCTTGTTGCAGGGCAGGAAAGCTAAAACAGAGTGGTGGCACAGGGGCAGGCGGTGCAATGGTGGGATACAAAATGGGATGTAGCACGTTGATGATTACTTCCCTGTTTGCGCAGTGAGTCAACGTGTTCTGGGAATTCTCCATGGAAAGTGTGGGGTGTGTGGTCCTCACCCTGCTGTGCTACAGGCAAAAACACAGATTGAACCCTCCTCAGCTCCCTGCCTTGGACAGGGCCAGCGGGGCAGTCTCTGTGCTCCTCAGTGTCCAGAGGGAGCTGGGTGCCTTTTCAAGGACTGGTTCTGTACTAACATCCTTCTCTTTTTCTTGCTGACAGGGAGAGGCACAGCACGTGCCAGCCTCGGACATCAGCCCGGCCTCACACTCCCAGGCCTGGCCAGGGTACCCTGCCGTGCCAAGGGGGAAAATGGGTTTGCCAGCAGCAATGCCGAGGTGGGGAATCCCTCTGTGGGAGCATGACCCCTCCAACTGCATCCAACACTTCCCTGCTCAGGGATGTAGTGTATGGGAATTTAATTTGGCCAGGTCTGAGGCTGTATAAATAGAAAGGATATTTTTACAGGCTGCATTGTTCCAGGCACGGGCAGGTCGGGAGCACAATGAGCCCCTTTCCCCCTCCGCTGGCATTTTCTCTGCTGCACCTTGGAAAGGCCCCAGAGAGTAAACGGGAACTCCTGCCAAACTGCGAGTTTGTGCAGCCACAACAAAGCGCCTCAAAGATCGCAGCAGGCAGCAGGAAGCTTGGGGCTGGCTGCCCAGAGGCTCCTCAGCTGGCTCAGCCACCCTCGGGAGGTTTGGGAGCCCACCCCCAGCGCTGGGGTCACTGGGAGGTCCTTGTGGAAGAGACAGGGCCCATGTCTGTTCCATGGTCCGGAAGGACAACAGGCCTGTGCTGCTTTCAATACCAGGGAGATGGTTGCATCCATCAGCCTCATCATCTGTGTCCTTTCCCAGCCATGAGGGGAAGGAGGGGGCTGCTCTCCCTCTATCCTCCTCCTTGTGGAGTGTTGCAGATGAACAAAGGGCAACAGAGAAATCAGGCCAGGAAGCAGCTCAGGTCTCACTGCATCCCACTGCTCGTGTTTTCCCAGGACTAGTTGGGGAGACAGCCAGAGGGAGGCAAAGCAAACTGATCCTTAGGAAATCCACAGTGACCACTGGTCAGTGAGGGGGGAGGTGGAATCAGAACAAGGCACTGGCAGGTCACATCGTTCAGGTAATTCCTGCTGGGCTTGGGAACGGGAACTGCACCCAACCCCCTGGAAAGTCGGGATACCAATATTAAAGCAGACTATGTATTTAAGAGAGGTTCTCCTGGGGATGCACTAACCAAGCCAGAGCAGCACACCAGCATGTGGGGAGCACAAACAAGGGATCTGGGATCTCGGTGAGCTGATGGATCACCTCAAGCCCCAGCAGGCTGGCAGCACAGCCCAGTCACCATTCTGTGCTGCTGCAAGGGCTCCAAATATCCCACACTGTGACACTCTAGGATCGATTTCTCCACCCACTGAGGGTTTGCCTACATGTCCACACAAACCTACCCCAGAGCCTCCACGACTCCACACAAACAGCAGCAAGAGCTACTTGAGACATAAGCGCATCTTTAGCAGTTGTAGAAAGCATTATCCCTTCCAAGAGCCATTGCCAGGTGATGCATTTCACGTCCCTGGCATCATAAACCAACATCATTCTCAACAAAACCCTGATGAAGACACAACTGCTGGGTCAGTCCCAGCCCACCTGGCCTTTGTCCTGGCCTCAGCATCCTCTGCTGGTACAACACAGTGCCCAGCCCAGAATCGCCCCCAGCCCAGTGACCATGGGGAGCTCATGGTCCAGGGCCAGAGGTGAAAGAATACACAAACAACCAACACTCAGTTAAGTTGTAGGAATTTATTTTAAATAACCTACAGTTGATTAAAAGGGAATTCATGATAAAAATAGAAGATACTTGTTGAGGAAAGGCTGCAGGAAATGGTCTTGCACACACACTAAGCTAACAATGCCTCTAAGACTAATGATTATAGCAAAAAAAGGTTTCACATTAAAATTCTGCTTTTTAATTTTTTAAAATTTTTTTACACAATTACAAAAGAAAAAAATAAAAGCCCTAAAATCTTATTTTCCTTTTTTTTTTTGGACCAATGCTCATTTCCCTCGAAATTTATTGACCTGTGAAACTTCTTTTTACACAATAAAATCTTTCAAGTAAAAGAGGGGAGTGGGGCTTAGAAAAAAAGGGGGGAAAAAGGTAAAACAGTCTGACAAACTTAAAAAGTAGATAATTCTGGAAGTGTACAGAGCATGTTCAGAACAAAGGGTGACGGGAATGTCATTTGTTTCCAATTTCATTTGTCCTCAAATTCCACACTCATCTCCCCATCACATGGCCCCCGCCCCCCACCCACTCCCCAAATCTACACAATCTTTAAGATCAAAAAAGAAAGAAAACTGTTTAAATATTTTAAAATAATTAAAAGAAATAAAAATTCACATTTTAAAAAAGAGGAACACTCAAGTCAGGAGGCCAATTTCCCATCATAATTTGTTCTGAACAAAAGTGGTGGATATTTGCAATTCATGTTCCAATGCCACGACTGTTTCAAGTGACAAATTGAAAAAGATCTGGGTATTTCCATGACTATAGTGATAGCTGTAACAGGTGCGTTGGGTTCCTTAAATTTTGTTTACTTGTTAAATTCTGAAATGGGGTGGGAGGGGGAGGGGAAGGGCAGGGGTTAAGGAGTCCATTTTCTATTAAAATATAGAAGTTATTGCAAAACCCTAACTGTAAAAACGCACCAATATAATTGGATTTTGTATACAGTAGCTAAAGATTCCCACGCTCTCAGTGTGATGGTGAATTTGCCTGGCGGAAGGTTGACAAATCCCCCATCCACTTGCCCTGCCTCAAGAGAAAAACCACACAAACCAGACAGCTAGAATTTGGATCTCTGAAACATTTTTAAATAAGTTGTCCATAGGACAACTGGCTCAGCTCCTTTAGGATATTTCCAGGTTATGCTTTCTGTAAGATGTTGGCTGTTTTATCTGATGCTCACTTGCCCCTTTCCTCCCCCTTCCCCAGCATCCAAGGACAAGTAAGGCTCACAGTTTATCAATCTCCCTAAAAACCAGGCTACTCCCTTTTCCCATAAAATTCAGCTCAATAAAAACAGGTTAAAACTCATAGTCTTCCTCAGCCATGTCGATAGCCCAGGCAAATTTCTCTCGTTGGGTTTTGTTATAAATCTTCTCTATAGGAATTCCCCACTTCTTACACCTGTAGGAGAGGAGATGCTGTTAGAGTCAGAGATAAATGGGAAGGCCGGAGACATTGCCCTTGGCCACAGCCCTCAGCTGCTACGTGGGGGGACAAGACAGAACTGAAGGGGTGGATCACCCCAGGCAGGTGCTTACCAAGCAACAGAGATCCTGGGATCCAGATAGTTGAGTTTGGAGGTGCCCAAAGCAATCTGCTTGTTCTCCTCCCTATCTGTAGCCTGAACCTCCAGCTTCATCAGTTGCTCCTCAATCCTCTGCACTGCTTTCTTCTTGCTCTCCACTGTCCTGGGGTGGGAAAGAATAAAGCACTGAATTCCTAATGCCCTGCCAGCACTGTGGGAACCCAAAGGGACTCTTCTCAAGGTAAGCAATGTCACCAGCTACAAAGGGCAGCTGTGTCAGCACAGATGGTGACACAAAACACTCAGCACATGCAATTAAGAACTGACATTTTCAAAGAGGCAGAGCAGGAATCTTAAGCAGCAGTTCTGTTTAAAAGGGTTGGAAGCAACAGCCTGAACTGTTCTGATGCTACACCCACTCTCAAACCAGCCCATCTATCCTTCAGGAACAGTCATGCTGTGATCCTGCTTTCAGAGCTCCATAACTCAGCACCCCTGGGGCTGCTCTGCAGAGCCCACACGGAGCCCAAGTACATCGTCTGCTCTGTGGGCTTCCAACAGAGAGAGGAACTCAAGAGAGGTGCCTGAGCAATTAATTGTGTAACTCCTGGCTCCCCAGAAAGACAGCAGTGCTGCGCGTTGGATCACTGGGCAGCAGTGGGTGGGTGATCAGCCCGGAGGGCTGGACATGAGCGACCATGTCAGGAGCTGCAGTGTCAGACCACCTCTTGGGTGTCGATTTCTTCATGCACTGAAGAAAGAGGGGAAAAGAAAGCCTTCCCAAATCACAGGCCAGGAAAATGGAATACAGGGCAAAGGATCCCTTCTGGGAGCATTGCACAGCCCAGGAACACCAGCCTTACTTTTTAGACTTCTCATCCCTCCGGACCTTGGCATCAGCTTTGGCGCTTTTCAGTTCCCTCCTGGCATCAGCTAATTGCTCCTTCTTGGCATCAATCTAGGAGAGGCAAAACCAGATGGCAGCACTGTGAACAAGCTGCTGACAGCTGTGGCAGTCGCCCCTGGGCAGCAAGACCCAGGGAACCAGTTTGTGACCATGTTCAGAATCTACAGGGGTCAGACTCATTTCTGCAGCACAATTAGGTCGTTGGCCTTTCCCTGTGCTACACAGCAGAGTGTGGCGAGATACTCCCCTCAGAAAACAGAGAACAGCTCATTTCCAAAGACAAGGTGATGCTGGGAGTTTTTTCACACAGCTAAAACCAAGCAGGCAAAGGAAATGGCTTAGTCTGGCCTGGCAGCAGCTTGTCTGCCTTCACTGCATCCCACCAGCACCAACTCTCTGATGGCTAAATGGAAGGATGCTTCCTGTTCCCTCAGCAGGAATCAGCCCCAAATCCTACACACTAAAAGGCATTAAGGCTTCAGAGCAGTTTTTCTTCAGTAAGTTTAGGATTTGGGAAGATTTAGCAGTTTGCAGCCCCTGTTCAACCATTCCCCAAGCTCTAGGATCTAGGGTGGAGGCAGCCGTGTTAGGTGTTATGGAAGCAGGGGACACTGCAGTGCCAAACCAGAACTCCTTATTGTGAAGGTTATTCTAAAGCCAGATCAGGAACAGACCTAACCCCTTTGGACCTCATGGCCTTCACCAGAAACAATCTGCAAAGGAAGAGGTCAAGTCAGAGGTCAACAATTAGGTCAATAATACACACTGATAGTGGCCTGAGATTCACGCAACAGGAGTGGATGCCCACTCTGGGCTCTTTAGGGGACACAGATCAGAGCTAGACAGCTGCTCTAAAGTGTCAGTGGCAGCAGAACACAGAGCTGTGGGATGAAAGGCAGAAAAGGGGTCTGCTCTTGCTCTTTACAAATAGAAGACAACTCTTACAGCCACTTCCAGCTCACTGCTCCTCTCCAAGCAGACCCATTTCTGGTGCAGCACTACCCAAATCCTGACATGGAAAAGCAGGCTCTGCTTCCATTTCACCCCAAAGGAAAGGAATCGTGAGTCCTGACATGCAGCACTTGGAGCCCTGCCTTAGCTCCAGAGCTGGGCAAGGGAGAGGTACCTTGCTCTGCAGGTTCATCATGGACTTCTCGAAGGTTTTGGGCGGAGCTCTCTGGTGGTTACACAAAATGGCCACCGCTCTGTTGGCACGGTTATAGGAGAGGATCTTCGCCGGGATGTTGTCGTCCGCTGGGAAGGAGAGGAAAAGTGGTGAATGTGTGGGTACCCTACGGTGTGCAGCCCCAGACAGTGTCCCACTGACCGCCTTCCCCTCCCATGGGCCAATCTCAACGCCACACTAAGAGTCCTAAGAGCATGATCACTTCCTTCCCAGGTCCAAATTCCTTTTGGTATCGTGTTCGGGGTCACCATCTATCAGCTCAAGAGAGGGGAAGCACAGCCATGCTCAGAGCAGAGGACATACTGCCCAAGACACTGCAGAGCTTCGCAGACCCAACGTGCCCACTTTGTAAAACTGCCAAGTGCAAGCCAGCAGTGCTCACAGAGGTTGTGAATGAGCAGCAAAGAAACATGGGGCTAATACAAAGGCATCTGCCTTGCCTGTCACCTACAGCACCTTATAATTAATTGAAAGCAAACTGATTTGGTGAAGGACAGACATAACCTGGCAGGAACACTCTGGGGGGCTCACAAGCCAGCTCTTCCCTGCCCCGGTGATGGGCTGCTCAACTACCCCAAAAGATTGTCTGGCAGCAGGTTTTTGATCAGACCTCAGCTGCCTGACATTTGCGCTGGGAGAAATGCAATGAGGAAGTGGTGAACAGATATATGACTTGTGGCTCAGCCAAGGAAGCCAGGTCTGTATTGCAGATCTGTCCCCCTCACAGTTTCAGGAACAAGACTTACGATTAGTGAGCTCCTTGAGCTGCTGCTGTAGCGTGATGGAGGCATTGTAAGTACGGAATACCTTGGCTGTCAGTCCCTCCATAAGGTCTTGAAGGTGTTTATTTAAGATACTGGTCTGAAGAAGCAAAAAGGAGATGACAGTCAGCACTAGAATTGACAGCAGCATTTGTTAAATCTCTGGACCCACAGCTCACGGCTGGAGCCTGGTGTACTCAGACCTGACCACAACAGAATAGCCACAACATTACTGAAACCACAGGAAAAGTGAACAAAGAACCAAGAAGTATTAGAGTGGTAACAAGTACCACAAGTGGCCCCAAAAAATTTCTTTGGTGTGGAAGCTTTGTTTTCCAGTAACTATAAATGTGCCTGGTCACCACAGTGCTCCCACAGGGCCAAGTGTGCAGATGGAGATGGTACCTGAAAATCTGGCACCTCACACATTCATCATATTTGAACTCTGAAAAAAACCTCCCCATGTCAGAGCCAGGCTTACCAGGACCAAGGCCCACTGCTTTGGGAACCTGTGGGCACAGTGGACAATACAGACAATGGGCTGAGACAGATTCTCACTGCTTTTAGGCTTCTCTGGAAGAAAATTTACATTGAAACCATTTCTAGAACAGAGAAGCTGTTACTGCCTGGTGCAGAGTGAGCCTGTTTATGGTGCTCTACCACCCTTCACCATGAACTATGTACTTACATTGAGGCGGTCAAAGAGGTCATCCTCAGGCTGCTTGTTCTCCATGAACAGCTGAAGATTCTTAAACACCTGCAGAAAAATAAAACCAGGAATGTCAGGCACACAGACCAGAAATTGCTGGGCAGCAGTAAGAAACATGGAAGCGATACTCCCAGGGAACAGGGATGATGCTGGATGTTACTTCCCCGCAAGCAAATATCCATCTCTCAATGCAATGCTCAGTACAATGCTTGTGTTGCAGGTTCCTCTCCAGCAACAAGAATTCTGAGCATTCAATGCCCTTATCCTCATTCTTTAGATAAAAATTGCAGGAGACCTGACTCTGTTCTGGTTTAGCTGCCTAACAAAAAAAAAAAAAAAACAACCCCAGAGAAAGAAAAGCCACTGTCTTTCCTTTACTTCCTATCATTACTCCAGCCAGAGACCCCTGAGCCATTTCCCAGGGAGGCAAGTTATCAGAAACCAGACCTCCTCACTGCTTCATTGTTCCACACAGTTTCATCCAAAACAAGTCTCACTGGGGTAGGGAGAATAATCAAAGCATCTCTGATTATAACAGAGACCACAAATCCCAGCTCTGCATGCTCCAAATCTCCAGTTTCTCAACAACACATATTCTTCTATGGACACTCAATATACAAAGATTTCTAGTTCCAGAATAATCAATTCCCCATTGTAAGCCCTGAAGAGACACCAAGAGATGCCAACATCAATAAATTTAAACAGAAAAAAATTGTTTTCGTCTTTAAACAAGGACACAAGAATTCCAGCACATGTTAATTTCTAGAGGAGCCATAGTTTGATTTTTTCAGTTGTTTTGCTTCTCAAGAGCCCAACATTTACTGCTGACTGTCATTACAATTACCACAGCATTACACATGGGGTATCTGAAACACTGTGCTGACTGCAGAGCTGTGGGCCAGATGCAAAGCTGTTACAGCTACAAAAATAAGTGTCCTTTTTGAATAGTGACCTCCAGGTTCACACTGCTGGATGGGGACTTATTCTGGAATGAGGGCAAGATCACAGCAAATTTGAAATTGGTGGATGACAACGAAATAAAATAATTGATATGGTATAAGAATTAAGTCTTGGCTGGTAGATACCCAGGCTCAAAGGCCAAAAGTATCTACTCCACAGACTCTGGAGAGCCCAAGATGAAGACCTCCCTGAGGGCTGAGCTCCAACATGAACCAAACCACCATGACAGAGAAAAGTGTGTTACGAAAGCCCAAGGCAAACTGCTGCTCTAACAGTGCTGGCACACAGTATTTCAGAGCCTTTTATGCTGTTACTTGTCACATGGACCTACAACTCTACCATCTATAGGTGACCAAAATGAGATGCAAGAAGCTCATTTAATGTGGCTGTTACAGTTATGTTATGCCAACTCCTTACAAGACCACAGGGAAGAGCAACAAGATGTTTAAACACCTTGTCTGCTGGGCTGTGTCACACCATTTCCCACTGCATTGACAATAAAAGGATGCAACATTAACAGACATATTTTCTGTCTGGGTTTCTGGCCAGTAATAAAGCACCTCATTACTGGCATCAAGACTGTGTTGAGCATATTTCTGTGCAGTTCAGGCTGTGTATGTGCCTGTGGAGATGCCTTACCCGCTTCTCAACAGGGACTTTGTTGTAGTATCGGATGGAGTCTTTTCCGAGGAAGTCAAACTCAACCACGTATTCCTGGCCATCCAGTTCAGGATGCAGCTTGATATGCTCTACTCTCAGAGAGCAGCAGCCCACGGTGTCAGCTGTCTCTCCTTCCTCTTTTTCATTGCCAGCTCTCAGGGCAAGCTACATTGGTATGAGGACAAGAGAGGTAAGCAATTCAAACCATCCCCAGAACACAGAGATGCTGGAAACTTTCAGACACAGGCCTAGAATAAGCTGTGTCCAGAGGAGAATGTCTCCCTTCCAGCTGTGAGACAGTTCAAACTAATGGAAATTCATTTCAAAAGGTGTGGTGTTTTTTAAAAATAAAATTCACTTCCATGTGAACTCTACTTGAAACAAATCACACAGGTCAGTTGTTCATCTCCTCTGATCCTACCTATT
Source organism: Pitta sordida (assembly GCA_013390025.1). NCBI lineage: Eukaryota > Metazoa > Chordata > Aves > Passeriformes > Pittidae > Pitta > Pitta sordida. Next base: position 353,012 of record WEKX01008672.1, on the reverse strand, counting down.
CACTGGACACTAAATACACTTCAAATAGCATATAGGTTATAGTATAAATATTGAATTATATAAGCTATCTAAAGGCTACATTTGGCTGCATGAAAGTATGTATTTTAACAGTACTGGCTAAAGCAATTCCCAATTTTTGAAAAAAACCCTAACCAAACCAAAAAACCCCTTTCAGTGTTCATAAGAAACCACAATTATTCCCATTGAAGTTCCCGAGTTTACATCAAACCATTCTGAACAAAACTTGTTAATTTAGTTGGTCAAGACACCATATGCTACCAGGGAACAGCTCCCTGGGAACTGGTTTTATGTCACTTCAAATGCATCAACACAACTGCAGTTTTCTTTACGCTGTGGTGAAAAAATTTGCATAATTACAAAACCTCACAACTGTGACCTCAAACTGAAGAGGTGACAAACCAGCAGAAATCCCAGCAGGAAAACTGAAACAGCTGGAGACAAAAGGCCCACACAAACTTCCCAGTAATCCAACTGGGCGATTCTGGAATCAGGCTGTGAATTTTGCCTGAACTAAACAATGCTGCCTGAAATAGCCAAGTTCAGTACAATAGTTTATTGCTCTGGATTCCAGGTATAGGGAAGGAAAAGGAGATGGGAGCCTGCCCACCAGGAAATCTCAGGACACCTTAGCAACTGGGCTCAGTTCTGCCGTGGAGACACACACACAGCAATCCCAAGTATTCCCAGGAGGACAGGAAAGGCAGGAGTGTGCTGGGGCAGGAGCCTCACCTTATCAATGAAGTACAGTGCCACAGCCCTCTGCCGTACTTTCATCTCTTTGGATTTCCAGTCTTCTCGGTATTGATTTCGGATTTTATCTACACACTTCTTCAACCTCCGAGCTGTCTCGTACTTCTGCCAGTCCTTCTCACCCTGCAGGGAAATTTGGAACAGACTCAGCATTCCATCTATAGGTGACCAATAGTTCCAATCTGCACCTCAAGGCTTTGCAAGCCTGTGTGTGCAAACGGTGTCACCGTACAAAAGCACTGAGATGCTGCTGCTGAGCAGCTCAGCTTCACACTGTGCTGCCACACAGCTGTAGGTCATTCAGATTTTCATATTAAATGCTTCCAGGGAAGCAACTAAAGACACACAAAAGATATGTCTTCCCTGCTTCTCAACATATAAATGGCTTCCTCTGCTTTATTTAGATGACACATGTTCTTTCAGCTGTGTAATTAAACACCCATAAAAGGTAAAAGCAACATCAACAGTTCATCACCATTATAATGTATATTCAAGCTGCAGCAAAAAGAGGGTAGGAATTCACAAGGAACAGATTTCCCCTCGTGCCTCTCCCCATACTTGTAGGACAAACTCCTTGTTTCCAATTCAGGAAAAAAAAATCTCTTATAAAAAGACTTGATGAGAAGAGCTTAGATCCTTGCTTTTATGGACTTGATCACTGACTGGTTATTTGCTCCCACAGCAGGGTTTGTTTTCCTTCTGTCATGAGCTCCTTACCAGCCATCTCAGCCAGGAGCCTGGCCAGGTTTTTAATTGCACAAACAACTAATTAACAACCCATGGTTAGAACTTCACTACATGATCACGCAAGGAAAGTTAAGGCCAGAAGTACATCAAATATTCACCAGAGTGAGTCTGTTCTTGGATAAATTGCTTCCTTTTAGGTTCACACTAGTTAAAGGATTCCTACTAAGAATGACACAATGATGCTTTTCAAGAGACATTTTCCAGATTTCACCTGCTCTCCTGGGCAGTTACTGTATTCTCTCTTTAAACAGGGAACAGAAGCACAGAAGCTTTCCTTATGTTTTTCTATCACTGTAGGATGAAATAACAAGGCAGCTTTACCTCCTATCTCCCTCCTAACCAAGGGCTGCATTTCCTTCTTGGAGACATGACCAGGAAAATTGTCTTGATTTTTCATTTTCAACTAGTACATCCTTACCTTAATTCTTGAGCTAGGGTTCAACATGATGTATTTGATAGAGCCTTGGATGTTCTCAGTCCACGACACCAGCCAGGTAACCTTGTTGTCATGCCGGACCTCCTTCCATTTGTGTCCTGGTGGAGGGGCAGGGATCTTGGAATCCCTAAAAAGAGAAAAAAAAAACTATTTAAAGAAACTCCCACCAGCACCAAAACAGTAAGTAATGAATAGCATCATACAAAGAAAGCACAGGGAAAGAAACTGAGGCAACAGAAGTACAGATCTCCACAAGTGAATCAAAATGAACAGTCAAAGATCAAGAGTGTGTTACCAACATGTACCTGCTGAAGAACACTATACTATACACCTATACTACAGATGGGACACACATTGCTAGTTCCAGCCTTGATTTGTGCCCACTGTAATAGTGTGGACACTTATCAGGACTAGACTGAAGAGCAACCCAACAAACCTGAGCCTTCGACATCAAGGAAGGCAAAGTACGGCAACCTATCTAAAAGAAAATTGATTTCTGGAAATACTAGCAGAAAAGACAGTTTAAGCAGATGTAGGCCGTAGGCGTGAGGAAGAAAATATGTTGACAAAGTTCTACATGAAACCCATGATTGCCTTGCTCAGTCTTCGCTCGTATGACTCAGTTTCTTATCTATGTAAGAGCAAGATATGCAGCAACCCTATTTCTGCACTCTTGAGTATCAACCTAGACAGGGGTTTTAAACACGAGCTCTCCTATCTAGAAAGCAAAGCCAAGGTGTGAAGCATCCAGGGCTCACTTGCTGCAGTTGATGATGATGTCTTCTGGCATGATGCGTCTCTTCAACATGCCCATTTTGGGATGGTTCCCACGACCTCGGAAGAGACCTGGGGGTTCAATCTTAAAGTTGGCAATCCTCTCCTTGTGGTTGTCCATCACACAGTAACCATATTCCTTCAATAGCCGCTCATTCTCCTCTTTGATTTTCTGGAAAAAGCCAAAACCAAAGGTGATATGGCACACACAGCACCACGCTCATCTTTAAATGCCAAATTTATTTTATTTTATTTTATTTGCACCACAGTAATGCTAAAGATCCAACCCAAAACCAGATCCCCATCATGGTAAACATACCTGACTGGGCACAGTGCAGCAGACTGGCCAGAAAAGCATTCATAAAATGCAAGTAGCACAAACAAACTGGGAAAATGTGTGAAAACTCTCTGAAAACATGAATTTGAAGGAAACGTATGAGTGCTGGTGAGGGCAGCTACAATTCTGCCACAACAGGGGCATGGACCTCTACCCACATATCACAGCAACGAGGGCAGACCCAGTACAGTACTGCTGCCTTATGTTCTATATTGAGCATTTGGCATCCACCAGACTTCACATCTTGTTGTTTATGTATAAAACATCTGTGTATAAAAGACTTCTGTTTTTGAACTCCATATTGGAAAGCAGGCAATGGAATGTCTCCAGGCTGCTGCATGTCAAGCCTGTGTCAGCAAATGGTCTCATAAGCAGAACACAGTCTCCTAAGAAAGAATGTGCTGAGATTTCACTGCATATTTCTGTGCCTCAACTCTAATCATATAGAAAGAAAAATAAAAACATTGCAGCTCAAAATAAAACATCTGACCCATAGACAGCACTGCTGCACCAGCTAAGAAACTAACGGAAAAAGCCACGTTTGCTCCATTGTGAGAGCAACCACAGACAAAAACTGAAAGGCTACCCCACATTTATCAAATGGAAACAGTAGTAAAACACGTGCTTTCTATTTTGCTGGGATCCTTCTCACCCTAAAGGCCATAATTTCAAGCTACCAGGCCCCTCATTCAAAGGAAGATTACTAGAGCACTGCAAAAGATAATAATCCTCTCCCTACAAGCCACTATAGCCATGTTAGTGGATAATAAAATGCATTTCTTTTTATAAAAATAGCATTACCTGATGGTTAAGATTTCTTCTTTCATTTTATTCACTAATGGCATCACTGCATTCCTTCCACCATCCTTACCTATCCTCAACCAAGTATCCACTGTTCATTATTGTCCAGGGACCAATAAACCCGTGGAGGCAGCAGCTCTGATTCTCTTCCTTTACTTAAGCAGTTACTTACTTAACTTTATTTACCTAAGTGGGATCAGCCCTATCAGTATAATTTCGAGTCAGGATGAAGATTCAGCTGTAAACACAGTGCTCTGCTCCACCTGAGGTGCACAGCACAGACTCCTACAGTTAACATGAAAGTAATAATCTGAAAGCAAGTGAGAACACTGACGTACGAAAGGCAAGGCAGGCAGAGGAATGATTACACAAAGATGTTTACAAGCCAGCTAAGAATCACGAAGTCTCCTAGAATTCCCTCAGGTACCTGTTTCTCCTCCTTGGACATCTGTTTCCTAGCTTCTGACTGAGCTTTGAAATACTGGCTCATATGGGTGAAGTCACATTTGCTGAGGTTGGTGATAGTGCTCTTCTCTTCAGAGGTCATTTCCTTGAAGAAAGAAAGCAGTGCTTTAAGTTTTTGTACATAGCAGAGCTTACCCCACCCAAGGCAGCTTAAACAGGACCAATGGACAGGTTCTCACCATAACTCCCCAAGAGTCCCCAAATTCTTGCACAGGCTTACTCCAGCTGAGGTCAAAGAGGAAAGGGCAAGCAGCAGAGCCTATGGAGCACTGGCTTTTCAGTGACTGGACCTCCATGAACGCTGGGCAATGCTGCACCACTTTCCAACTTTATTGGTTTAGAAAGGCATTTATGATGGGTGAAACTTCACAGCTACAATCTGAGGTAGCTTCTAGTTGTCTCAAGCCAACTTTGGTATGCATGGAGCTGCAGCCCCTTTTCACTGCCCAGTGCTGAGGAGACACTGGCCGTGCCTGCAGTCACTGCAGCCAGGAATGTGCATACCTTTCTCCAGTCCTTGAAGAAGTTTTTCCTGAAGATCTCCTTTGTAGTGTACTCATGATCAAGCATTTTTGCAAAGAATGTGGCAACTTCTTCTGCTTTGGTACTCAGCTTCATGACTTTACCTACAAAGAAAGGTTTACTTTTTAAAGAAAATGGTAAACAGGAACCAAAGCCAGAAAGAGACCACAGTAACTAAGTTAAAAAGGAATTTATTTTTACCATAGAGGAGTTTTTCTTAAAAATTCTTACATAATACAGCAAATTGAATGGATGAAGGAAACAGAGGAGCACAACTGGTTGACTTTCATCACAAACATTAAGAGAAAAGTTACCCCTGGAATCTAAACATTAAAAAAAAGCAGCAGCAATCTGATGTGAGACAGGTCTGAGGCACAGGGCAGGAAGGGGAAAAGGCCTGCTGCAGGAAAGCCTCCCCTGAGCCACCCCTGTGCTGGGTACACTCCTGGGGAGATGCTGCTGTTTGAAGTCAAACAGGGAAAGGATTTTATTAAGTTTTATATTCTGCCACTCAGACATATGGGAAATACAGTCCCTGTATTCCTCTTGAACCCACAGAGAGACTCCGTCTTGGAACACCCCTTCCAGCCTTTAGCTATTTCTAGGCAGGAAGAGCCCTTCCTATGGATACACTACAAATAGGCTGGAAAGCAATGCCAAATATTGAGCTCTCCTTCGTTGCAGGGAAACGTATCAGGATTCTGCTAATTGTTCCCTCAGCTGTGGGAACATGCTCCTGCATCTCCAAAAGCCCATCATTTTTAGGAAAGACTGAGCTGTCAGAGAATGGAGGGGTCACACTCCAGCTTCTCTGCATGACTGCAGTACAAAGTGAAATTGCTGCAAGGGAAGACTAAAACCCAAGGGAAAAGAGGCTGCTGCAACACCGAGGCTGCAGCCTCAACATCTAACGTTCCTATCAAGCATCTTTCTGGTCCAGATTGCATTCCTGATGAAACATGGAGTGCCAGGGATCCCTGTGAAGGGTTCTGCATGCAGCTCACATCTCCAGCCAGTTGCCAGAAATACGTATTTAAAGTTCCAATGGGTTGGCAGACAGTCAATACCTGGGGATTTTTTTAACAACTATTTTACTGCACAAAAGTGAACACAAGAAAACGTTCGATCTATGCTCTTGGAAAAAACCCACCATGCTTTGGATGTACTGCGTATTTTCAAAAGTTGCATCATCTCCAAAATTGAAGCATGGGAGTCAGCTATAAAGCCTGAAGATCTATAAACTCTCGTAAAACAGGACTTAGCAAAAGGTCCTCCCAATGATCTGAGAATATTCCACAATTAAATTAAACTAACAGTAACTCTGCCAATTTTTAAGCTGTAACCTAAAATACCGCATTTGTTTGCTTGTAACAGGAAATGGGGGAAGGGAGAGACAGCAAGGGAAGCTGTTTTTCCAGGCTGAAATTTTAGCTTGAAAGGGGCTATCATGTTAGTAACATGTTATGGGGCTAAAATGTATGATATTTTTCCCAAATAGCTGAAGGCTCAGTCACTCTTATCTAATCACTTTAGAATATATTTTACTGGACTCAATTGCCTCCTTTTTTACAAAGGTTTGAAAAGGCCCTCAGTAACAGAGCTGGACATTTAAAGAAAAAAGGGATGTATTCCAGAGGCATGAATATTAAAGAACTCAAAATCAGAGAGCAACCAGGGGACATAATGAGCAGAAGAGACCACATGGCCACGACTGAAATGCAACTGACACCACCTACACTCTTATTTTACCCCATCTACAGGAAAATATTCAAGTCTGAGTCACCTCTGAGCTACGAGCAGTGGCTGGTTAACTCACAGTCACTCAGAAAAGATGGCTTTGGCATTTCAAGCTCCTTCCTTGAGTCGGTATCTCAGGCACTAACAACAGCCCCAGCAGTCATTATGTGAGATGAAAACAGGCAAAGCAATCCCCAGGCCAGGGACAGATTCTTTCTTCCATTGTGAGCCCACGGCCCCACTGCTGGCTGGGCAGACACAGTCTCATTATTGGGCTCTACAAATCATTCTGGGATCATCTTGAAATTAGACAATGCCTTGTGAGCACAGACAGCAGCTCTCGGCAGCTGCTGTGGAAATCAGACATCTGATTTTTTTGCCTAGTTTCTCAAGGAAGACTTATGTGATTTCTTTATTTGCCAGACCCCCCTGCCCACCCCATGACTGTTGAACTTATTGATGAATTTCTGTGATGACAGAGGCAGAGGTTACAAAAATCCCTGCAGAGCTTCCATGAAATGGATGGCTAGAGACGAGGAGCTTATTGCTGTCTTCACCAAGGGATAGCTACAGTGCAATCTGCCCCTCCCCTTTTCTAGGCAGCAGGAGAGAGATCATGCATTTTTCAACAGTGGAAAACAATTTCCAACTTTGTGTTAAGAACTTATCAAACCCTAAGAAATAAGGCTGCAGGCATCCTTGATCACTGTCCTACTTGCTTGGAGTTGGTCTTTAATAGGTTGCAGTATGTTTCTTTCCCTATATTGCTGCTGAAAATGATGTCACCTATTCCTCTGTGTTTCAAAACACCGTGTCACGTCACATGAAAACAGCACGTTGCTCCTGGAAGAGTTCCATGTGCAGATGTCCCCTTCACCAAAAATTACATTTTCATCCATTCAAATACCTCCCACTTAATTCAATCCTGGGTTAATTTGATCCTTCATTTAACATGATCACAGGACTAAAAGGAAACACACGGGTCATCAAGCCCAGGCTCCAGCAGGCATCACATCATATAATCCCTTCCACGTGAGCCTCTAACAACCAGCCAGCCCAGGATATTAGAATCCCACATCAATTAGTTCTACCACACGCCATGGCCAGGAAGTGGGACCATGATTTACACCAGAGGGCTGTGTCCTTGAGGCCAGGGTCATCCCATTCATCCCTACAAGATCCTAATCATCTGTATCAAAATCCAATTGACTTTTATTCTGTTCACGCCGCCAAATGATCACAAATTTCATCAAAGATGATGGAAGCTACAATTCTTAAGGTTAAAGAAAACAGAGCAAGCCTAAAGGTGACCAGCGATGAGGCAGCTACAATTACATACTCCACTGGTCAGACACTGCTACTCTGAGGCATCACACTCTCATTCTGGTAGGTAACCCAAGATTCACCACAAGGAGAGAGAACGAGTTCATCCCTACGTCACTTCGGTCAGCAGAATTCAGCAGGCTCAGGTGAATTCCTTTACTGCTACAGACTGTCCAGTTACTTTGCTGCTGAGGAACTGCTTTTAAGAGAAGCACTAAAACAAAAACACCTCCTCAGCACTTCAGTCCCTGGAAGACAACCACAATGCCCTGAGATATTTCTTTCTCTTCTTACCAAGTAGAAACGCAGATTAACTCACCATCATAATAAAACTTGACATTTTCAGGCAGAGGTTCATATGGTGGAGCAAATACTGGACCTTTGTGCTCTAGGAACTTCCATTTAATTCCTTCAGGGTAGCGCTCTTCTTCCCACCTTCAAGAGAGAAATATGAACCAATACGATTTTAAGCTCCTAATCTTCATTTTATTACTGTTTAGGTATGAGAGTATGCTAAAGAACATCAGCAGGCAATCACTGCATTGCTAAGTACAGACCAAGAACAAATGCTCAGTGCAATGTCATAATTCCTTTTTCTTTTCTCCTGTTTTGTTTTTTTCCTCCCTCAAAAGCACACTCACATCCATGACCAGAACACCTTGTGTCACAGGTTATCTGACAACACCACATTCGTCACCTCCCACTTGTTCCTCCTTTCGCAAAATCACACAGCTGAAAATGCTTAGATCTTAAGAAAATGAAGATTTCAGCCCTGTAAAGCAGCTGGGACCATGCCAAATTAGAGTCAGCTGTGATCTAACATCAGGTCCAGGATGTCTGCTCAGCAAAGTCAAACAATTGTGGTATATTATGCAGCTGCTCTCAGATGTGGACAATATGCCATTAAAGGCAGAGATAAAGAAACAGATGTTCATTTACGACCTAAATGAGAACAAAGCTGCTTGGACAAGAAAGACGTAAAACCTGCTCTGTCATTTTAAAGTCACTCCAATTCTCTGGGTAAGAAAAGCACACTTGAAGAAGAACAGACCAGCACAGAAAACTCCATGTTTGCCTTAAAGGACCTCCACAAAAATGTTGTGCAAATGATGCTTTCGGTACCACAACACAGTGAGATGGGCACCACCAATCCCACATTCGAACTGAACAGGGTCAGCAATCCATCTGCAGAGAGAAGGGTCCCACCAGGCCAGTACCCTACCCCTGGTTTGCAGTTTCCTATGCCCAAGCCACTGACTCCACACTCCTCCCCCTCCCTGCTCCTTCCATGATCACCACAACATTCCTGTTACATGCTGTTGGCATAGGACGCCCTGCTGGGAAAGGCTATTTCACCTTAGTAATCAATCAACTGGAAGACCATTAACCTGTCACAGCTTTCAGTCTCTGAATTGCCCAGACAACTTTGTTGAGCAGCCATCACAATAAAAAAAAAAGGAATTTAAGCTTCCATCTAATGTCAGCCCTATGGAGCAGCAGTCCCATTTCAGGTGCCACAGCAGCTGAGGAAGGATGTGCATGTACCACCTGCCTCACAGGAGCCGTGATGCACAAATACAGATTGCTTCATCCCTACTGAGATAAAAGTCACTGCACAGAAGATAAACACTATACAGAGATAAAAGTTTCTGCTAGAAGACACTCAAAATGCTTCACCGGTGTCTGTACATCCATAATTTAGGAACAGCAATTGTATGGGACACAGCAGTTGGTTATAGTTAGAAAGGCACCATCTTTGACTTCAGCACTGTACCTGACTTCTTCTGATGAGAAGCCCAGCAATATCTTTAAAGTGCCCAATCCCAGCTATCAGTTCTGAACAGCATGTCAGACTTCAGTCCCTGGCTGGGAAGAAGGCTTGAGTAAACTATGTTGATATAAGAAACCAATATTGACACAGATACCAAATATTTACATTCCTAATGATTGTTGTGTTTGGTTGAGTTTTTTTGTTTGTTTCTTTTTTAAAAAAAATAATTAGAAGCTAGAAATCCAAATATTTTGTCAAAGGCCTAGGTTCTTTCACCCAGAAGCTCCTTGCAGCAAAACAAACCTAAACCATTCACCTCCACTCCCAGTCAGAATAAACTTATCCTCTCTTGACAATGAGCAATTTTACTCCAGTAAAAACAAAACAAGGGAATCATTCACAGTAGTTACTACTTTTCAGGACAGGTTTGTCATTCTTGCCTTTCAATATTTATTCCTCTGGTATTTACTTGGTGAGAAATTCTGTACCTCTGTCCTCTCCTTTTCTTTTGTGAAGAACATGTAAAAAGAGCAGTTTATTTAAATAACTGAAGCACATTGTGCCTTTTGGGAAGGCCACAAAGAAACACGGGATCCAGGAGGTGGTTTCTAACCTCAAACCTACCAGAAAGTACGCCACAAAAAGATCACAAACCATTCCCAATCCCACCTCCACCTTCCTAAACCTCGTCCACAAGCATTTAAACAAAAGGTTAAAGTGAGCCTCCAGAGCTTAGGCAATTTTTCATCCTCATTTGGTTTAAAATGGAAAAAGCATTACAGCACCACTGCCCTCGGCAGCTTCTGGTTCTAAAGCAACATTCCACACATGGTTTTGTAGGAGCAAGGATAATGCTGCCTCCAAGGGAAGTGGCCTTACTTAATTTCAGCAACAACTGTGCTAATCAGTCCTATAGATTCCTTGATTAAATCCTGTATCAAGTCTGTCTAAGAAAGCCACAGAGTGGAATGGAAAGAGAGAAGATTCTTAGAAAAACCCCAGAATATACCTCAGGGATATGTTATTTCAAGGAAATGAACTTGCTGTAACACGAGGTGGGAGAAGTGCTCTCAAGGTGCACTTCTGGATCACATATTCTTCACACGCTGACGGGGCGTGAAAATGACCTCTGCAAGAGCTCCACATGGTGATGAATGAGGGCAAGGCCTTGGGCATGTCTAGCATCAAGTATTCACAGAAGTGAGGATGAAAATGCTCAAGGCAGCAAACACTTGAGGAAGCAGCCAAAAAAAAAAAAAAGGTATCAGGCGTTGAGAAAATTGACTCAGATGGAACATAAAATGCCCTGAAGAGACACAACTGAAGTGCAGACGAAAGCCTGTCCAGCAAAGACACGCTATACAAAGCTGCAGATGGATGACAGGAGCATCAGCAGAAGGATGCAGCTACCTAGTGCCAAATTCTGCAAAACATGCTTTCCAAGGCAGTTTTACCTCAGCAGAAAGCACAAACCACAGAGCTTTAACACAGCTCCCAGGCAGGTGGGGGGAGAACAGCACAGCTTTCCAGTAAAGGTTTGCTACTCGAGGATACCGCCCACAATAAAAGGGAGCTGTGATAACAGAATATTAAGTTAAACAGAACCAGCAAGGGCAGCTGAGACAAAGCCAAAGAGAAAACAGATCATTAAAGCTTAAAGAGACCTTCTGTAGCTTCGTATTGCTTCATGTTCCTGTAGTTTTGTTAATGTTAAAACACATTAAAAATGTGCTGTCAAAGGGAAAGGAAAAAATGGATTGCTCGGGGGAAAAAACCGAAACAGGGCAGTTGTGGAGAGGGACTTGAAACCCAAATTTCTAAGGGAGTATACAAGAATGAAAAAGATGCAAGTGCTGATGTTCTCAGGAAGCTGTGGCAATCAAAGAGAAATATGCAAAGACTAAAAATGCTACAGAAGATTTTTTCTTTCATCAATAAGACTGACAATAAAGGGGTAAAAGATTGAACCTGAAAGGATTGAAGAAGACTGCAGCAGCATTCCTCAACACTACAGATCTATTAAAACACCTGAGAAAAGAATATGCTCATGGAAACATCATCCCGAAAGGTCATAAAAATACAACACAGGAGTGCAGAAAACACACATGCTTTTTGAGAACTACATATGCACTAAACTGAGGGAAGTACTAAGGCTCAAACGTCAAAACACACAAATAATAGCTCCTCAAATCTAGCAGTAACAGCTCAGATTACTATGGAGAGTTAAAAAAATAATCCAGCAGGTTTCTTACAGAGCACTACTGATGCATCATAGGTCTGTATTCCAAGTGAATCACAAAGTTATTTAAAAAAAGTTCTAAAAAAAATGTAAGAGTGGGTGAAAGCACAATTTCATTGATGTTACTTCAGGATCCTGGGCAGGACACAAAATGTTTTCCATTCAAAACTTATTTTCAGAATTCATTTCCAAACAGCCTGACCTCAACTGGTCATTTGACCGACTTTCATTTTAGTGCCAGAAGCAGAAGTAGTTTTGAGAGGCCTTGACACCCAGCTAGAACAAAAAGGTGGACATGCTGTACCTCTGTATAACACTGATGAGTTCTACTAGAACTCAAGCATCTGCACATATTGATATACACCTGCTGACATCCCCCAAGCCCTGAGCCTTCCTACTGATCTGAAGAGTGTCAGCACAGATCAGACATTGGTATCTCATCACTATAGGCAACCCCTACAGGACACAGACAGGGGAAAAACCCAATCCCATACAAAACTTATTTTCTGTTTTACAGTTATCAAAAAATGTATTTCATTTCTACTTCACAGGATGAGTGAATGAGATATTTATTTAGAGCTTACCAGAAAGTAAGCCAATTATTCCGAACAAATCCTCATGAATCAACAGAAGAGAAAGCCAGATGTGCTTACTCAGGCAGCATGGGAAGGGAGAGCAGGTGCAGAGGGGAGCCTACATCACTGACATATAGTTACCATTTCCATTTTTGCTCCTCTTCTTTTTTCGGCTTCTTTCTCTTGTCTGCTTCGGGGACTTTCTTATCTTTGTTTTTAGCTTTCTTTGCTTTGCTGTCCTGCAAAATAGGTAAGAGTCTGCTAGCACAGGCTTCTGTTTTCTCCTCCTCCCTGAAAAGATGTCTTAAAACTAAAAGACTGTCTCTTGGGGTACATAAGGACTGAATTCCTGTGGCTTCACTGCATAAATGTGCTCTTAGATCTTCCCATTAAATCAGTCTGCTGATGGCCCCATTCCAGTTTTAAGCCAAAGTCTTTTACTTTACACTTGGGACATGCTAAGTGCACACAGCCAGTTATTCTGTCTCACCTGGTAAGGGGCAAGTCTGGGCCATGGTAACACGTTTGCTTAATTACAGAACCTCCCTCCCTGGCCTGCACTGGTGTCTGGTGTGGAAAATGCTACTGAGCACAAACACCAGTGTGAGGTGGCTTCTGGGATGATACTGGTGTATGCTCAGTGTAGAGACACTGAAGGGAAGAATTAACCCTCCTACCAGGAGGTGTCTGCAGCATGTGCCTCACAAGGGTGGGTGTCTTTGCTAGACAGAGTGTAGTTGGTAGTCTCGAATTACGGCTAATCTGTCTTTTCCAAGTCTTTCTCCAAAGAAATTTCTGCCCCAGGCTCCATCTTAAGGCTTTATGCATCCTTCTAGCATCTAGTCTCTGTTTCATCTCCTCTGCCTCTGAACCCTGCCACATCATCTGTGCAATTACCACATGTCGTTAGTGAGGCTCCTGCCAGGTCCTTAACAGAAGGACTGTGAATTGTCTGGAACAGGCTGGAAGTTCATATCCTGGAGGCATCTTCTCCATCCATTGTTTTAAGAGTAGGAAAGAAAGTTCCCCTGACTTTTTGTATATTACGGCTAAGATAAATCACTCTGTACCAGAGGTGGGGATTTACCACACACAGCTCTGTCCCAGACAAAATCATATTCCCTTTGCTCTGTATAATTCCACACCAAATAGCCTGGCTTTTCTTGATCATAAACTCATCTTTCACATTACCTCTTCTTCCTCTTGTTTCCTTTTTTTTGCCTTCTTGATGTCTTCTGTTTTGATTTTCTTGGGTTTGTAGTCAGCACTAAGAACAAAAAGACTTGCTGATAAAAGCAATCCATTTTCCAGTACAAATAATAAAGAGAAGTCATGCATATACAAAGTCTGAGTGCACAAGTCTGCAATATTTCTGGCATGTTTAATTTCTAAGGAATATAATTTTATGCCCTGCTCTCTCAGAAGACCCGATAAGCTCCATCCAGCAGAACAGCCTACGAAAGGTCAAACCTACAAGTTTCAGACTGCTGAAGCAAACACCCTTCTCCATGAAGAATCAATTCCAAAGCATTAGCAGCCACTGAGTGATTCCATGGGATGGGATGAATGAGTAAAACCTTAGAGGCACGGTCTATCCCTACTCTCTTTCCAGTGGGGATCTGCCAACAAGGCTCACTTTTTGCATCCCCCAAATAAACAACAGCAAAATGACTACTGGCAAATTACATAATCACAATTCAGCTTCCAATTAGGCTGGACAAGACCTCTCAGGTCATTAAGTCCAACCTATGACCCAACACCACCATGTCAAGTAGAATATGGCGCTAAGTGCCACATCCGACCCTGGGCCCCCTCCGGCTCAGAGTGGCCTGCTAGACTGTGAGGCATCTAGGTTGTTATTATACTCTGGGATGTGCTCTTGGTCGCTGTACGGGTATTAGATGGTGAGTTGGACTAGATGATCCTTGTGGGTCCCTTCCAACTCATAATTTTCTGTGATTCTGTGATTCTGTGATCCAATCTTTCCTTAAATACCTCCTTAAATACCTCCTCCCTGGGCAGCCCATTCCAATGCCGAATCCCCCTTTCTCTGATGAAACTTCCTGATGTCCAACCTAAATCTCCCCTGGCACAGCTGTGGCCTCTCATCCTGTCACTGAGTGCCTGGGCAAAAAGCCTTATCCCCACCTGGCTACAACCTCCTGTCAAGAAGTTGCACAGAGTGATAAGGTCACTCACTTCACTGTGTTAAGTTTCCAGCAGATATCCAGCAGGTTAAAGTCTCCCACAAGGACAAGGGCTGGCAATCATGAAACATCAGCCAGCTGCTTACAGACAACATCCTGGTTGGGTGGTCTCTAACAGATTCCCACCAGGATGTTTGCCTTACCAGCTTTACCCCTGATTCTAACCCACAGGCACTCGACCTTATTGTCACTATTCTCGAGCTCTATACAGTCAAAACGCTCCCTAATGCACAGAGCCACTCCAATTCTTAATCTCTCCATTGCAGACGTGAGATGAGAGGGCACACAAAGCTAACAGAAGGCAGAAGATGATCACACAAAAGAGATGTCCCACCCCTCTCTCTTGGAACCTGAGACACAATGTAGGGACAGAATGGCCAAACCCTTCCCACCCTTTAACTCCTGACTGCCAGTAAGGTCAAACACCTGAGCAGCTGCATGGACCCACTGACAGATCCTAGAGAGATGTAACTGGTCTTGTGTTTTACTGGGTGTGTTCCTGTATCATCATATGTGCTTTTCTTCTGATTTAGAGACAACAATCCCCAGGAAAACCCACGACATATTCAGACTCCAGGCGAATCACGCTAAGCAGCGCAGGCAAACCTCCCCCTGCCTCCAAACGGGCTGACAATGCGTTTTCTGCTTTTTGTGCAGTCATTTCTCCACCCAACAAAAACCACTGCAGCCACTTAGCTACGTTAATACCTCACTTGCTCACATTTATGTTTTACAGTGTTCATCAGTGTCTTTATCTGCCTTCTGGGGTTCCTCTTTTTTACTTACTAGTTCTGCAACATTTCACAGCACCATCTGCGGAAGCAGGTAATGGCATTTTGCCTTGCACACCACAAATGCTATCCTTACTTTGCTCAGAGAACTTGTAACAGCATAAGAAGTCTGGTCTCAGGCCCCCAGTCACCCATCTGAACCAGCCTGTGCTGATGACCTGAAATCCCACCTGCATCCTCAATGTCATGTTTTTAAAACTAAAGGCAAACATTCAAGTCACCAGCACCCACAGCACTTACTCATCGTCTTCTCGAGGTCTCTTCAGGGGTTTGGAGTCCTCTTTAGGAGATGCATAAAACCCATCATCATCTGGTTCATCTTTAATACGTGGCGGACTACGGAAAGAAGCAAAGAAACATAGTTCAAACTCCAAAGAAAATTTCTTGGAAACTAGTAACAACTCAGTTTAAAGAAATAAGCATCTGCAAAATAGGCATGTCTTCCAAGGAACATGCTGCCATCTTAAGACCCCAAAGACTTGAGATACGTCATTCTCTGAATATTCACAGAGTAAAGGCAGAGTCATTCAGTGTCTACTTATTCACCATTTCTTAATCAACAGCAAGATCAATTTCCACAGCTCAGAGTTCACTTTGTTTAATTGAGGTTTTGAGTAAAAACAACTGTAGCTTCCAGCACTTTCAAATATACTTCGAACTGAACTGCACGTACGCACTTACTTAGTTTCAACTCAGTATCTCTACTGAGCAGCTTTAAAAGAGAAAACTATTATCCACTAACAAAGATTTAAAAGCTATTGCCTGGAACATTTTTGCCAACTTAACATTGAAGCATGTGAAAACCAGAGAAGGAAACAAAGATTTGGCAAAGTTAAATGGATCAGTCTCTTTTTACTGTCCAAACTGTGGGAAGCAAACAATCCTGTTCCTTTCAACAGACCACAAAGTTAGGCTCAATGTTTTCAGCCACAACATCTCAAGACATCAGTAAAATAAGAAAAAAAAATAGAGTATGAGTGCAAGAAAGACTATTCCTTTAGACAAACTCATTATTCCTAAATTTCACAGAAGCATTTCACTGATCTTCATAAAGAAAAACATGTCTCTAGGAGCCCAAAATTAACATTTTGAAGCACTTATTGCCGTCTTGGGCTTCCTTATTTATGTTCCATCAGCAATTTCCATATCAAATTAACTCAGCTTCCAAGTCAACATGCAGATTTTGCAATTGGATGGAGTGGGAGAAAAAAAAACCCCTGCAGCATTCATCTTCGTAGACCATAGTCAGCAAGAGACATTCTGGAGTTTCATGTTAGCTGGCAATGTGTCCATGAAGGAGAACGAGGCATTTTACTCCTTCACAGCTCTAAAGCCGCTGCAGTGCTGGCAGATGCAGCTCAGGGGAGAGAGATACAAGCTGCTCTACGAAAGCATTTCTGTTGTGTCACCTATAATTAACAAGACACAAGTCTGCAGCACGTAGACAGTTGCAAAACATCTATGGAAAAAGAGGTATTTGTCCCATTTAATGTATTCTCCCTTCTAGGCAGAAATGTAGAACTACTGTGTGTGAAGTTGCCAGGAATTTTATCTAGTCTATTTTAACACTGAAATATTTCGCAACATTTTGTAATAGGGGAAATAAAGTTCCATGAAAAGAAAGGAGCTGTATGAGCAAACTCAACCTTGACTTGCATTGTTTCCAAGACTGCAACACTGCTCATCGTACCAAGTCTTAAGGAAGAAAATCAAAACCATCTGAGTGAGGACATTTTTCTCTGAAGAACTTGTAAAAGAACATTTCAACAGCAAAATAAAAGAAAATAAATAGTTTACTCTTAGCCAACATTTGGCCCTGAAGAAGGCACAATTGTGATGGCTCCTCCAGGCTTTTCTCAAACACATCAAAAATTGCTCTTGGATTTCAAAAGGATCCAGTTACCTTGACAAGGGAAAATCCGATGTCCCTGGTGATATCGGCACATCGTGCAACTCAGCTAAATAGCAGAGGCTAGAAGCAGTTGTTAACCCTCTGCCTCACCATGAAAAATCCCCACATGTACTTCTAGAGTATCCCCCAAAGGGCCTGGAGATGGCGCCTCTTCCCTGCGCCGAGCCCAACTCCTTCGTTTGCATTTTTAAACAGGAGCAGGAGAATGAAACAGATCGAGGAGCTCCTGTCAAAAGGGCACGTTCGGAACACTAAGGATAACTAGCAGGCTTGGACAACACAGGTGTCTTCTCCCTGTGTCTCTGCACCCACGGAACATGGTAAGAGTGGAAAGATTTGTTCTGAGCATTTTTAAAAGTTATTCATAAAACTGGACACATGACTGAAGGCTTTCCCTGACCGACAGATACGTATGCATGCATCCACCACACCACTGACCTCCAATAAGTCAGAGGACTGGATTTAGCATCCTAAAAATAATCAATGGTTGGATTTAAACAAGTCACAAAGACCTTGGTCAATTATTAAGAAAAAGTAGTCTTCTATCCATTGCTCACTTCAGGTTTTTAATACGACTGCTTTTGTGGGATTGCTACAACACCGAAGACCACGAGGCTTTATTATTAGCAGGATTTTAGTACTAGAGTAGGACATCTATGTATTTCCTGAAGGTACCTCTGATTTTACACATGCATTGCCCTTACTCATCACTCCTCTGCAAAGGCTTTACAATGCAGTTACAAACAGGAGAGAGTAGATCTGGACTGGCTTTACCAGGCCCTGTCTCCAGCAGACTGCCTGCAGGGTTCAAGTCCTAATTTTACAGCAGAGGTTCTTTCAAATCCAGCTATCAATATCCCCATAGTTCAGTTTGCCCTTGGCAGAATTCAGCTCCTTGATACTTAGAAAAACCCAGCATATACAGGTGTACATCAAGTATTCCATAGCTCCCAGCTGGGTGAGCAAATCTACCAGTTCTCATAACTGAGAAGAACGAATTTTCTGAGAAGTCAAACACTGAGCACATATGAAAAGTCAAACTGCAGCTTTTTTTCAGATCATAGACCTGATTCCTTACCTGGAGAAACCATTTTCCTTTTCCTTCTTTATTTTTATATCACCAGAAGATGATTTCATCTGAAAAACATAAAATGTAGGAGCTGATTAGCACTGTACAGAGCACATTATGTTTTTCCAACATACAACACAAGGTATTTAATTTGGAGAAGGAACCAAAGGGCACCGTGAATGCATTCATGCCCCGTAGTCCTTAGTGACCTACATGACAGAACAAAAAGGCAATATTTTCTGCAAGTTTTAGTCAATCTGGTATTTTTTGGCCCTCCAATTTTCTCAGCAGATTGGACTTAAGTATATAGCTCATTCTTGCACAGACTGAATGTGATCTAACAGGTTTTTCTCCCTTGTCTCTGAACCCAAGCTCGACAAAGTAAAAAGAAACAGCGGAAAAAACGTGGAGCCGGCGGACACAACTCCACTGAGGAACTGTTTCCTTTGATAACACCTGCAGAAAAAGCCCTTATGAGTTCATATCTAGCACTCCACAAAACAAGTGTCTGGGTTAGCACTGGGATTATTCTCTCCAGGTTGATGAAAACTGGGAAGCACGAGCTACACCTAACCCACCAAGTTGGTACCACTCGACAGGATAAGCCAGACCCATCCTCTTGTCTCTCCCAGAGGAGACACCCACCTTCTCTTCCTTTCTCTTCTCCTTGTCTTTATCTTTGTGTTTGTCTTTGTGTTTCTCTGAGCTGCCATCTTTGTGTTTGGTTTTCTCCTTGTCTTTGTGTTTCTTTTCCGAGGAATCTTTGTGCTCACTGCAAGACAAGAGAGCATGTTTGCAGAGGTGGAACACAAGGAAATTTGACTAATACAGACAATTTCCAGTGGTAAAGAGTCATGTGTTTTGATGATTACAAACCCTAAAAAATAAGGGATCCCCTTAACAGGAAGATCCACCACAGTCTCCTGTCACCCATTATCCATTCTCCTTGGGAGGAAGAGGAACAGGAGGGGAACATACCACAAAACCACGGCTGCCAAGCCTCCACTTCAGGAAAACCGCCATCAACCTGGATTGCTGAGCAAACCCACAGCTGCTACACTTAAAGCTACACATTTTAGGTTAAATTCCCACTGTCTCTGCTTTTCCTCTTTTTCCTACTCTGTGTAAAAGGTCACTGGAATAGAGCCGCCAGTTCCATCAGTGCCCATGTCAGCTTTTGCTCAGACAACAGTTTGTCATTGTAGCAGCTCTCATCTCTGGAACTTCAAGAGAAAACCGCTGATCTCTATTATTCCCAAACAGATGGGAAAACCAGAGCAAACAGGAAATGTGATGTCCTTGTGTTTATGCAAAGTCAAACAGAACAGACAGGAATAATGCTGCAGTCCTCAGTCGGAGCTCTTTCACACACTGTGCTCACCACCACGACCAGCCCAGCTCTGCCAGGCTGAGACAGCCCCATCCTCATGGCCAGAGCCCAATAAAGGTGTTTCCCAGTGAGAACCTGGTCTGACACTACTCTGGTGTTACAGGTAACACTGTTGAGTTTAAACATCTAAAATTTGTAGTCAGAACGGAGGAGAGAGTCCCCTCAAGGAAAAGAAAATCAACCCACTCCCTTCAGATTTTTGAGACATTNAGTCCCCTCAAGGAAAAGAAAATCAACCTTTTTGCTCTGTTTCTACTCCCTTCAGATTTTTGAGACATCTGAGTAAACTTGCATCACATTTTCAAGCTTCTTTATCACCCAGAAAGAAATCTGGCTGTTTTCAAATGAAAATGAGGTTTCTTACCCAATGACTTGACCCTTAGGAGCCAGAAAGTGAGGAAACACTCTCAGGACAGAAATGTCAAGCACTGGCTCAAGGATTAGCAGCAGTGGTGTGGAAGCCAAGCAGCAAGCCTGGCAATTCCAGAGGCCTTCAATATATACATATAAGGTTGTATGGGGTCCCTGGGGTCACCCTGGGCTTTAGCAAGCCAAAGGCACAATCTAAATCAGCATGGCGAGACACTAAGAAAGTTGCCTCCCTCGCACTGGGTGTCCACAGTTTCCCTTATGAGCACTCGAGTCCCATCGCTATTGCTCCCTGGGACACTGCACGAAGCATTACAAAGCTTTACTACGAACAGGCAATTTCCTTATGTCAGTTATTTAAACACTGAAGTGCAAGCCCAAATCAAGCTGGGTGAACACAGCCCTGAAAAACAGCCAGACTGGAATGCCAGGTAAGAGCGTGATTTTTAAAGTTTACCTATTCTTTGAGTCTTCTTGCTATCATAAAAAACAGATTGCAAAAGCGTTGGATGTTTGATGGCTACAGACAGCAAGCAGGACATTAACCAGTTCCTGCCAGGCCTTTGTGTGAGTAAGAGCAAGGGAATCAGTCACAAATACACCAACACACACACACCCAGCTGTGCAACTGCGAAGTCCAGTGTGGATAAATGTACCTGAACCTGCCAAAGGTCTAAATTATTCAAGCTCTGAGCAGCTTGAATAATTAACACACCAAGAAATATACATTCAATAAATTGAATAAACACACTCCAATAAATACACACCAGCCCTCCAAGCCCAAGCATGAAAATCCACATCCGAAGGAAATCGGTATATTCACACACTGTATCAAATTAAGAGATTGGTAGGAAGAGAAACCAGCTTCCTTTTAACTCTCTAGCAACCTCTCCATACAAAATTGTGGAGGAATATCTAAACATCAGAAGGAAACTGACACTTCAGGAATTCTTGTAGCTAGATACACAGCACCACATGTTGTCTGTGAGCAAAGACTCAACAACTGCAGACTATTCTTACCCAGCAGATCGTGTTATGTACAGTGTGCTCAGGACATGCGAGTACGTACACGGAACATCCTGACACTGGATCTCAGAAATCCACGCCATGCCTCCTGCTCTTGCTCAGATTTGTCATCCCAGTTACCCTGTTTATTCATCAGTATTTCAAGCTCAAGGTACTTATTTATTCCTCTGCTCCAACTAGATTCATCGATCGTTGGAAAGCACAGACCCCACATGCTGCTAATAATTATTAAACTTAAGAAAGTCTGGAAATGCTGACTTGGTATCTTGCACTTGTATTTGTATTCTGAGTACCTTATTTGCCAAAGATTTAAGTTTGATAATTGAAGAGGTATGTCAACCTTCATATAATTAAATCAATGTTAGAAAAACCTAATAACATTCAATGTCAGTAATCCATACTCGACCTCCATATATCAATCCAGGCTATGGATGCCCCACCCTTGAAAGTGTTTAAGGCCAGGTTGGATGGGGTTTTGAGCAATCTGGCCTACTGATGGGCATCCTTGCACGGGGCTGGAACAAGACGAGCTTTAAGGTCCCTTCAAACCCAAACCATTCTGTGATTCTAACACACATGAAAAATCATAACAAACACACACAAGGTTCAGACCCATTGTGTTCTTTGCAAGTCTACTTATGTTTGTTTTCTGACTCTTTCTTGTTCTTTTTTGATATTTAAATCCTACCTGAAATAACATGTTTTACTCAGACATTAATTTGCATCTTCAAAACACACTACACACTGTAATCGCTGGAGTTGGTGCCCTAAGGTAAAGTTCTTGGCAGTGCCTGTTGCTTGGGAGTTCGGAATAGCAAAGCCAAACAAAAAACCAGACAAACATTTCAGTTTTCCAAAGCATCACGCATTCTCACTACCAGCCAAAAGCACTGGTTTTCTGTATATGAGCCCTGGGATTTACACAGAGTAGGCTGAAAGGAAATATGTAGATGACAACCTACAATCTGCAAAGATTGAAACAAAGAAAATTCCACTGGCCTACAGAAGTAGTGGAAGTTTTTTTCTGTGTACTGAATGCTTGCAGGCTACAGCTGGAATAAAAAAGTGCAAGAACTCCAAAAACTTCAGCTTGCTTAAGTAGATGCTCAAATAACATCCCTCTTGAAAGAAAGTGGCCACCACTGAAAAGCAGCCATGCAATCTAATCTCATCTAATCTAAACCTCAGATTTTTCAGCACCAGAGCCAGAACCAAGAAGCCTGGACTCCTGACTCAGTCGTAGTTCTTGGTTTTATTTTAGTTCTATTTTTTAATCACAAGACTATCTTTTCCCTTTGCTCTGCAGCAAGCAGTAAATTTCTCACCCAAGCAATGTGGGCTCAGATAACCCAAGGAAACTCTGTCTCCTGTTTCACTCTGTAGCTTCATTTTCCAAAGATCAGCACTGGCAGCTCGGCCCCGAGGTCCCACTGCTGCTGCTCCTGGTGACTGGAAGCAATTCCCTAGAAAAAAATCTGATTTTGTGTGCTACTCCCTCCATGTTAAAAAAAACAAATAAGGCAAAGACATTTCTGTTCTGAGTAGCTTGCTTGCCAGCCCTACGTGTTTTGAGACACTGGACCACAGTGACTTCAACAGCTCAGCCCAAACCCTGGACACATGAACCGGGGAAGGTTTGTGCCCCCCCCCCCCTCCTTTCCCCTGGAGGGATGGAAATCTGCATCTCCCAGAAAAGCTCACTTGAAAGCGAGCTGATAAAGGCCTCAAGCAACAATTATCAGGAGAATAACTTCTTTTTTTCCTCCCGCAGCAAGTTGCTCAGATATTGACTTCAGTCAAGCTGAGCTGCTTTGGTCTTTCATTTGGCTCAGATACGTATGTGAGCCTCCAGGAACACAATTTAACCATCACAGTAATCTCAAAAGAAAAGAGAAGGCAACAGGATGCCATCCTTACCCTGAAGAAGGAATTTCAACCTTCTATCAGAAAGCTATTTCCACACAAACCCTAAAGCTATTATTAGGAAGGACTGGGAACAATTTAAAGATCACAAGTCTGTCTTCCTGGTCAATTCAAAACTGGGAAAAAAATCACTTTTCTTTGGAGAACCAAGCAAAATGGTCTCAAGGCTGCATGCACACTGCTAATTTTATCTTGAATTCATTTTTCAGGGCACTGTGGATCCTTTGTTACCTTTTCTGCACATACCTCTCTGCCAACAAACCAGCTTGGAGTCATGGAAGTAGGACAGCAAATTGTCTATTCCCCGTAAGAGAGAGGGAAGCTTTGGGGGAAGTTTACCTGAAAAGAGGGCAACTGGATCATAATAATTGCTCATTCTCAGCCCTGCTGACAAAGTAAGATCTTCCCAGACCACTGCAGTTGCACCACTGCAACAGCACCGAGTTTTATACCACCTGAATGTTAAACACTGACAAACCTGCACTGTTGGTAAAAAAGTACAGCAGGAGATCAGATCACACTAACAGAGGCAGAAGCAGGGATTACATCATCTACAGATGCATCACGGTACTGGCTTAGCTCAGGCAAAGGCCAGGTGAACAGAAACCCATCTCCTGAAGCACTCCATCCTTTTTGCCATCTTGTTTACTGTCTTTCACTTAGAGATTTAGTGTGAACAGGGACATCCAAAGGCTGTGGAGAGCTCAGGCTGAAGCACACGAAGCAGTAACACACAGAAGAAGCCATTTCCCCTGTAAGGACAGATGTATTTCCCACTGATGATGCCTGCAGGAGGGCAAGAGGGAGGAGAGGGAGAGGAAGGGAGCCCAGGCACCTGGCAGCAGCTGCTCAGGCCTCGGTCACATGGGAAAGTCACAAGTGGAAAGTGTTTCCAAAGAATGGCAGATGTGCAGATCACAGCTTCCTCCTCCACACTGCAACAGCTTCGCAGTAATTTAACACTGCATTCTTCAGGTGCCATTTATGTACGTTAATAATCCCTTCCCAGGCCCTTTCCATTCCAGCTTCAAAACCACAAGCTGGGAAGGATGCTTTATCTGAAGTGTCTCTTATTTCCTCTCTCAGCTGTAATTAGCTCGTGACTGAGAATCTGCTACTGGCGAGCGCCGGAGCCGGCTGCAAGTGGAGCTGTGCCTACTCGGGGGCTGCTGCAGCACAACTGAGGCGTAAAATAACAGGGAGCTGTGATTTTAGTGAAACCTAAAAAACACAATGGGGACAGAGCACAGGTTACGCAGCCCATGTCTCGCTTGACGTAATAAGGTATTAATGGAAACCTGTGATCACATGCAGGCTAACGCACATCAAGGAAGGGCTGCCTGTGCAGGGAGCACTGCCAAAGCAGAAGCATCCCAGGGAAGGACAGGTTTTCAGCCGGCTTGCAGTGTTTTATGGTGTTAGAGGGTGGTCATATAGTATTTACAGGGTACAAGTACACGAGCACCAATGTTTCTGCTGGGTTTCTGGCAATACAACAAAACCTGATTCGTTTTTCCCCAGTGTTGAAAGGCATCTTTTCATCCGTTATCACAGATAACAGATAAAGCCTTCTCAACAAGACGAACACAACAAAAAGCTGGACTAATCGACAGATCAAAATTTTAGAAAGCACAACAATCTTTGTACACGGAGATGAAGACTGCGTTTAGCACATGCCTTCTGTGGATGTGTGAGGACCGAGTACACGAAATAAAAAGCAAAAATTTGTACTACTGGAAAGCAGTGCCACATTAGAAAGCTGATCAAGGTGAACTGTGCACTCAAATGGGCTATAAAAACAAACCCACCCACGCTGGAGAATAGCAGATGCTGAAGTCTTTTTATAAAATTGCCTTTTCTCCTACGTCAGGCATCTCTGTGTCTTCCTGCCCCCAACACACACCATTCCGAGCAATTCAGGATCATGCAATACACCAGAGGAGGTGTGCAAGAAGTCTGAACAGAAATTCATCTTCATCCATCACTAGGAAATGCCTGGAATCTGTGTTTTTCCTCGCAAAATCATAAATCTTAGAAGATGCCAGTGCAAATCGGGTCTGCAAATCCCGTATGTGCTCCACCCCTCGGTTCATCTCAAGCTGTGATCACAGGAGATTTAGTAAATGGAGGGAATATGCAAAGTGACAGAAGCCTTTCTTCCTGCAGCTCGGATGCTTGTCCTGCTGACAGCACAGATCAGTGGTGCGGGAGGAGCCTCCTCACTCCTCTTCCCTGTCACAGCCATCTCTGCTCTCCTCAGGCTCCTGGCAGCCCACACTCCACGCTCAGAGCCCAGGACACCTGGCAGACACACACCTGTTCCTGCCAACACTTCTAACCTGATCCCTAACAAATCTTGGCTTCAAAGGGACCCATTATTCCATTATCTTACATGGTATACTTGTCTGAAATGTTTAGCTCCCACAGATCTGAAACCTATCGCCACACAGGATTTGGTTCATTTTGATTTTTTAATCACTGACATTTATACTTGGGATTTTTGTTCGGAGATCGGGAAGTACAGGGCTGAGAAAAGGAGTAAAAAAACCCCACTTTGCTAACAAGCAATCTTGATCAAGCAAAGTGGGTTTATTCTTTGATATGGACTGTTCTTAAGTGGTCTTTGCACCTTCTTTCCTTGAGGGGTGACAGGGAAGGTCTGAGGCACTCAAATATTCTCTCCCAGTTTACTACAGCTGTAAATGAGTGGTTAAGACAAGACGTGTCATCTTGTGAGTGGGAGAGGAGGAAAGCAAGAACCAAAATTAAGGAGTTCTACATACCACTCCACACACTTCTGTCATACGAAATCAAAATTGTCTATTTTAGGTATTTTTGAGACTTATCTTGGCAGTTTAGATCCTTCAAAGTCGGGATACAGGAAACATTTATTCTCCTGCACCAGAGTTGTTCTCCCTTCTTGATGCAGGTCTTATTTTAAAAGCCTTTTTTAAGTACAGGACAGGAAATGAAACTGTCAAACTATTACAGACAGACACAAAAATGATCTGCTTCAAACACAACCACACACTGCTCTTCACTGTGCTTCTCAGAATGCAATCAGGGACTCTTCACACACCACCTATAAAATGTCACAGAGGTACAAATCAGGACTCCCAGAAAACAATGGCTTGGATTTCTGCTAAAGCACAATTCAACCTCTTTGAAAACTGCCAAAGATGCAACGCAGCTTTTGCACCAACACAGAAGCTTTTCTGAAATACAGAGTGGATTTTCTGAAGATTTACATGCAATTCTATAAATCTAAGATAAAACTTTTCTAAAGAATTAATTTACAGCCTTTTATCAACTGCTTTCAAAATTCCCCACACAGGTAAAAAACATCGAAAAAAAAATCAGTCTTGTTACCCTGAGAATTTTTTCTTTGATTTCTAACAGATTAATGGCTATTTTTCCACTGTCGAAAGAGAAACTTCAGTACAAACAGGCAGGTTGCTTTTGATTTAGCAAAGAAATGTTTAAATTCCAATTATTTCTATAAAATGTGTTAAAAGTCAGCTGGTTTTACACATCTACAGCAGTGTAGTGCTGCGCACAGCCAAGCACAAAACATTCATTTTTAAGGCAGCAGTTTAGAAAGGCAGGAAATACACTATAGAAAACCATGGCAAGGTGAGCTGACAGCCTGGGGGAGTGAAGTCTCACCTGAGGGACAAAGCCTTAGTGTGTGATCTCTCCCAAAAAACAGACCTTGACCAAAACCCCTGCACATGAATGCACTCAGCCATCCGCCACAGAGGGGCATCCTGTCAGGGGAGCCAGAGATGCAGCACACACTGTGCTCACAGGACAAATGAACACTTAATAGGGACAGGAAAACAACTGGGAGCATCAGGCACAGCGCCCAGAAAACATGATGCCTTCCTCACAGGGATTGCAAGACAACACAGCCCAGAGGAAGCACTTGAAGATACAGAATGATTATATATCAGCTCCTGAGCTACACCTCACAAAACATTGCAGCCATTCTATTTTCTTGCCACTGTTTTGGTATTTATTGTTTACAAAATCAGCTGTGTCAGCTTCATGTTATGAGTCATAATTAGTTCTTCCAGTTAAAAAACACACTGACCATTTCCAACTCCTACACAAATAGAGACAAATCATTCATGAATTTGGATATTTAAAAGATAGAACTTGCATTACTCTTCAAAGGGATGTACTCTGCTATGATTGCAGAAGAATGGCTCTTCAAGCGAAGCAATGAATACTGGAAATTCAAGGCAGTCAGTTTTGGGGTGATTCCTGATGATCAGAAAAATGGAAACCAGAAATCTAAGTAAAATGCGAGCAAAGAAGAGGGCAAAGAATGTGTCCAAAGCATTTAATCTTTCTTGTATAAGCCAGTAAATGCAAGTTATTTGGCCTAGATTTTTTTCCCCCATCAATCACTTACTTAAAAAAAAAAAAAAAAAGACACATTATGGAACAGTAGGCTTGTGTAACTTCTCAAAAGGTCACAGAAAATTCAAATCAAGTGTGACCCCAATAAAACAAACCCGCTGCTCAGCACAGACTCTCTCTTACTTTTCAAGCTCCTTTTTAATAGAAAACATTGTTAACACAAGCTTTTTTGTTCCTATTTGAATTGTGTTATCACAGTTACACAGCAATTGGTTAATACACTTGCCTGCCCACAGCATAAACACTTTCTGTCATTCACCAAGAGTCACAGCAGAAACTTACCCTCCATGGACTGTTTTTGCAAGTTCTGGTGGCAGTGTAGGCTCCATGGCACTTGTGTCTCAGGAGTTACAATGAGGAAAACTCCTCTGAGTAACATCCTATGTGTGTTGGACTTGCCTCGTGCTCCACCACAGCAAATTGTCACACAGAGCTGCACATACTGGCTCCTGCCCCTCACAGCCTAGGCTTGGCCAGCAACTGGACTGTGGAATTCACCAACTCAGGAGCTACAGACTCTCACAGTGGAGTTAAGGGTTTATGCTCATTGTGGGTGACATGGCAAGGGACTGCCATCAAACACCTTCCCCATACATGGCAGTGTAGTGTGCAAATCACATCAGACAAACCAGCACACATTGCTCTAAAACTCATCCTCTAAGCCAGCACAAGTTCATCACGCTGCCTCACAGAGTTGAAATAATCAGCCACTGTGGTGGCAGGCCAAGTACATCACCATCCTTCCAGAGACCACCTTCTACTCATGGGAAGACTTAGTAGCCACATGGGGTTCACTATCCTAAAGCTGTGGGTTTTACAGCAGCATGGAAAGAACTGCACATTTCTGATGAACAACTAGAACGACACCTAAAATATTATGAACAAAACTGATCAATCTGTGTGAACATGGGGTTGAACTCATTTTCAGCACCTTTAACAACAGTAAGCCATGATAATCCTCTATACATCAGCATTGGCTCACCCATATGGAAATGCAGACGATGACAAAAATTATGCTTTAAAGCACCTGCACTCACATAAACCACACTCAAAATGGAGCAGCTCCCATACTCATTTGTTACCAGAATTATTCTTGTATGACTGCATGTGCAAAGATGTTATAGCCTACAAGGATTTCATTGACTTTTTCCTCACCTATTACTGTGCTTGGACTTTTCCCGGTCTTTTTCCTTGTCCTTCTTGTGCTCTTTGTGCCGGTGTTCTCGGTCTTTGTGTTTATCTTTGTGTTTGTGAGAATCTGCAAGCAGAGAGGCAAAACAAAAGAAATTAAATTGAGGGGAAACTCCACACCTCCCTTGTGAACCTCTACATTTTTCCCCACCCCATACTAGTATTTCTGTGATTCAAAATCGGTCACAAAAGTCTTCGTTTCAGAGGTCTTAAATGGATTCATTGTTCCTGCAGCACAAGTTAATTCGTCCTGGCAACAGCTGCATTTGCATGGTCTTTATTTCAATGACCTTTAAATGGTTTACAGACCTTGAAGAAATGCAACCCTTCCATTCCCTAGGTATGTATGGCTGCAGCCTGGCTTTCTATGCCTTCAAGTATCTCATGTCAAATACATGATAAGGATACAGCAATAAAAAATAAAGCTGAAGTGTTAGGCCTGCTGAATCCCAGAATTCAGGCTGTTACTTCCACAAATATTTATGTCGGACAAAACATCCCTCCCCTCTTCCCTCTCTGAATTAAAACAATGTTATTCTTAAAGCCAACAGCACACGACATGACAGGCAGGCAGCAAGGAAAGCAGGAAGTAATGGGGGAAGATGAAAATAAAGGGTGAAAAGAGAATTAGGAATTCTTTCCTCCTGTTTCTCTTCTTCAGGAAGACACCACCTCCCTCTGATAACAGCCCCACCAAGAACACCCAACCTGACGGCTGTAATGAGTCGTGTTGGTGTCACCCGCCTACACAGGTTAGGGCTGGACCCAACTATGTGACAGGTCAGAAATTGAGGTGGCACTCAAGTGAATCTGCATGAACACAGTAATTTTATTGCTATCCGTTTCTACTCTGAGTGACATTTCCCATCCTCAGTGACAACTTCGCTGTATAAAGTTCTTTAAAGCACCAGGGAAATGGATTGAGCATGGAAAGAGCAACACGGTTGAATTGTAAATAAACCTATTTACAAGCATTTTTAGGTCCATAAATGTTCCTTATAAGCAGATTAAAAGGGAGCTGAGGCTGAACTAGCACCTCAAACCTGCCTTAAGAGGCACTGTCATTTACAGTCAAGGTCAATATGATGTTGGGAGTAATGTGTGCATATCCAAAGACTCCCCTCAGGGTTTTGTTTTGAACGTGCTTCTCAAAGCAACCAAAATGAAGTAGGCTCCCCAGAAAGGCTGTGTTGGCTTTGGCAACTGTTTTCAGACACCAGTGCTAGAATTTCCATCAGACATTTCGGATGTAAAGTATTAATACTTAATTAATTGCAAAGATGTCATGACTCCAAAAAGGCTCCTATTCCTGCACTAATAATAGGAAACTGCAACAAAAGGATTTTGTGACTTTCGCTGTCCCATGGGAAATGCACCACAGAGCCAGGAACAAGCCTCATCCTCCTGACTCCAAGTCTTTCACCACAAATTCATTTTCCTCCATAACTGACACCAGCTCTTGCAACCTCTAAACATTCAGATGGATTTAGTGGAAACATACCCACACTCACTTTCCCACAGAACACGATTTTAACCTATTGCTTTTTATAAATAGTTTCAGGTATTGCTTTCAGACACCTGCAGTAAGACAACAGAAACCAGCATGGCACTGCTGACATTTAGGTCTCCAAATTGCCTTCTGCACTTTTCCTCCATCCTCCTGAACTTGGCCATGCTTCCCGGTGGTTTGGTGTACACAGCACACACATTCAAAGCACAAGACTCAGTTTTCTATAATTTGACACACAGGCACATGGCAGGTTTGGTGGAATATCTGGTGTTACAGCATAAAGCACCTAAGAGTTTTCAAGTACCTAAAAAGCAAAATCTTCCCCAGCAGGCAGGGTTTACAGGCATCTCTGGCACACTGTGTGGGGACCGGACACCCACACGCTCTGAACTGCCAAGAAACAATTTCTCCAAACCCTTCTTCCCACCAGGACAACACACATTTCACTGGCAAAAATGTTTTTGCAGTACATTTCACACTTATGATTCTTCAGTTCAGCCAGTAGCTGGAAGCTCAGGCTGTTTGCAAACTGCCTGGGGTTTATCCCACGCCACAGAGAGTTTACTCACTGCTTCCCGCAGTGAACAGCCAGCTATTTACACTTGATGAATAGGTAAATCGCGAGAGAAACCATCCTGGTGCTATACATAGAACTATGGGCAGTCACTGTGTAACACACTTGCTTTTTAGGGAGGCACATACCAACACAGAATCAATTTGTTTCTACCAAGCAATTGATGGAAAACGTGACTGTGCTCAGTGCTGCTCTCTTCAGAGCTTAGAACCACAGGATGGCTTTTCACAAAAAAACACCAGAAAACAGAACAGTTTACCTTGATCACCATATTCCTTTTCAAAGGACTTGTGTTTTACAGCCGAAATTAATAATTGCTCTTGCAAAGCCATTCCAAGGCTATACCCTGGAAATGCTGGAGTTTGACATCTAGTTCCTCAATCCGTGACTCTGATAACTATGATTTGGTATTTTCAGACCATTAAGGCAGAAAAAAAGAAGTCCTGACCAGTTAAACTAGCTATGCTTGCTAGGATTTGTTGCCAGACAGCTTTCCTTTGCTGTCTACCAAAGGAAGACAAGCAGGAAGGTGTTTCTAGCACCGCGGTGTTCTGGCTCAAAGATGGCCACAGTGGCTGGAGAACAGGAGGTTGTGCACAAGGTCTCAAAAGCAGAAGGGAAAATATGTCAAGGTAGAGAGGTATTTGGTGTCTCCCACTATGGACAACACTTCAAATTTAGTACTTCCATGGAGGTCTACCTCCCAGGCATGTCTCCCAAGAATTAAATTATTCTGGAATATTTGCCTAGTATTCAGACTCCATGGCTTTCTGACACAATGCCAGGAAGTAGGTTAAGAATGAAGACTTCAAAAGAGTTTATTAAATAGTCTTGAAATGACACATGCATGTCTTCAGAAGGCATTAAAGCTCTTGGTCTTTCTTTTGTTGAGGGTGGAGCTGGATGAAGTTCAGGAGACGATCATTAAAAAGGAGAGAATTCTCTTTTTTTTTTGCATTCTACACTATGTTTTGTTCCAGACTGGCTTCATCTAGGAGTCCAAGCTGATGGTGGATGACAAGACACAAGAAGTTTGGCCCTTGTACTCCCATTTGTGTACCCACTTCCCAGGAACTGATGCAGCATCACCTCTGACTGAACTACAACGAATGAACTACGACTGAATTGGGAACGCGGCCACCTCACACCAAACCTCATCAGCACAGAAGCAATCAACAGGAAGCGCCCCTGTCTGTAATGCATCTTCCTTGATATATTTAGCATATTGATTCCTAGAAGACTCTTCCAGCCTCCAGTAACTCTCTCTCAGCTTGCAGCTGATTAGCACTTGATCAAGTCCAACCTCACATCAGCTACAGAAAGATGACATGATCACACATTCAGACTTGTTTCCTGCCTTTTACGTCTTCCATTAAGTGTGTCTGTTCCCTTCAACACTTAACAAGGACATAAGTACTATTCCTTCTCCAAGAACATTAGCAAAATCCACTGTCTACTGTGAACAAAGTTCAAACCCCCAAATGGTAACACGATATTTAAATATTTCAGAAAATGCAGTTTCTCTTCAGCATCAAGGTTACAGTGGGGACAGGGGTTATGCTCACTGGGCAAGGATCCATTACCCCTGAGGCTTTGCCTTCAGTATCCTCTAACCCAAACAGAGCTTTTGGCATCCCTTCTGTTCTAGAAAGCTTGATGTCTCTGGCACTGGATCTCTGTCTGTTAATGCTGAGCCTGGTACATCTCCAAAAGATTACCACAGTCCCTGTACTATTCCTGCCATTCCCCTCTACTTCCAACAATCACGAGCAGCTCTGCATTTTTGTACATTGATTCATCTTTTAAACTCTGTTAGATTACAAGGACGCTGGTTTAAGGGGGGGAAACTCTAAGCACTGCTGGTCTGTGTGTCTGTGTTGTTTCCCCCCCCCTTGCCTTCACTCCAGTGCTGAGTCTCCGGGGAAAGGCTGAGTCATAACCCTATTTGCAATACTTGTATAATGGTAGGGCTGAACAGGGCAGTTTTACTCTTTATCCAGGAACGGAGCTATAAAAGGTCAGGCATTTTTGACTGCAGCATGGCAAAAATAGGGATGAAGTCTAAGAAAGCCTTTTCCAGCAGGGAGTTGTCACCCGGAGAAGACGAGTCCCAAGGAATACCAAAGGTGAGCAGTCCCCTCCCATAATGAAAACAACCCCTGGCTTAATTAGTCTAGTGACAAAACAATTACGTGGGACTGTGCTATTTGAATTCATGAGCCGAATTAATTTGTTTTAAAAACACTTTTGAACAGCCGTATTTCCACAGCTCCCAAAACACTACTTACATGTCACAATCAAGAGAAGTTGGGCTACTTCCTACATTAATAGTTCAGTTTTGACAGCAACTTTTCTAATAAAATACTGAAATCAGAGATGGGCTTAAATTCTTTTATGTCCAATCAATACAGCTGTCAAGAGTATGCCTGGCACATGATACAGGATGCTACAGATGCCGTTTTATCCCACTTCCACCACATACTTTTATGCCACCTTCCATCATTTTGCACTAGAATAATTTTTTTTCCCCCCCAAGAACTGAGATAAAAGATGTGAGCGCAATCTGGTCCCTCCTCATTTCTTCCAAATTAAGCGAGACAGCTGCCAAATTAACACCTGGTAACCTCAATTTCTGGTCAACAGTAGCTTTTCCAGGTAAATATTAGTCTTCCAGATTTGCTGCCTTTTGGTTCACCCTATTCTAAGTTTTTGTGGGAACAATTTGAATAGCTCATTAACCTGCTTACGAAGAGGTTTCTCTGCTCTTCTAAAATGTTTTACTAGATTCTGGGGACAAGGACTTCTTGTATTTTCTTTCAGGTTCCAGCAACATCCCAATTTCTTTTCCTCTCTTTAGTCAGCCTAGAAATACCTTCCTGCTGTGTATGCAGGTATTTTATCTGTCCGAAGCTTCATTTCAACACTTGTCCACACTCAGGTCCAGAAAAGCGATTTACACTTTCTGGACTCTTGAGATCGAAATCTGTGCCCAGATCTGAGGGCACAGAAGGAAAAATTCACCATGTTACCAACTGAGGAAAACCTTTTTAACTTCTTGTTACTCCAGTAACACTTCTGCTTCACAGGAGCGGCTGAAATTTCTGCCCTGAGTTAAATCCAACACCTCAGCGTTAGTTATGCGTTACATGAGAAGCAAACAAGCTCTCAAGGCTTTCAGGATCGCTGGTGTGTACGAGTATTGTGCTCCCTCTACTACTCAGCCTGAAGGATGAGCAGGAAGCCCTTTGCTACCAGCACAGAGGACATAAATGATGAAACCATCAGGGTCTTTTCAGCCTCTCTGGAAGGGAGATGAGTCTTAAAAAAAAAAGACTTCTCCAGTTCCACTGCTAAATTATGCAGCGGAAAGGGAGGTAATTCTGTAACACTGGATTAGGTTCAAAACCTGGTCAAGTTCACAAACTGCCACTGGGTTGGTCCGTTCTCAGCTGAAACGCCACCTCAAAGTAAGATCATGTACTACACAACAGCTTTTTTTACTACTTAGGCTGATTTCCTTCTCATCGGTTGTGATGCAAGAGTAAGCAAAGGAAAAAGTCACTGCGTGGCCTAAATGAAACAATTCTGTTGATTCCCACCCCCCAGCCCACCTCACCTAAGTTGTCATCTTAAAACTCAGATTATCAGAAAAACGTTTCTTACTTTCGAGTTACTTAAATCTCAATTTCTTCACCATTTCTTTTGCCAAATCACATTACTTTTAAATTTTCAACTTCTTATATATTGGAAATAAAGACTATTATTCTAATTATTATGGTTCAGTTGCTGAAATAATGCCAGGTAGGGCTGCGAATGTTTGAACATGTGAATGTAGTCCAAGGTGTCTAAAACATTATTCATATTCCTGGCAAAGACCATGTACTTTTGCCCTTGGCATCAGATCAGAATGCTTTAGTGTTGCACGAACTGTTACAATATACAGATACCACCAGCAAGTAGAAAGAGCGTAACATTCAGTCCTTACCCAAGATCTTTAACACAGATAGTGACAGGGTTACAGCAGATTACCTAAACAGGCAACAGTAATCCCATGTGTAAAGGTCACTCAATAGGGTTGTGGTCAACTTATAAATTTCACCTGGGAAAGCAACCACTGCACGTGGATAAAAAAACCCATTTGCAGACCCCATATGGCTCAGCACATCCACCATATGGAGAATGTGGCATGGTCTGAGGGGATCAGGGCCCTCACTGGCAGGTGATAACTCTGGATGAGTCATCTGACTTTACAGGTTTTAACAGTTTTAAAAGCATCCCAAATAATCCGACCTAACTAGCCTGGAAGAGGTTTAAGCTTTTCTAAAATATTTGCATTCCAGTTAGAGGAAGTCACATTATGATCATGGTGTTCCCGTAATTGATTGCACAGCATTTCTAGACTTTATCTGAATGGATTGACATTGCTGCAGTCCAAGAGCTACTGGACAAAAACCAGAGCTGCATTCAGGAATGGGAGACAACACCTTTCCCAATAAAGCAGGGCAGACAAAGAAAACAGAACTGCAGGTATAAAAGATACAGAAAATGAAGAACCTCTCTGTGCAGCTACAAGTGTCAAAAGCAGAAAGCCATAGCCAGAAGGCATTGTTAGGAGAGATGATGGTATTGTGGATGATACATTGGAGCAGAAAACCATAATCCAAAATAAACTTCCCATGTGACAGTGGATGTGTCACTTACTGGCCCTATTTACACAACTACGAAGTACATGTGAAACATTTACCCTGGAAAGGGACGGCAGGTCTGTTTGTTGTGCTGGTTTATTTCCTCAATAACTCACTGCAAAACATTTGGAATCCTGAAATGAGTGACTGAAACAGTGAGACCATGATTTGAGTGCCCCATAACCTAAGCCTGAAATTCAATAGCAGAAGGAGGATCTCAGTTTTCAGTCAAGAAGGGAAAGAAACTACAATGAAACCGAAGCAAGACTGGCTTCTGCTTCCTCATTTAATAATGCCACGCTTAATGGCACAGAGATACATTTCAAAGGCAACTTGACACAAACAACTTTATCACTGTTTACAAAGATACCTCCACAAGCATTGCTGCAGAAATGTAAATCCTTAAAATCTGTCTTGAAGTC
This sequence comes from Pitta sordida, assembly GCA_013390025.1. NCBI lineage: Eukaryota > Metazoa > Chordata > Aves > Passeriformes > Pittidae > Pitta > Pitta sordida. Next base: position 317,020 of record WEKX01008672.1, on the reverse strand, counting down.
GAATTTAAATGAAATTAATTTACTGTGTTATCACAAGCTTATTTCACTTCAGGTGTCTGGTGTGGCAGTTCAAGGGAGGCACTTCAGCAGTGCCCACTGTTTCCATCCATAAACCAGATAAAATCTGAATTTTATAGTTTACTTCAAACAACTAAACTAACTTTGACTAAGCACTAAGGGAACACACAAAACAGCCGTTCATTTTGAAGCTTAGATCTGCAGTCATTCATTTTCCAATCATACAAAGGAAGAAACGGGAAAAAAAAAAAGCAGCAAAGTTCACAAAGGGAGCCTCAAGAAGCACAGCAGAACAACCGGTTTTTCCTTTCTAAGGCAGAAACTTTGGTGGAGTTTTACTTTTAGTAATAGAGCGCATTTTTCCTTTTTCTAATGGCTCAGATGAAGAAATAAAGCACAACTGAATTTTCCATTTATTTTCCAGACATTTACTCCAAGACAAAACCTTTTCCGGGCTGAGCCAGAATGGACCACACCACATGGTAATCAATTCTGACAAAGTTTCAAAACTTAGTACTTTTGACAGAAACAGAGTAAAACTAGTGACCTTCCAACCCCTCTCCACACTTCGACAGTTACTTGAGACAAGAGATACTACAGGGCCAGACAGAATTATGTCTTTTGCCTTAAAAGGACTGTTCTGGGAAACATGGCTTCAGAACAAGACAGACCCCTTAGTTGCTGCATTCTTCATTAATTTTGTAATTTGAAAGCCCAGTATTCCTTGCATAGAATAATAGAGAAACAGAGAAAGAACAGAGAAAGAAGAAACCTCAGTGGCGAATCCTGATGGGAGAATCCAGCCAGATGATGGACAGAGAAAAAATAACTGTCTTGGGCCATTCTCTGCCCTTTAGAACAGCTCCACCAACTTCTCAAGGAGTCTACTTATGCCCCAGTAAAGTTTTAGTATCCAAGGATATTATACAGCTTTTGAAAACCACGAAGTTTGCAAAACAAGAACAATGCACCTTTTGCTCCACCAAAACCCCAGGGCAACTTCAATCTACAGAAGAGAGGCGAAACAATCTGACAGCTCTGCCAACAGGGAGAGCACAGACCAAGGCAATACACTTGTTCATCCACCCTAAATGTTAAAAACTTATCACAGAGAGGTTAAAGAGGCCAGGAAAAAAACCTGACTGATCACTCCTATCTTGTGTGACTGAAGCCTCTGGGACATGAAGTTAACCTGAAGCAAATGTCACTGCTGGCATTTCATCAATCTCACCCAGTGCGGAGAAGCTGGGGAGGTAAAGCAAGACATGCTCCAACAGCCTCTTCAGAAAAAGAGCAGACAACTCTTAGTGCATCTGTTTTGACCTCCTCTTCAAATTTTTTTCAGCCATGCTGGATTAATCCCTTATTTTCTGTGCACCTCATTTTTTCACCTGCTGGGGACATACTGCTAATACTTTGTGAGCAATTAATGCTCAAGCAATTGAGATAGGTGGGTGGTACAAAGGGGATACTGACCTTAAGAAACTGCTACACTACGAGCATTTTGCAGCAAAACAACTAACGATGTAGACAGCAGCAGTGAGTTTAATGACTTGTCAGCAGCTTTTACTGAGGCTCTTCTCAGAGGTGGCACGTTCACATACGCCTGTTCTGCAGCAGATCTTATTTACTGTGTAACAAATGCGTAAAATCACTGCAAGTAAAATTGCAGTGGACAATATTACACAAAGGACATGTCCAAGGAAGCCTTATAAAGCATGAAAATACACGTTTGATCAGCACAGAAAGGCTAAATTAATAGCTGCTTCTTACGCATGCCAAAGGGTTTCCAACCGAGAGGCAACAATGAAGTTTCAATCCATTATTTGCATTCAAAACCAAAAAAAGTTCCATGTGAATACAAACATGTGTTTCCAGGGATTCCCAAGATGTAAAACATTCTCCTGTAATTGTAGAAATAAGAGTCAAGAGACTGAAACCCATTAGTATGTTTCCACTAACAAAGCAGAATAAAACAGAACAGCAAATTAAAACTTCAGGGAAATGACCAGCATCAGTGAACAGCTAAAAATGCTGCTGTGCTGGCATGAGAGAGAGGAGAGGCCAGAGTAGCCTCCTACGGAAGCAAGAGCGAAGCCATTCTTGTGCCTAATGCTATTTATTCTTATAAGGCTACACTATTTTATGAGTGGAAGCAGTTCTTTTCCATCGCCTCCACCATTAAGAATACAAATTCCTTGCCTTCCCTTACTAGGACAGAAGTAGTTTCAGCAACTTTTTCCTATTCCTTTATGAGTCTACACCCACAAAAACAAAGTTGCTGCATGTCCATCTTTAAAGAAGCAGCAACACTGAAGATACACTTTTGCCTCCAGTTTTAACAGTCATGGCCCTTTACTTGGGCACATCAGGAGGTCAGGATGAAGCCCAGAGCAGGGAGGACGGAAAACAAGGAGGAACTAGGGAAAACAGGCTTAATTGTAGTCACCTCTAAGGTTTCAAAAGCCCTATTGCAGCTCTATCAGCTAATACACAAATACACTGGACCGGTATCCTGGAGGACTAACAGGTTTGTGTAAGGACATCCAGTGAAGATGGCTGAGGAGAAACAGCAGTTACAAAGCAACTCACAGAAAAGTTCTGATGAAGTACTTGTTACAGGCAGGTTCCTTGTGGATTCTGGATCTATTAATACTAAAAAACTTCTACCGCACCATCTAATCTCAGGCTTTTCCAAATTCTCAACCGTTTCTTTCTGACTGTGCAAAATGCAGTTAAAATCACCGGCATGGCAGGATGGAAACACTTGCTGGGAAAGCCTGGGCAATTTTTCACAAACCAGTCTGGCACCCAGGGGTGTCAAACTAGTTTAAAATTATGGGAAAAAGGTAAAATTTCAGGGCATTCAAATAGACAGTGCAAGGGGGACTAATCCTATTTTCAGAGTTAGAAACCAACCTTTAGCACAGATCCACGGCTTAGCACAGAAACTGTCACGCGGTGCTGTCACACAGAATCGTTTCTCAGGAAGAGACAAAGGGAGGGATGTACCCACCACACCGAGGGAGGGATGTGCCCGAGATGGAGACAAAAAGAACTGCCCAGGGTCACCCACGAGTTGCTGAAGAGAAAGAACATGGGGCACTCACCTCTGGAGAACCAGAACAGAAGGTGAGCAAACAGGGCAATCCCAACATTTACAGCTCCTTTTAGACTTCGGAGCTATTAGTGACTGCAGGAGATAACCTATCCCTTACTTGAACATTATCTAAAGCAAACCCTTTATTTTATTAACCCTTATTTTTCTGGTTTGCAGGAATGCTTTTCCTTAAGGAGTTCTTGGCTAACGATTTGGTCTGCAGAATTTTGGGAACAACACATCGCTCTCCATCAATCCCGTCTCATGAATGACGTGCAAACCACGGTGAACAAACACCCAGCACAATTACACTAAAGATAATTTTTGCCCTTTGGCTGCTTCCAAGCTCAGAGAACCTCAGCTTACACTCAGCTGCAGCACAAGAATCAAGCCCAGATCTCAAGGGAGTTGTGCAGTGACTGCTGCTGCCTCATTGCCGACACAGGTAAGTGGCTGAATCACCTCCACGAGATTTCTGGCGAAGAACTGCCCCGGGAACAGCTCTGAGAGTTACTTCAGCAGACTGGGTCAAGTGCAAAGAAAATCTTTTGGTGCAATCTGTCACAACTTCACACTGCAGAGAACTTCATGTTCCGTACTCCATCCGCAGACTGAGTCAGTGCCCCCAGAACAAGCTCTTTCCGCCTCCAAATGCTCTTTATACCATCATTAGACTAGAAAGGTGCAAACAGCACGATTTGTGATGCAAAGTCAACAGCTGATTACTGAACGCAAACTTACAAGGTGAATCGGGAGAAAATCGGGGCAAACAACTGCAATTCCTAGTCATTAGAGAGGATAACAGAAACCTATTAAAAAATAGGTTGATATTTCCATGAGTAAGTTTCAAAACTGCATTAGACAACAGGAAAACTGTGTTGTCAGGAGTAATTACACTGTGATGATGTCAACTAGAAAAACATGTTCCTTTGCTGGCTGTGTAAATCACGGCTGTCTTGCATTCACTGAAAAGAAGTTTTTCGTAAAGACAACCTGAAATTCTGACCATTCCTCAGCACAAGAGTGATGAACCAACAGAGGCTCACACAGAGCCTGTATTCACACCAACACCACACGAGGCTGATGTGTTTCACTGTCCTGAACTGGACTCAAAACAAGGGCTCTCCCCGAGCAAAAATTTTACACGAGATCAAAAAAAACCCCAAAAGTAGTTGCACTGAACTGCCTCTCCTGCAGCAGTGGATGCCTGGCCTCTGTCAGCAGCCAGGATCACACACAGTTTATGCACAAGGGAGTGGTACATGCTCAGCGTCCTCAGGGGAGAGGCTCTAATGGCATTTGCTCAAAGCCTTTCATTAAGCATCCCTTGATAATTGGTGTGGCTTTGGCCAGTGCTGGTCTCCCCTGCTTGTTGCAGGGAAGAAAGACTTAAGAGGCAGCACCCTTGGGATAAATGTAAGGCCTCTGCAATGCTCGGTTTTAGAGTGTAAATTGAGTCTGCAACACAGAGAAGTGCTTGGTAGAAGCTTTAAATCATCTCTGCCAAGTTTTACACACTGGAGTCAGATTACTCTCCTACTATTTGTTTAATACCATTCCTATTAAGTTGAACCGATGGGATAAGCATGGCCCAAGTCCTAGAAAAAGACTGTTTCGGAAGACCAAGCTTATTATCACACTCATGCTGGTTCCTCACTGTAGGACAACTCCCATGCTGATCCCAGGTGGGTTTTTTGGTTGGGCTTTGGTCGGTTGGTTGGGTTTTTTTCAAGTATAAGGTTGCACTGGATGGATACAGCTCGATTTCACATCTGTCCCCATTGTGAGTGAGTTAAGTCATCACTCACTCACTACAGGCCAATTCCAGCAGAGTCTGCAAGTGTCTTATCACCAGAGCCTGCCTTGCCACAAGTCCCTCTCCCAAGTCAAGGGAGGAAATGCAATTCCCCTGCCTTAAGTGGACATTACCATAATTAACACACAAGAAGAAACCTGATTCCAGCTAAAACACACAAGAAAATAAACAAAGGTAAATGTTTAATGACAGTTGAGATTTCTCACATACAACTGGACTCCGGAATCTTCTAAAAAGGAAGGGAAGGAGGACTTAGAAGGAAGCATCAGCACAGTGGTGCAGGACACAGCAGGTTCAAAATATGACTGATTGCAATACTTCAGTAAGTACAATTCCTAGATACAGTGCACTAAATTCCACTGGAAGTCTTCAATTGACATCAGTAGACACAAAATGTTACTTTCAGCCACTGATTTTAATCTCTTCATGCAGCTGTAATCTGTTTATTTTGTTAAATCCAGGCCAAATCTCTCTAGCTGGCAATTGTTAAATCTCACCAATAGAGACACCTGAATACAAAACCTACTGACAGAGGATAAAAGCCTGTGGTTACATTATTATGCATAATACACACCTAACTTCTTCAATTTAAAAACTCTGTGCAGGGAATTATTAGTTTGGTGGGGGTGGGGGTTCTGGGGTTTTGTTTGTTTGTGGGTTTCTTTGAACTAATCTTTGGAGTCTTTGGATGGAACACACAGCCAACATTTTCAGATTCCACCTTATGCAAAACTCAAATCTGCCTTAAAGGCGACATGACGGGGAGAAAACATTTATGGGATTTGGTTCACATCTAAAGTCTACTAAAACAAAGTAAGCACAGTCCTTAAAAACTGAACTGCATCAATTGCTTCTGGTTACCTTGCTACTCAGTTTTAAGAGCAGTTCTTCCCTTACCTAGGCAGAAAGAACCAGATGTTTAAACAGCCCTCTCTCTCCTCCTTACAAATGTCCTCCACTACTTCAGTCACTACATGTGCTGTTTAAACTGAAGGAAATATGCTGCCGGTGCAGAGTGTCATCAAAAGTTCACTTATCACTGCACTTCAAACTGCAAGTGCTTAATTAATGACTGCCATCATAGCAGAGGTTCTGCTTTATGACTGCCACACGATCACATTCTCTACTTTTCAATTTTCTGAACATGAAACCTAATGTTATTAAAATAATTTTAAGAGGTTGAATGGTGAGGGGGGTAGAAAAGTGCTTAAAAAACTGTGAGAGCTACAGAGGCAACCACAGAGATTCAAGACTGTCATTCCTCTGTAATATAACCCAAGGTAAGAAAACCAAGTTATAAAGCTTATTTTCAGGAGGATGCCAATGGAAAAACTAAGGAATATTTCTTTCCACTTGATTATTTGACAGCAGAAATAGGCAAAGGAAACAAGATGAACATCTAAGGCTATTTGCAATTTCTTAATTTATTCCTGAATGACTCAGCTGTAGGACTAGGAAATATTTTTAAGTTTCTTGGCTGACGTTTTATATATGTTGAGACAAATATTTTAAAAGTTATTATGATTCTTACTAGAGTAATAATTAAATCAATACATATGTTAAAATTTATTATCAGTTTTACATGAAGGACTAACACCACATGGAAAGCTGCAGCCACTCCAGCTGATTTAGCAGTTTGCTGCTACACAAAGAGCCCAAAGCAGCAGCTGTACAGTTCCCTCCTATCCTCCTCTTTCAAGTATTTCAAGCCAGATAAAACCACTTCTGGGAGTGAAAGCATGATCCAGGTGCCCAGCAGAAAAAGGCTCACTCTCCTCAGAGCAAGTTCAGCTTAACACAGGAGCACACAGAAGCCCCAGCAATTTATGAAACTGCAATACCTGAATACATTTAACATCTTTTCATGCATCTCAGCAACACCATTCTGCAAGTTTTGAAGTGTACCAAGTTATTTTTGAACCAGTAATTACCTTACTTCCTGTACTCCAGTCCCTAGCAGACCAGGAAAAACTCCCTCTTCTTCCTGTGGTCACAACTGTGACCTGTGATCACCTTTTACTTGATCTGATCAGATGCAAAAAGGCACCAAGAGTGAAACCTCAGAGCCTTGAGCTTTCATTAATGATTGTGTAGTACCAAGCAAAGTGGCAAAACTACAGGATGAGTAGCCCTAAGACCATCAGAAAAAGTTAATAGGGATAACCTATCCTTAAAATCAGCAAACAGTATGATATACTTCAAATGCCATTCCCAAAACTAAGCAGCTGCATGGACTGATCAAGATACTCCCAGAGAAAGAGGTTTAATAAAACTGAAAATTAAGTACCAGCTTGTAACAGGAATACTTTTCTTCTAGTGATGGTGTACTGAATATCTAAAATTTGTTGGGACAACAGAAGTTCAATGACATCTGTTTGCATCTCAGGGGTGAAGCAGTTCAGTAGTCTCTCCTCAAGAAATGCTGAAGTGTTTCTCTGGCCAGAGATCCTAGGTTTGCACAAGACACTTCAGAGTATGAGCTACTTGAGATTAAATATAAAACAAGACACTTTCTGCCACTACAGTCTCTGAGACAAGTACTGGAATCCTGTCTGCCAGCACTTCACAGTAAGACAGCTACCCTGATAAAAAGGAAAATTGCAGTTTCTGTAAGTGAAAGCCATAAGCACAGACAAGCAAAACAAGCAGACAATTTGCTAATATTGAGCATCATATGCTCAAAAAAATGTACCTTCACTACAGAGAGAAGTGTCCAGTTAAGGTCAAGTGCAGCATTTGTTCCACCAGACAGTGTTTTATGAACTATGTGCACGTCCCATGCACAAGGGTAACTCTGGATGGATTAAGCACAAGGGAAAACTGCAGCGACCTACTGGGAGAAAACATCATCTGTCCTTTGGTGCACAAAGACACTTGACCACATTAAGTCTATACTGAGGCTTTTTGGTGTCCCAGTCTCCTCAAGTAACTTGATCAGAATCTAAACCTGCATGTAAATAAATCCACTTGGATGACAGATTTTGGAAATCACATACCTGTAGTTAGCAAAGCACTAATCACACCATCTAATAGTATATGACATGTATGGATTCCTGGCAGTGATGGGGAGGAGACAGCTAAGACTGAAGAAACAATGTACAGGAAGAGGAATTCAGTGTCACTGACACTTGCTGACTAAATGACACCAACTTCAGAACGTAGAAATAAGACACCTATGAGAAACCCAGAAATTACACAGGAATTAATTCAGCTTTAAGTCTTTTTGCATGCTTAGAAGAAAGCCCTTCTGACATCAGATTTTTCCTGAACTGAAAAGCAGTGGAAAACTTGCCCTCTGAAGCTACTATGATAAAAATTACCATTATACTTGTTTGTACTCCACGTACTACAATATTTTTAAAATACTTTTCCCAGTACTGGGGAAAAACAACTCAAGTGAGGGTTTGTTTGACTCTGGTCACCAATACAGCTAATTGCCAAAGACTAATTCCAGAGTTCTGCTAAGATTAAGTCGTTAATACACACAAAAAGACAGTAGGGAAGAAAAAAAAACCAACTCCCAAACACACACACACACAAAAACAAATTCCCTTCGGGATTCAAGTTTTCTTACTCTGGATTAGAGACGGAGCACGAGGCTTCTGTGCCTGGGTGAATGGATAGGGTATTTACAAAAAAGGAGAAAAAACACAAAAACTTAAATTAAAACCAAACTAATTCTGCTGTTAATAAATGAGGTTCACATCTGTTTTGAGCACTGTTTCATGTTATTGTGAAATACAGCTACAGGGGACTTATTTCACAAAACAATGCTCCACAGCTTCATTCTCTACAAAGGAAACCATTTAAAAACACACTAACTTCAGCACACAAAGACTTGGTGAACCTCCTGATCCCTTGGAAATGTGGCCACCGTGTCGGCATCACCAAGAAGACTGATGAGCAACGGGCAAAGCCCGAGCACACATGAGCTCCTGGGAGATCCAATCTCTCTCCTGAACCCCCTGCTGTCAGCATCAATGTACCCACCTTGCTGAAGTGCACCCAGACCAGATTCAGTTGGTGCACAAAGACAACACCAGCAGCTTTGAAGAAAAATCTGTCAGATTTTTAAGAGGCAAATGTTGCCTGGGATGAGGATTCCTCAGGAAAACAGAAAAGGAATATTTTAACTCAGGCTATGGTTCAACAGTAAAATCACTTTTTCCTGTACACAGACAAACTCTCACTTGGACAGTCACGCAGAGCAAAACCATAAACAGAAGATTATGCATCAGTGGACAGGAGTCTCAACAACAGGGTGGGCACGAGGGAAGAGGCAAATGTGTTAGACAGAAGTCAGTGCTTCCAGAACAGCTTTACACCTTCATGTGTGAAACAAGAAAATGATGGACTCACCAATGTGAGTGCTTCTGCCTTTTGCCCAGGATTCAATTTAAGAATTAAATTACTGGGATAACCAGTTTATTGGCAGCTGCAGCCTCCATCACCTGCAGGACATGCTACAGGCTGGGGCAAACAAAACTCTACCATGCAAGACCACATGCTGACAACTAATGCTGCCAAGCGTGGAGCATCAATAGCCAAGCTTTTCATACGATTAGAACAGTCTAAAACCCAGAAAGCAGCTTCCTTTAGACACAGGTGGTGTTGAATAAGCCTAGTTGATGATAAAACAAAAACACTGTTTATGACAGCTACCAAACTCCGGAGAGCAGCATATTTTAAATTGGAAGACTGTATCTACTCAAAAACAGGTACTTCAGGGACAGCTTGCTTGTGTTCCCTAATGAAACGCAGGTGACATACACAGCTATGACAACATGACTCAGACAAGATGCTGGCTCTTGTGAAAGCCTTAATGACTTTGGAGTAGGAAGAAGGAGGACAGAAGGACAGAAAGACAGGAGGACAGAAGCAAGTAGAAGTGTATGAAGCTCTCGAAAAAATGCATGTTCTTCACATTCCCTTCCCAAGGTACCCTGGACAGATGGAGAGATGTTCCATCTGATGGAGGCGGATGAAGTAACCTAAACACCTACACAGCTCCAGGATGACAACTTGCAAGTATGAGAGTTAACAGCACTGACATTCAGACTCTGATTTGTGCCGTGTTTGCTTACTAAAAAGATGGATGAGGATGACACCTACAACACGGTTGGGCAACACTGGAGAAGTTAATCAAGGTCACTGTTGTTATGAGTTCATCTCTTGCACCGCATTTGTGTTTACATGAACCTACTGTCTCTGGATCCGACCATTTACACTGTGCACTGGAACACAATTTGCACTTTGGTTTTTCTACTGCAGAAAGCACTTTACCCCTGAAGTGCACTGTTACCATGCTGAAGGAATCTCAACTTCAGCCAAAACCCATGCCAAAAGCTGAGCGCCGAGAGGAAACACCAGCAAGGAAAGCTAACTCTGATCCACATATCAAGGGCTTTGCTGCGCACAAGCAACATTACCACAGATACAGCACATTTTAACAGCCTCAATGACATTCCTGGTCCTCAAAAGAAAAGCAGGCGGTCTTTTATTCCCCATCTGGTGGTCATTAACTCTAGAGAACAAACCTCAGAGTACGTCACTAGTACTACTCCATCCCTCCATTTTGTACATGCTGCTTGCGTTGCAATGAATCATCCCCTCACATGGATCTCCAAAGAACTCCAGCTTCCAGTTTCCCAAACGGCTACAGTAAACTGGAGAGTGCTCGTCTAACTCGTAAGGTGCCTTCCTAAGGCAAGTCTAAACCAGTTCCTGCCCATCCCAGCTATTTTATCTCTCCAAAAACTTAACTTGCTCACTCATTTGCCAGCATTCACAAACTGGCAAAAGACATAATTTGCTCTTCCTATTGCTCCAGACCCAGTGAGGAGACACTCATACAAAGGTATGGCGCAAGAGACTGAAGTACCTGATACCAGAACTCTGCACACAGATCAGGAAACCACTGTCTCCATACTGTAAATCCAGTGATTTCATTAATTGCAAAACCCAGCAGGCAACATTTGTAATTTGTATTGTCTCATAAGTATTTGTAAGGTAATGTAGTAACATACCTTAGCTCCTGAGATGAGATTTGCATATAAGAAAAAAATTACAGTTAAAATTACGTTAAAACTGCAGAAGCTCCCGTTTTTGTTCTGCCCTTTGCTAAGCACCTCAGTCTTCAGTTGGAGAGGGAATTAACAATCAGAAACAAATGTCCAAGATGGAACTGAATCTCGGTCCTAGTCAGATGGCTTTATACCTATTTCTGTACTTGAAGAAGTCACTCCTACTATGTTCTGGTTCCTCCAGCTCTGAGAAGAGCATAGTACTGCCTCTTCTCCCACTGTGTTGCCTATTTAAACAATAGGGGCTTAGGACAGGGAAACAATGTATAGCACAAAGAATCCATGAGCAACAGAATATCCCTCCCCAGTGCTTCCGATCTTCAGCTTCAAAAGTCTCTCTTCACATCCCACCCTTTATCCTCACATGTCCTCAGCAGAGCACCAGGCACTACAGATGATGCTGACAAGGCACCACTGGACAAAACCAGAAGCTGGAACAGGAATTGCCAATTTACCAGCTACTAATCTCCTCAAGGACAGAACAAATTCGATCTACTTGCAACCACTCCAGAACAGATAAAAGAAGACAGCCCTCTCATCTGATTACCAGGTCTACAATCCACCTCATTTCACCAGCTCTGTATGTAACACTGTGTCTGTCCCCACCACCACCTGTACCTTCCACCTCCTAAAACTCTGCTTACAGACAACAAAAATACAAGTGTTTTAGTTGTGCTACCCTAACTGCAGAAATCTCCGCATTTCAGACAGATCAATAAATATTTCTCAACTCTACCTCCAGCTACTGACAAATCTGCAACAGTCACTTACTATAGTTCAAATGGAAAAAAAGAATCAAGAGCCTTCTCTCTTAAAAGGTCTTTATAGGCCATTTCTCCAAAACAAGAAAGTGCAACCTCAGAGGAAGAAGAGCAGCTGTTTTGACAAGTCTGGCCCTTGTTCAAAGACTGAAATAAGCCTTTAATAGTAATACACTGCCATCAATAAAAAGTTCAACTGAAGTACATTGCCCTGGCCCTAAAACCCAGGTCATCTATTCCACGTTACATATACAGGAAGAGCTACTGCAATGTCATACAATTGAAAATGTGTACAGAAGAAAAGTGACAAACAAGAAAAAATGTTCTGGACAAAACAAGTTCATGTTCTCATGTGTCAGAAGCCCTGTTAAGCAATAGAGCAGAGTTAAGTGACAAATGCCAGGAAAAAATTAAAAAGCTATCTCTACTTGGGGATTGCTCCATCCATAGGAATTATTTTCTTGGCTTTTTAACCACGAAGCCACGTTTCTGGCCAATGTCCAAAAAAAAATTGTTCTTAAAAATTCTTAAAACTATTCCACTTAGACACTGCTACGCATCTTCTTAGCTGCACTAAACTGACAAGACATCTGGATGGAAACAAGACAACTTCCAACCCTTGCTGCATACACTGAGCAGTGGAACAAGTCCAACACTTGAGAAATTACAAAGCATTTGGTAAAACTCATTCCAGAGCGGCCACACAAACAGTGCTCAAGCAGCGGGTTTCAGACAGGACAAGCTGGATGGAGCCTTATGCATGCTGAACACAAGACCTCATATTTGTGTGCTCCTACCATTTACTCAGACACAGCAAAACGCTCAATTACTGAGGTCTAAATGTTTGTTGCAAAAATTAATAAGACTGCAAATCAATGACTGGGATTACAAAATGAGCAGCAAGTAGTAAAAGTCCCCACAGTCTTATATTTAGAAAATCATTGAAAAATAGCATTATGGGAGAAAAATGGACATTTTGAAGAATCAGAACTATCCCTTCTTTGAGAATCTAAGAGTGTTTCTATCCCAAATAAAGCTGCACTATCTGCTGAATACTCTGTGTGTAAGAGACTGTCAGCTGTATACTGCAGCTGATGAGATCTAACAGGCACTTAGCTAAGTTGTCCAAACAACTAAAACATCAGCGTGTTATCAACATTACATTTAAAACACAGCACTGTACCAGCTACCACAAAAACTTAACTCTATCCCGGCCAAAACCAGGACACCAGGACATCCTTACCACAGAGCATGTGTTTAATGGACACAGCCAAAGATGAGTTAAATAGACTGATCAAAATATTCTAGTGAGTCTACAAGTACACTCCAAGCTTTCCTGAGGCAGAAATCAATCTCTCGCCAGTCATGGAAAGATCCAGCCAGCTGCAGAATCACTGTGCTGCAACACTGAATTCCATGAGTGTCCATCTGTCCTTAACACACAACCAGCCATGCTGGGCACAATTACGAAGGAAGTCTTCATCTTTTGGTGGGCACCATGAAGCTCAGCACTCTGCAAGACTGATAGAGAAGGAAGCCGTTGTCTTGATAATGCTCCCTAAAAAGCTCCTTCTCTGATGAAGGTATAAGATAAAAATACGTACAGAGACGCCCACACAGCTCACAACTGCACAAAGCATATGGCAACATTGTGAACATGAACAAGCACATTCACGTCAAAGACATCGATAAGGAATCCAAAAAGACCTATCGATCAGAAGCTTTCTGGGAAGCAACTTCTGTGACTTCAAGACTAGTAAGAGCCTCCAAACAAAATCATTTCCCATCTGATACTGTCCCTCTTTAACTTGCCATCATCCCAATTTCAGAAGTTACCACCTTCAAACTTAAAGGATTTAAGTACTTCAGGTGGACTCACAGGCTGTTTTTCTTGAGGAGGCATGGTCTGCCGAGGCTGAATGACAAGCTCCTACACCAACTTTCCTGCTGCGCCTCCTCTGAGCCCACACTACCCCCATCTCACCAAGATAAGCATATCAGGCTTTTTCCAGCCCCTGTCTCCAAAGTTTCCCAAGACAGGGGAGTAAGGAACGCTCAGTGCTGTATCTCCTTGTGACTCCTTCCTGCGGGGAACTGGCAGAGTAAAAAGAGAGCAGCTGCCAGTGCAAGTCCATCATCCAGACTGATCTGCTACTCCGACCACCTTTAAGAAAAGCCGGTGAGTTTCAAGCAAGAGCCACAAACAAAGGGAACCTCCCATGGGTGAAGCAACAGTATCAAATGTATTCACCAGAGATGTCTGGCAGTGTCTTCTTTTTTTGTGCAGAGAATTTAATTCTAGGGGAGAAACAGCCCTTGAGATGATGGAAAACAACACCAGAACGCTGTGGCAACACCAGCAAATTTGTGAGATAATTCTTGTTTGAGCCACTGTCCCTCTTCTACTCATCTTTCCTCATTACAGGACTCCATCTCTATTAATAAGGAACTAATTGCCAAGATCTCTCCCTTCCCCACACACATCAAGCCTGATCTTCACCAGTTGTGTCAGAGGATGTCCCAGAATATTGTTGCAAGGACTGTAACAAAATTGTATTTCCTATCACTGCTTCTGATACAGATACAGTGATCACTGACACAGACTGAGGTTTAACAATATCCTACTTTTATCTCAGAGAAGTCTGAAAACCATTGATGTTAAATAAGTGTTACAAAAGAACAGAAAGACTGACTGCAGCTCCATATTCTCCTCTTTCCTTCTCAAGTCTGGAGCACTCATTCATCAGCTGAGCAGCTACAGAAGTTAAATTTAAAAATCAAATTTCAACTTGAAAATACAGATATATGCTCATATTTCTAAAGCAAACAGCCGCTTTCTACCACTCCTTACACCTTGCAGGTCACAAGAATCCAAAATTAATTTCACGCTTTCTTTTCATGTCACCTTCCAAATGTCCTAACTCTTGCTGTGACACCAGCAGATAATACAGCAGTTGACTGAGACCATGAGCTTAAAAACCAAGCATTCAAGATGAAAATACTTCTAACCATAAACCTCATTAAATCCACTGGAACTATTTAGTATTTATGCCAGCCACGACATTTTGAACAAATGCTGGGCTAAAAATACAGTAGTCTCATACACACCGGGAAATCACTACTACAGCGTGTTCGGCTGAGCTAGGAAATAGCAGGAGCCTGCAGCAGAAAAGGCTCTCTCTGCTCTGCCCAGAGCAGCACTTCCACACTGTAGTAATTCCACTGTTCAGCCAGTGATGGACAGCGAAAGCCACCAGATCACACGCAGTGGGAGCTCCCTGGAGCACACAGTTATTGGCAAAGTAAGGACAGCAGTAACTGGGAATACTCTTTAAAAGGAACAACTGCACTGTAGCCATGAACTGGGTTTTACACTGATTTTCTACTGTTTTTTCAAAAGAGTGGGTCATCAGCACACTCGCTGCTGAAACAACAGCGAGCTCATAACCTTCTCCTGTTCTCTTCACAGGAAGAACCATTCTGGAACCTCGTGATGATCCACATTAAAATGCTGACAGTGCTAAACAGCTCAGAATGGAGAGTGACGCAGGGAGAAGGTACGGGCAGATCTGTCATAAGGTCTATGAAATGGGACAGTCCCAGGAAATCCAGGTGATAAGTGCTGACTTCTACATCAAATATGTCCTCTCAGACTTGCAAAGCTATGACACAGTCCTTCAGAACCCCAGGCAGAAGCAAAATACATAACATTAAATAGATTTTGCTCCCATGTTTCGGAGTGTGAGGTTTTCTATGAAATGTGAAGCAGTTGCTATAAAACTGGCAGCTGCAAAGCCAAATCAATTTAATAAGCCAATATATTTGTGAATGACTGCATGTCTTACAAGGATATAAAAAATTATATCAGCATAACCAGCTCAAGCAGACTTGAAAGAGAAACTGTCCAATGTTGTAACACCACAAGAAAAAAAAAAATCACCGATTTCCTTGGTTAAACTGTATTTTTCTTAAATAGCCACTGTGGCATTAAAGCCCATCCCTGCAGTCCAGTAACGAAAAAGCAGATACACTGTCAGCACTCCACTGATTTTAGCGGAACTACAGCAATTTCCAACACCAGGAAGAATCTGACCTGGAGCCACCCTTTAATAGGCCAGTGGCTTATGCTATTTCAGCAGGTATTACTTTAACAGGAATCCAGTGAAATCATTAACAGAGGAATTTGAGCCAATGAGATGTTAAGTACTTGCTATAATTACGTATTATTGGAGTTTCTGCTGACAGCGCAACTCAGGAGGCCGGAATTCAATGAACTATCTAACGAATATCTGAAGACACGGTTGTAAATGAAATTAAATCCGAATTGTGCTTGATCACGTTTATGAGCTGTGCGTCTAATTTATGTGAAGCCATGTAAAATGGCTTCATGGGTCCCCTGGTTAAATTTTTTTCCATGTTTTACAAAGTAAACAAAGTAGTCCTGATAACACTTTAATAAAAGAGAGTGATTAACACTGTAGCAAGAGGAAAAACATCTTAAGAAAACCTGCTAGAAGGAGGAAGCACACGGGCCATTAACCCCCAAAACACATCTTCCAGCACATTTAAGTAATTCTGCTGAGTTTTAACAAAAACACAAGTTGGCCGCAGCTCACAGAAATGCACTCAACTCCCCACTCCCACAAGACACCCATTAAGTTTTAACCTGAATGCTGAATGTGTCAGAACAATTAACACAACAGACCTCAAGGTCTCCAGCAAGGCCCTTCTGAGGCTTCTGCTGGGAAAACAAACTGCAACCAACTTATGTAGCACATGACACTTAAGAGCAGTTTACCAACAGTACATTTATTTACATTTCTGAGAAGTGTCAGGAAAATCAATTTACTTCTGAGGACTCTCACCTGTAACAATCTGAAGATTGCCTGTTATGTCCTACAAGCCCTGCGAGAGATTGCTGGGAACATATTGAAAATCAATGCAAATAAAAAAACTAAGAAATTTTGCAGAGATTGGCGTCTGACGTGAAATACTTGTAAAATCAAAAAGCTAAGTGGTTGCAGACTTAAAACTACCCAAGTATTGTTCTGAGGCTGTGGGCAGCACATCCCACAATGCAGACTCGTCACCAGAGCTGCAGTCTGGAGTGAAGGAAGCAGGGAAGGAACAAGCTGCATTCTTCAGGACTCACATCTCCGTGCACTACAGAAAAGGCAAAGGAAATTTTCAGCAGAGATATCAATCTGCACCTAAACACCACTAACCACCTTTTGTATTTTGGATCCCTTGCCAAACATTTGACATTTAGAGCACTGGTGAGACGTGCTCCCAAGGAACATAAGACGGTTTCTCCCTGACGTGTGACACACAGACAGAGCACAGGCAGTGCCTTCAAGCTTCCTAAATCCGTGCAGTTTGTTTAGTGCAGTAGCTCTAACAGCAGTGTTAAGGTACACACAGCCCTGTGCCAGAAGTGGCCCTGCTCTCCTTCAAAAAACTCTCTCACCCACCCAGAAGGCGCCAGCAAAGCTGCAGCGAGGAAGCACAAATCTGGTCTCCAACAGACTGTTTCACAACCACTGAGAAATCCTAAGGATCTCCGTTATGTTGCTTTTCAGTTTGTTGGCATTTATATCACCCACACCTCTGTGCACAGCTCTGGCACACGTGAAACATGAATTTAATGCAAAACACGATGTAGCTGAAATTCCTTAATCTATAAGGCATTCGGTTCAGCACTCGTTTAATTTTAATTTCCCTCTTGTTCATTCTCCTTCATGTTGTCACCCTGATAAATACAGAGGTGCCACATGAGCGCTCAGGCCAACATAAAAAACCTGTCTGTTCCTGATAAGATCCTGCAGCAGCACGGGGTTCTTTTTTCCCCCCTAAAATATTCACTGTTAAAGAAGCTCCTCCTTGAAGCACGTTTGAATTCCAGAAGCCACCTCTGTGACGCTGGACAAATTCACACTTAACTCCTGTTAATACACTGTAATGGCTCCTTATAGTGATCCCGACCTCAAATTGCATCTTAACATCTTCGGTCAAATCAACTGGAGGCAAAAGGCAGTGCTTGGGCTGATGGATGTCCTCTGTTTCCACACAGTGCAATTCTGAATTCTCCACAAGTTCTGCACACAAGCTGCCGAACAGCCAAGACACTAATAGCTGTTAGTGGAATTTAGTAGCTTTGGAATGCAATTTGATTATTTTGCAAACAAAAGTCATTTTTATCTACTGCGCTCTGCAAACACAATGGGAGAGCTGAAAGTCAAAATAAATTGCTTTTAGTCTCAACATTGTTCTCAGTAGTAAGAGGTTGTTACATCCAACCTTAATAACAAAGCTCTTAAAGGCAAAACTCAATAGAATCCAAATCCGTCAAGAAGGGGTCAATTTCGACGCCCAAGCTGTACTTGGAAACGACAGCTTTGGACTCCATTTCCCTTCTACAATGCTGAAGACTGCAAGAATGTTACTTGCAGAAAAGACTCCGTGTTTCAGCACAGTATTGTTCTCAGAATGGTTTAGAAACAGCCACTGCTAGGCATGAACATGGAAAATTCTTCGCAGATACTAAAAATACAGCTAAGGTGAAAAAAATACTCACTACAGCCAAACGGGAGGGAGAACCTGGATATTGAGACAGAATGTAATTATCCAAGTTGGAATTTGCCCAGGACACTCTTGCTTAGAGTGATCTGGCTACTTAATGACAAGAAATAGCCAGGAACACGTATTTACTCCTGGCACCTTCTCTCATACCTAACACTACCCTGCTCTCAATCAAAGAGGTGTGTAACCAGACCCAAGCTCCCAGCTACAACCAGGGTGCTTCGTGGTGACCTGCCATGGGCAGATCCACCCACCTTGTTGCAGCTGCAAGAACTTGTGTGACCACAACCTGAGGCAGTGTGTCCACTGACCCAGATAGGAATATTAATAACAGGAAGCTTCCAAGTGCTTAAGCCACTCTATTACTGATACACTAGCCAGAAGTCACCCAAAACATTCTTTATTAACAAAAATGTTTACTGCTGGTACACTCAACATTTAGAATGAGTCAGTACCAGTCCCCAGAAAAACTTCCCATCCCCCAAATGTTAAGTACAGGAGGCCCAAAAGGAGACTTTGGCTCTACTGTTGAGTGTTGCCTGACAATAATCAAAGTACAAACCAATTCTAAACATTGGGGCCGGGGGGAGAAGTACTTGAGACTCCTACCACCCACCAAATGGGATCAAAACAAAAAACAAGAGCCAGAACCTCACCGCTCTGCCTAAATAACAACCACTGCTCTCGGATCTGTGTGTGACAATACTCGACACACAATGCAAAGAACTCCTGTGCAGAGGAAACAAGGCTCTGAGCAAGCAGAGGTGACAGATTTTCAGGGAGATCAGTGGTGGTCACAAGGTCAGAGCAGACAGTGTCTATTCAGCATTATTCCCTTAACAAGACTAACAGGGTTACACGCACCTTTCAGTGCTGGAGAGGATTTCGGGTTTCAGGGGCCTCTGATCAGTCACAATGATGTTACATGACTGCCATAAATAATTACAATCAGAGAGAATGGGTGCTGACACCTACACTGGTATGGAGTTGTTGGGTGCACTTCATTTACCAGGAATTCAGTTTTACCATCAAGGCATCTTTGAATTTCTGTACTGAATTCCTCCAACACACGGTAGAAACAAAACCTGCAGGAGTTTTAAGTGCTGGATGCCTAAAACTCTTGAAAGAATAAACCAGCACATGGTCACAACAGAGGAGAAAATTCCCTCTAAAAGGTTCACTGGAAGCTAAAGTGGAGAGGTCAAACACATATCTCTTCTGCCATGCAAATCAGTACGTAACTAAAGCTTAAAAGGGAGTTCTTTTGCCTAAATAAAGATCCTTAAGCAAGTATTTCCCAGCATAAGAAGGGTACAAGTGTTCAATTATACGCTTATATTTAAAGTTGCTTCAAGAGTTACTCCAGTACTTCTTGAGCAATCCACTGCAGCCTTTTTTTATGTTAAGAATTATTCAGAGCCCTGCAACAGATTCAGAATGGAAACAGAAGTTGAAAACCGGCACATTTGCTACTGCCTGCTACTACTGTACACACGCAACCACATTCCAATGAACTGACAGAAACAAAGGTGTTCACAAACGTAGGCCTGTAAATATTTACCCGCAGTACCCTACAAAGCACTCAGACACGTGGACATCATGCAGGAAAGCACTCTAAAAATCAGTATAACTCAGTCAAGCAGGTATTTTCAACTAGATTTTTTGTCTTCTACTACCTCAGCAGTCAAGAGGACAGCTCAGAACTCCTTATGCATCCCAAACAGTGACAGTAACACACACACACAGAGGTTGGCTGTATGTCCTCAACTCCCCTTCACCCTGCTTAAACCCTTCAATTTGACACCTATTAAATGGTGGGCTTGGAATTAGCTTGCTTCCTAGAAAAATGAATAAACAATCAAAAAAAAGGGAGCAGCCATCAGGCTGATTAGAAAAAATATTATTTTATATGTGTGTGTATATATATATGTGAATATAAACGTATATAGACATGTAAGCATACACGTATATTTATATACAAAGCTTATATATAAATACACACACACATAAAATTACAGGACTCCTAGAAATATTTCTGAATAAAATGAAGTTAGCCTGTAAACTCCCTGAAGTGATGTTGTCCGCCTTTCTGGAATTGTCTACACTGTGGCGTGCTTTACATTTTTAAAGTGGCTTTTTAATTTAATTTAAAAAACCCACCCAGCAAGGTGAAGTCACACCAATTAAACAGCAAGGAAGGGAGTAAGGCTGATCTTAAAATGGATGCAGCAGATTCTTTTGAAGAGCAACATGTTGCAATCACCTTTCATTTTAGGGGAAGGGAGGGATTCCCTGAAAGGAACAGAGACGGGGAGCAGGGGGGGGTGGGGAGGGTGCGATGGGAAAAAAAAAAAAAAAAAAAATTGGG